>JARVLU010000952.1:22519772-22530577 GCA_031762415.1 Simpsonichthys santanae | reverse complement strand
CAACCAATTCACTCTTTCACTCACACCTAGAGACAATTTAGAGTTACCAATCAGCCATGCATGTTTTTGGCTTGTGGGCGGAAACCGGAGTACCCAGAGAAAATCCACACATGCATGGAGAGAACATGCAAACTCCACCCAGAAAGACCCCTGGACTGGGATTTGAACCAGGGGCCTGATCGCTGAGAGGCAGCAGCTCTACCGGTTGTGCCACCGTGCTGCCACAAAATAGCTATAACTCATTGAATTTGACAGATTTTGACCACAGGCTTGGTGTGGTAGCAACTGTGAGTTGTCCCCAACGCATACTCTTAGTGGTAACAGAGCCTATGAGATCTCACATGGGATTGTGCATAGCTTTAAGGATGAAGTAAACAGCAATAACTTCTTTCTGTCTCATCATAAAATGATTTTAATTTAAAACTTTTAAGTAATTTGTATTTTAATTTGTGTTTGTGGTTCATCTCAATCACTTAACTCATTATCAAATGTATCTCTTCTGTCTGTTTTAATACAATTTTGTTCTCTTTATCTCTGAAAGTCTTACTGCGACAAGTCTGTACTGACAAAATGCCAAAACGGCTTTATGTTTCCATTCACCCCGACAGAGCTCAGCTTAGGACTGACATTTAGAAATCCCATATTAACCTAAAATCTTAAAAGTATTTTTCTTTGGAATAATTTTTATCTACAAACAGTGGGTGAAAATAAGTCATATGCAAACATTTATCTTTGTCACTGATCGTAAGAAAAGAATGCGCTTGGCTTTAAAATGGCTCCTGCATTACATAACATTTTTGTTACATAAATTGTTGAAATGACTGTGCCCTTGCACACTTACTGAGAAAAAAGTAAGAACTATGATATTGTAGATTCTATTCTTTCCACTCTTGCCGTCCTTATTATTAGACTGCAGCTGTAGCCACAGGCAAGTGAAATAAGAAGCATAAATATTTGTGTAACAGTGCAAAGTACTGCAGGGAGGCCTTGAGCACTAGCTTTTAGTTCAAGTAGACTAGCCTGTACCACCTAACTAAACGCTGCAAAACACAGTGGGACAAAATATTTTAAATCAAAAGTCTTGGCTTTTTTAGAGCAATGCAAATCACACACGACATTCAGTCGTGGCAAAGCTTTTTCAACGTCTCACTAAAAGTTTGTACTGTATTTGGAATGACTTTCGGCTACTACCAGATCAAAATTTAGTTAATATTTTTTTAACTGAATGTGTTATTGCCATTTTTGTGGTAACCATCATGAACTGGAGTAATAAATCGTTTTAATCAGTTGTAGACATCTAATGATTACTTTTAGAAAATGTTATTAAAATCTGTCCAATGGTTTATGAGCTGGTTTGCTAACAGACTAACAAGGCGGGCGTCAACAGTTAATGTCCAAGTTTTAAGCTAAAACGCTGTATTATGAGTACATTGGCGTCAAAACGTGGCCGGGCTGCCCCCCCCCCCCCCCCACACACACACACACACACACACATTTACCATGAAATGTTAGTTCACCCAGCACTGTTTCCATTTCTTTATGAACAAATCCATTCCACTTGACTAATAGGAGGATATTCAAACCACTAAAAATCCACTCCGGGTTTTCCTGGTTACCATAACAACTCCACACTGCATGCAGTGTTTCCCCGAGGTCATCTGCCTTGGCAGGGTGCTCACAGCAGGGAGAAGGGGGAGACTCCGCTGTTTTGCACGCTAGCTTAGTGCCACGTTAGCGCTGGCAGTTATTTAAGGGGGTGGGGGGGTGAGGATGTGTGAGAGATGTGTCTGTAGCATCTTTTAGATAATGCATCTGTATTGTGGGCTGCTAGCTTGGTGCTACGTTAGTTCCAGCAGTTTTCGATATGTGGATAAACGTAGATGTTTAACAACCCGTTAAAATAGGCTACACCAGAATGCAGGAAATGGCGTCTGCTTTATTCCAAATTTTCTATGGGAGGTTAGTTAATCAGTTGTAGATGTGCGTCCAATAAATATTTCATTAAAATGTGTCTAATGGTTCCTGTGATATGTTAGAAACAATCAGACAGAGTTAAACCTAAATAGTTAATGGCAGAACTTTAAATAATAATCTGCAATTTGTTGGCTCTAAGCTACTAAGACATAATTTTTGCACACTATTTGTGAAACTGACAGAATCACAGCCATTTGTGTGCTTTCTAAGGTCAGATGGCTGCTGCAGCGAACTCAAATATGCTTAACTCCAGAGTTCATCAGTTGTAAATGCACTGCTTGCTTTCTGCAAGTTGTTCAAGTTTACTCTACAGTATTGAGATATTATGCTAAGAGACGAACGCACACACCTACATGCACACACAGACACTGGTTAAAAAAAAAAACAATATCGCCCTGCCTTTGCCTTTCAGCGTCAGATGGTAAATAATCTGAAACAACTTCTGGAACTGAATAAAAAGAAAAGCGAAGCGCTGACTCAGCGTTCCAGTCCTAAAACCTCTAGGACCCAAACTTTTTAACATCATTTTGTGTCCCAATGCAAAACAACTTTGATAGAAGCTCAACGTTCATGCCAAAAACCGTCCAGAAGGTTGTAACAGTGGTGTGGTTTTAATGTTTTGGCTGATCAGCGTGTATTTGTGATGCTGTTAAAGCAGATATTTCTGCTGACACTGCAGACTGGTTAATATCTGCAGAAAACAGGATCATTTTGCCAAGGAAACCAAATGAATTGGACTACCGGTACTCTGCGTGACATGGTGGCGTATGGTTCTCCCACAAACATCTTGACCCGACACGCAGGCCTCACTGACTCAGAGTAAATCAGAGCCCCATTTCAGACTCACTCCCCTTGACTCCGCAACTCAGCACAGAACTTAGAAAATCCCCCAAAGCAACCCAAAGTTTAGCAACAACAAGAGGAATCATTCAAAGGAATGTACCCTGTTTACTATTGACTTTGCAACAATTACCCAAGCATATGTGTGTGTAATTAGATAAGGCAGCCAGTTGTTCTCTAATGCGGCAAATCAAATTAACTAAAGATGCCACATTGATTTCTTTGTGTTCCTTAAATTATTCATCTTCACTTGCACTGAACCAGTCAGCCAGCCACCAAAGAGCTTTTCCCAACTCCACTGCACCGCTGCGCCTTCACTCCCTGCCACACACGCACATCGATTGCTTTTGCCAAATCTTTCTAAGGACATTTGCAGACTTTTCTCTTTTTCTTTTCATTATTGTTTTTATTTTTAAAAATTGTTGTTTTTTTCACCAACGTTCAGCTAATGGACCCTCTTGAAAAAGAAGGTGTTTGCAATGTTGTGGAGAAGCAGAACTCCTATTAATGGGGACAGCTCTGACCTCCATTACTTCCATTTGTGGTGGAGATATGAAGGAAGGGGGGAAATTTGCCTGTGTGTCTGTGTGATGGCACGCACGGTGCAGCAGTAAGAATTCATGAGGCACGCAGGCTGCAGACAACCGCACGTCTCGGGCTGCTCAACCCTCATCCTGTTCCCTGGCATGTTGCGCTGAGGGAGATCAATATGACCTTACCTCCACCGCCCGCTCCTATGAAACTTAATTACTGATATTCAGCTACAAAGTCATCATAGTCCGGCTGTCAATATTCATCGGGGATCATTACAGGCCTAATAAAAGAGGTTATTTACGGGGCTGCTCCGCTGACACCAGCCCAGGTTCTGGGATTCAGCTTCAGCCGTCTCAATTTGCTTTGCCTCCCCTCCCTCCTTCTCCCAGAAGCACTGACCTGAAAAATAAAAATTGACAGCAGAGAAACTAACAGGAGAGAAGCATGGCGGTGAACGCTTCTGGCGTGTTTCTTTAATTCTCTTAGCTATGTTGGGAGGGTTTTCAACCTACCCCCAAAAAACATAAGGAGGGGGGAAAAAAGTTGCAATTTCCCCAAATCCCCAACTAAATTTGAACTTTGGTTGCCATCAACATTGCATTCAGAACCTCAGAGAAATATTTTATAACGTGTTTAGAGAAACGGCTGATTTTTTTATTTTATTTTATTTTGTTTCTTTTCCACGGTTCGCTCTTCTGACTTTGTGTTTTCAAGGCCACCCAGCTAGAATTCACAGAAAGTAATTTAGCAAGAGCGGGCGCCTCAGAGCTCCCAATCCCGACGTCGTACACAGCAACAAAGAAAGCGTGTGATGGTTGGAGATTGCTATATGTTAATTTGCTCGATAAATCAATAGTTCCACTGTAATTGAAATGCTTGCTGTTTGACGCAACATGTTGAAAAGGGGAAAAGTGAAACAGTGACCTCTATAGGTCAAATTCGATACTGCAGCCAGGATTTTTTTTTTTTAAATACCAATAAATAAATATCTCCTGCCCAGTCCCATGCCCAGAAACATCCTGTCTTGATTAATATGGTCCACTTTGCATCAGTTCAAGGGATCCTCTGATGCCTTCCCTGAGCAATTAGTGAGAGGGGGAGGGGGGGCTTCACCAGCGATGGATTATCCACAGCAGCATACCTCCTGATGCGAGCCCTAAAGCCTGCTGACTTATTCATACATGTTTGTTCTAAAGGCCTCAGCACAGGTTTTAAGAGGAGGGCTGCTGCAGAACTGACATAAGATCAACATCTGGGGAGAGAGGAGACGAGGGGGTGAGGTGTACAGTAAGAAATATGCCCCCAAAGAGGGTGAAGGAAGAGCAGGAAGTGAGGAAGGCATGGGGTAATTACGCACACAAAACAACTTAGACACTGGTGTCAGTTTACAGCAAACACACAATTTGTTATTGTATATTTCTGTTAGCTAAATATGTATTTAATCTCTATTTTGGACTTAATTCAAGATGTCTATCACAGTTAAGTAAACTTAGCAAACACAAAAATGGCTACAACTGAGTTGAAATTTGTTGTGGTCATAACTGATACTACTAATCCTCAACCCGTGCTCAGAGCACAAAATGATTGCATGAGATCTTTTTTTTTATGCTTTGGCATCAACTGTTTGAGTCTGTTAAGGAACTTTATTGGTTTGTTATCTCAATATCTTACAAACCACTGAATGTATTTTAATTAAACTCTCCTAAATCGACTATTTGGAGCCAACCCAAATCAAGATGGCCACCTCGGCCAATTGACCATAGAAAATACAAGAATCATTATAGTTTGGTGAGTTTGACATATTTTTTTAATTTACCCTTTATTTATACAGGTAGTCTCATTGAGTCACGAGAACTCATTTTCAAGAGAGACCTGTTTGGAAGCAGATGGTGGGGGTTAAGGGCCTTGCTCAAGGGTCCAGAGTGGGGAAAATGAGGGTGGAGGCAGGTGTGGGTGTTACACCAACTCCACCCTCATTTTGATGTTGTCAGTCCAGGGAATTGAACTTGCGATATTCCAATCACAAGCTCTTCTTCTCTAACCTTTGTGCCACCAAACTGGAACTAAAAAAAATGGCGCAGTAGTAGTTGAGAGTTGTCTGCAACACATACTCAAAGACTGTGCAATATCTTTGCTTACAAATTTGCTAATACAACTTTGCTCTTAAAATTGCTGAAGTCATTGATGTTTGTTAGCAAGATGATCCACTGCATGAGTTATATTGAAGCTTTTAAAATGTCATCATTGTATGTACATCCACAACCAATTATCTTTAGGAATCAGTTGAGATGTCCATGACAAGTAATCAAACTTAACAACAGAATTGTTTCCAACTCAGACAATTGTATAGTTATTGAGCTAAAGTTTTGTTGCTGTACCTTAGAGTTGTTCACAAGAAATACTCCCAAGTGCGTATGGATCATGTATCACTTGAGACTATGAGTACCGTATTTTCATGGTTTGACCAAAACAGCTATATCGTTTTCATTTCTCAGTGTAAGATGATCTCATTTTAAACTCAAGCACAAACGGTTGGCAGGTGACGTGCACTCGTTCAAGAAAAGCAAGTTGGGTATTTGTACTTTAGTACTTTCTTCCACAAGTCGAAACCCTTTCATGCCAAAACTGAAGCTGTGCCTCATAGCAGAGGGTTTCTTATTAAATGAATGTGGCTCCTGGCTCTAAATGAAGGTCAAAGCATGAATAATTAAATGTACCATCAAAATCTCATTTGAGTCTCTGTTTGCTTGATCTCTTTCTTGACTGCAGGGATCCCAACAAACCAGTTCCCCAAGACACCAAGTTCATCCACACCAAGGCCAACCGTTTTGAGGAAGTGGCCTGGTCCAAGTACAACCCCCAGGAACAGCTGTACCTGCATATTGGCCTGAAGCCACGTGTGCGCGACCACTACAGGGCCACCAAAGTGGCTTTCTGGAAACACTTAGTGCCCCACCTGTACAACCTTAACGAGATCTTTCACTACACCTCGACCACCACCAAAGTGCCGCCTCCGGAGACCACGCAGAACAGCCTGTCCACCAAGAGACCCAATGGGAAGAGCTGGCCCTTCAGCACCAAGCGCCCCCCCATGTCACCGGCCTACAACAGTGACGATAAGGAATCTTGGAACGGCGATGAGGAGTCGGGGCCACTTGTCGTGGAGAACCCACGGGATTATTCCACAGAGCTCAGTGTCACCATCGCAGTGGGGGCCTCGCTGCTCTTCCTCAACGTCCTTGCCTTTGCGGCGCTCTACTATCGCAAGGACAAGCGGCGACAGGACTCCGGCCACGGGCAGCCCAGCCCCCAGCGGCAGACCACCTCAAACGACATCAGCCACCACGCACCCGAGGAGGAGATCATGTCGCTGCAGATGAACCAGACGCACCACGAGTGTGAGGTGGGGAACAGCAACGAGGGGGCGCTGCGCTTGGCCTCGTTGCCCGACTACACGCTCACACTGCGCCGTTCTCCGGACGACATCCCCCTCATGACCCCCAACACCATCACCATGATCCCCAACTCCCTGGTGGGTATGCCCAACCTCCACCCGTACAACACCTTCACAACCGGCTTCAACTCCACCGGCCTGCCGCATTCTCACTCAACCACCCGCGTATAGCTTTAAGAAGCGGGCAGGCGGAAAAGGAAGGGGCAGGAGGCTGAACAAACGTTGGAGAGGATTGTCTTTTATAAATATCACAGGTGGAGAAGGGACGGAGGGTTACGAGGGAAAGGGGCAGGGCAAAGGCGGGGAAAGGGCGCGAAAGCGGGATTAGACTTTTACTACGAGGGGAGCCGCTGAGAGCTCTCCGTGGATGTCAAGTTGTGCAGAGCTGCCAAAATCAAAACTGCTTCCCTTCTCCTGACATGGGGGGAGGTGGTCTTTCTGCAGTATTTTTTTTTTCTAAAATAATCATTTTAAAAAGCCTTTTTAAACAGACTTGAGGAGATATCAACACTTTATTTCTTGAATTCATAGCTAAAAAGAAAAAAAACAACAACAAAAAACAGAAGTGCTTTTTATTTCTCTCCTGCGGGAGACACATCCAGAAACAATGGCCTCTGCGTTGCTATTCGCAAAATGTTTTTAATTGCTTCTTTGTTTTGTTTTACGTTTTGATGCCTTACTGAGCTTTTTCTTTTTTTTTTTCTTTTTTTTTTTTCGTCATTATTTCTTACTCCGTGAGAATATTCTGGATGGAGTGCGTTACAAGCAGATCAGACTCAAAGACGAGAGACTTGAATCCAGGACAGAAATCTAGAGGACACGCAGATGTAGATTTTCAACCCTTTTTGAGAACCTTTTTTTTTTTTCGGTGTTTTGTTCACTTTTTTTGTTGCATACCAACACAACAACCACACAATGTTATCTCAGTTGTTTTTTTTTTTTCAACTTGTGTAGAGATGTTTTGTGTGGGACAGCTCTTGTCAAGAGATGAGACGGCAGAGATAAACGCTACGTTACTGTGATTGTGTTAAGAAAAAAAAAAGTGCATCTTTTACAGCCAATTTATCTGTTAAGCTAGCTGATATTATCCCCACAGAGTGTGCACGTGCACATGCTGCTCGGAGCAACAGCGCGTCTGTGTGCGTTTGAAAATGATTTCTTATTTTCTGTGTGTGAGCACAATCGAGAGGCTGAGATAAAGACGGGAACAGATGCACCGCTGGAACTTGCAAATGCAAGACGTAAGTGAGGAAGTGTGTGCGTGAGAGTCCGTGCACATTATTTTTTTTTTTCTATCTTTCACATTTTACTGTTTGGTATATTGTGTTTTTTCCAGTTTTGGGGCTTTTATTTTCCTCATGTTGCTGATTTTGGTCCAACATCGGTCATGTTTCTGCTGCGTCTCTAGCTGTCCGTTTTTGCAACATAGCACTTTTGTTATTTTCAAAGTTCTATATGTCTAATTTTTTGCTTAATGAATACAAAATAAATATATTATTTTATGTGTAAGAGAGAAAAAAATAGCTAAAGATTCAACTGAACTAACTGACATGATTCCATTGACTTTGTAAGAGTTCCTCTTCAAACAGACAGTGGCCTGTTTGCACTGACTAAACCGACATCAGTGCACACTTGTATTTCTTTGAATATATATATAAATATGGGCATACATACATATATGTATAGGGCTTCTACATTTGTATGAAAACATCGTTCCACGTTCAGAACAATTAAAACGCCCTTCAGAACAGTTTTGTTGTTTAAAACAAGCCAAGAACCCTCTAGGTGTCTTTGTAGGAGCTCTATATGTGTATTTATGTATAAAATATTTAATATTTATTTATGTATACCAGATGCATTCATGCTGATTGTGCCATGTGCCAAATTAAAACTGTAAAAAAGGAGACTGTAAAGTTTCACTAAACTTTTTCCTCTCTCTATCAAAGTTTATTTTTCCTTTTATGACATTACTGTTTCCATTTTCAACGGACACAAAGAGCTACAGAGCCATGAAAACGTATTCACACTTCTTGGACTTTTTTACATTTTAAGTTTCATAATCTAATGTGTGCGGGCGTCACAGTGGCGCAGTTAGTAGAGCTGCTGCCTCTCAGCGAGCAGGTTGCCTGTTCAAATCCCAGCCAGGGACCTTTCTGGGTGGAGTTTGCATGTTCTCTCGGTGCATGCATGGGTTTTCTCCGTGTACTCTGGTTTCCTCCCACAGACCAAAAGCATGAACGTTAGGCTGATTGGTGACTCTAAATTGTCTCTAGGTGTGAGTCAGAGAGTGAATAGTTGTTTGTCTCGTTTGTCTCTATGTGTCCCTGTGATGGACTGGAGACCTGTCCAGGCTCTTACTCTCACACAGTGATAGCTGGACATGTGACCCCCGCGACCTGAAAAGGAAGAAACTGGTAAAGATAATGGATGGATGGATGGATGGATGGATGGATGGATGGATGGATGGATGGATAGAATCCAACCTGTCTTTAAACTTTTATTAATTTAATCCTTGACCAGTCTGTTGTGATTCTTGGTCTTCATGATGCTGTTTTTAACAAATCCTTGAGGTCTTCACAAAACATCTGGATTTACACTGAGATGAAAATACAAACAGGTGGATATTATTTATTATTGAAGACAATTGTTCCCAATGAATTTCAGCTATGGGAATCTGAGTAAAGGGGGCAAATACAAATACACACCTCAAATGAAAGAATCCTTTGAATCTCAGTAAAATACTCTGAAGTTTGTGGTTGTAACTTCACAAAATGCGGGAAAGCTCAAGAGGTATGAATACTTTATCAAGGCACTGTATCATTGCTGGGAGTGTAAGGTTCCACGTCCCCAGGACCTCCTCTCTGCTCCTCCTTCTCCTCCCTCGCTCCTTTTCTCTTCCGAAACATTGCGGGGGGAGGCTAACAGCTCGGGGCCTATCTGCATGCATAACTCCAGATTTTACTGTAATTCATGCAAAGTAGTGCTGCAGCACTGGGAGATTGTGGAAAAATTTGCCTTGATGCACTCTCAGCGCGTCCTATTATATGTTAATCTCGTAGATAAAACTGGAGTTATTGATTCTGTGAGTAAAACTGACTCTTTTCATTAGGTATTGTGGTACAAAACAGTCTGCGAATCGCTGCGACGCAACCTGACCAGCAGTCCTAGATTAACTTTGCAGCTATACTGTATGCCATAGAGCTCAATGTTTTTTATGAAGTAGGCCATTAGAGCGTCTCCTGGTACTTAACGATTGGGAACGCAGCAGAGCAGGAAGCACATTCTGGTCAGCTCGCCACCGATCCAGCCAGCACTGAGGGGTGGGGGGGGGAAGGGAAATCATTTGGAGACTGATCTATAAGACTCATATTGTTTTATTCATTTTCCTTTATAAAGAGATCATTTCCTAATCAACTCTTTTTTTACAAACCCACAGCCACAAAGGAGGAGGCAAGAAGATGATTTCTACTGGAAGTTGTTTATTATGGATTGAAACGTTTCAAGGAAACTGCCTGAAATGAGCGATACAGATAAACTTTTTGTTTATATACTTAAAACCAACCAACAAAACCAACAAAATACCAACCACAGTTAGGCCTTTGAAGGATTAGTCTAAGCAAAAACTCAGATATTTTGATGTCTTAATAAATGCACGTATATGTTCAAATCAGCTTGATGTAAATAGTTTCGCTACGGCTCAACAAACGAGCTGATTTGAACATTTTTAAAGGTAAAGTTCCGCTCAGAGACACTGTTGCTATAATATCAGCCAACAAATACGTATATATTTTTTAGGTGTTTATTTTGCTAGATTTTAAAGAGATGCACGGTTTCATTGCGCTGCGCGCGCATGTTGCCCTGAAAGCGAAACTATTTATATCAAGCTGATTTGAACATATATGTGCATTTATTAAGGAAAGTTTAAACTCAGAGACACTTTTACTAAGTTCAGCTTCCAAAACAATCACTTAGATCATCACTAAAATTGCTACATTCGTCTGAT
>JARVLU010000952.1:22479590-22495154 GCA_031762415.1 Simpsonichthys santanae | reverse complement strand
GATGCAGAGGACAGAGTGAGGTGGAGGAGGATGACTCGCTGTGGCGACCCCTGAAAAGGGAAAAGCTGAAAGAAGAAGAAGAAGAAGTCATTCATGTTGTGTCCACAGCAGGCCGGGACATAAAACAAATAAAGAATCCTTAATATGTAAGTATATGTTTTGTATTTTTACAATAGGTAGATCACTTGAACTTGGTCAAAGTAGCTCGCATGCTGAAAATGTGTGGGCGCCCCTGGTTTAGACTGAATCATATTCATGGGTTAGAGCGGCCCAGTCAAAGTCCAAACGATCTGAATCTGTGAAAAGACTCAAACATGTCTGCTCACACTCTCCATCCAATGTGACTGAGCTTCAGATACCCTGTTATGCACACAAATAAATGGAAAAACTTTTAAAAAGTCACTATGTGCAAAGCTGGTTGACAACGAAAGACTTGCAGCTGTAATTAGATCTAAAAGTAGTTTTGACTTGGGAACACTGAATCCAAATGCAAACTGCTTTCTTCAGATTTTTTTTTTGTAAAACCACATTTTTTTTTCCTTCTACTTCACTACTAAACACAACTTTGTGTTGATCTAACACATAAAATCCCATTAAAACATGAAGTTTGTGGTTTGTACATGACAAAATGTGGAAAAATTCAAGGGGTCACAAATGTTCACAGCAATTTTCCATAACCCTTCCACAGAATCACAAAAAGATCGTAACTTTTGCTTTAAGTGAAATCAGAAGAATACAGCCATCCTGTCTGCTCAGGTTTCCAAATGAGACCAAAAGCCAAGAAATATTTCTAGTTGTTTAAGTCAAATCTTCAACGGGTTTTTCATATTTGACAAAGGCCCAACACAGAATCACACAAAACCCAAACGAGCGTTGTTTCTCACGCAACAAGTCACGTACTTCCTCTATCAGCCGTCATCACATGGTGTGCGAGACTCATCGGAGCTACATTTGCAGTTTTCCGGAGTTGGTAGTAGAAGTGAAACTCCCAGCACAATCAGAACAGACAGGAAGCACGCGACGCAAACAGGCAAGAAAGAGTGAGGAGCTGCCGAGACGGAAAGGGTGACACTGATAACAGTTTAGAGGAACGTAAATGTATGGACACGGTAACATGGCGTGTAAAATCAGATGTGTCTCTACGCTCTGTCAGGAAATGAACCAGCGAAATGGAACTTATACAAAAGGTAGCTTTATTTACGAACATATAAATATGCACAACACGTGAAAAATACTATTAACAATAAATGTACAATGCAGATACCAGCCTGTAAGTATCCAACAGCAGGTCTAAAGTATTTAGATTTCAAATTGGTTTCAAAGCTAAAGTGCCATTTGTTTTATAAAGCAGGGAAAAACCCTGACCTAAAAAATAAATTAAGACCCCTTGCTGGCATTTAAGGATTTTAAATAAAACCAAAAGTCACGCTTTCTATTCCTCTTGGACAGATGGAAAACATCTATTTTGGGGGGAACGCGTCACACATTTTGGACCTGATGCTGGAGGGCCGTCGTGCTGCTGGCTGGGCGTGGCGCTGGCTGGCCAGAGGCACCTGAGGCTGTTGTTGCATTTCAGAACAAAGTGTCCTTTTTAGTTTCTGAAGGTGATTTTGTTTGTTGCTTTTTTCATTTCGGCCCTGAAGCGGCAGAAGCGTTAGCTCCGTCAGATCCGCTCTGGTGTAGATCTCGTGTTCTGCTCAGAGCCTCACCCTCTCTATCTCGTCTCACATCTCTGCAAAACAAGGGTGGGTTGGGGAGGGGATGTGAGAGAAGGAAGAAAAAAAAAAAAAAAGAACAACAAGAGTTTATAAAAAGAAATGCACACAGGCATGCATCAACGCACACCCGCAAACATGCACTGACTAATAGGTCGGCCTTGTAGAGACAGAGGGGGAGTTACGGTTAATTTGCAACATTAGTTCTCTCTGTGTCGAGACCATTGACAGCAGCAGATGTATGTTTTATTCTTTACAGCCGGTGTGCGTGCACAGAGCAGTGCACGCACCTGTAAAGCACCACTCTCTTAGTGCAGATAGGAGGATCATGATGCTCGTGGAGTCAAGTGCACCATTAACACAAAAGAGCTTGTAGATAGTCCACCTTAGTGCCCGAGCGTTGGCATTTCCACATAAAAGGTGCTCAGAGATAAACAGAAGGGCCACAGAAGAGAGGGGGAAAAAATGTGTCTATTGCTGCATGCTTTTATTTTATTTTGTTTCATTCCTTTTTTTTTTTTCTTTTTTTTTTCAAAGCGTGCAAAGCCCTGTCAGTGTGTTTGCCACCAGAACACGCCGCAGCCTGCTGGCTCGTCGGCTTGAGTGTGAAAAGGACGAAAGATGAGATGGAGCGAAATACGCACCAGCGAGTTCCTGGTCCAACATGTCGATAAAACTCTGGAGTTCATCTGTGTCTCCCAGCTTGGCTGCAAAGGAATGGTAGAGAACGAGTTAAAAGAATATACAAAGTAATAATAATAATTAAAAAAAACACCAAGGGAACATTTGTTCAGGAAAGTGCAGCTCAGACTGTGGTATTTCCTTTGGCTCAACACTCGTTCAAATCCCAGGAAGCAAGGGAAGGCCTTGCACATCCTGAAGAAAGATTATTGCTCAACATTACTTTAATGCCTGAGTTTGAACTTAAATCATTTCACCTGGAAATGTATTGAAGCTTTAGCCTTTTTGATCAATTCTTGATAGTAACAATGTGCACGAAGGCAGCCGAGGCATGTGAGCTCTCACTCAGTCTTTAGGCTCTTAGGATGCTCTTCTACTACCACAGCTAATTTTATGCCATTGTCTGTAAAACTAATTAAGTTGTAGCCATTTTTTTTCTGTATTTTAAGATTGATTTCTGAAGTTGCATGATCAAAACATCTGATTTTTGTTACGTAACAGAGATGTGCCTCGAATCCATGGGCACGAAAACCATGCAGAGCAAATGACACCTTCTGGATCAGGCCTCTTGTTTTCATGCAACTCCCTTTATCGATCCATGCATTGAAATGCATCAGAACACAACCCTTTATACACGAACACACACACGTGCGCAGCTGCGAGTGAATAACAGCAAACAAACTGCAGGGGACTTTGAAAGAGCGGGTGGTTGAGTAGTTACAGTCGCAACGGGAGGGGCTCTGTTGTGTTAAAACAAAAGAGCTCCTCGAGGCTTTGAGCGCAAACGTGATAGTGATCAGCGATAAAAAACAAAGTCTATCTGGATGGAGATGGGCCGATATGAGGATGCAGTACCTTTCTGTGTCTGTGTTACTCCTGCAGTGTAGAGCTCCTCCTCACTGGTGTTCAAACTGTTCCCCATAGAAGTCCCACTGCCTGAAGGGAAGAGAGCGACATGAGACAATAAGCACTCGAGGCATTCCATGGAAATAATCAGTGACTGTGATGCACAACCTGCACATAATGAGAAGAACATGCTATAAAACCTTTTTGTCTTAAACACATTGTGAATGTTGAGCTGAAAACTCTGAAACTGCTGTAAAAGCTAAAAAATAAACAAAAAGCTGGTTAAAAGTAGCAAAACACTACATCTAAGAATCAAAGGCAAGATAAAAGATAAAAGTAGTTAAACATGAGACAATAGGAGCAAAACGCCTACCTAAAAGCTAGCAAGGCCTCCTGCAACTGAAAGTTAAAATTAGCTAAAAGTATCAATATACGTCCTATAAGCTAAAAATAGCTAAATGGTAGTTAGAAGCTGAAAGTATCAAAAGGCTTACTAAAATCTAAAATAAGCATTTTTTTCCCCTTCGTCAGGGGTTGCCACAGAAAATAAACTCACACAGAGACATGGCAATGCCCGGGGGAGCAGATGGTGGAGGTTCGGAGCCTTGCTCAAGGGCACAGAGTGGGGCAAATAAGGGTGGCAGCAGGTGCGGCTGCTTTACCTATCCCACATTTTGATGTTGTCGGTACCGGGAGTTGAACCATCAATCTTCCGATCACAGGCCCACCTTCTCTAACCTCTGCGCCACCCTCCCTAAAATCTAAAACTAGCAATAAGTTAGCTAAAAACTAAAGTAGCACGATGCCCATGAACTGAAAGTTAAAATTAGCTGAAGGCAGCTTAAATTATCGAAAGGCTCACTGACATCTTTCAACTAAAAAAAACAAAAGGCTTACTAGAAGTGAAAAGTAAAGAAGTCCAGCTAAAGTGCCAAAAAGGCTAGCTAAAAGTAGCAAAACTGTGGCTAACAGCTAAAAGTATGGAAACTTTAGCAGCAAATTAGCATTTTTGGCAGAACGATAGCTAAAAAGTAAAGGTAGCTCAAGAAGACAACAGAGTAAGTTAGTTGAAGCAGATCTCACAAAAAAAAATGTTTTAGAAGGAATTTCTGAGATCTCAAAGTATTTCAAGTTCAATGTTCTTTATTGTCATTGCATCACATGTGGTACATGAGATGTAATGACATTGTGTAGTCAAGGTCCCAGTTACACCCCAAAATAACAAAGAAACAGTATATAAGGTTTATATAATTTCAGTAGGAAAATAAATGCAGTAATGTGAAATATTTTGAAAAGTTTCAAACACCAAGTCAAAGCAGCCATTTACCTGAGCATTTTGAAAATAGCAGAGTGTGCAATGACTATAGGTGTGGTCAAAATGCCAAAATATGAACGGAAAAATTATTAAAAATGAATAAAGATTAAAATAAAATCTGAGTTAATTAAGGTTAATCTGTTTGTGAGTGACTCCCACGTGTCAGCTTGAGAACTTGAAAGCAGCTCTCCTTTTACTGGGCCAACATGGTTCCAATAATGATGACGCAGGGGAGCAGAGGAAAACACCTCTTTTATCTCACAACCACTGACAAATGAGCAACAATAGAAAGGAGAAAAAAGGGAGCATTAGAAAAGATGGGTTCTCCATAATTGGAGTTCATTCTCAGGTTCTCCATAATTGGAGTTCATTCTCTTACAGGGCTGCTGTCATTATCAGAACAGCCACTTTGGTGGAGATGTGCTGCTAATTGTGAGCAAATTTCAAATGTCAAACTGCACTTGTCGGGGCTAATAAAGATGCTCGAGTGCAGGGACAACATGCAAAAACTGTTTTCCCATCAAAGCACAGGGAGAGCGCACTAATCCTCATCCTGTTGTGTAAACTCACTGTAGTCAGAGTCTTCCACCCCGCTGTCGTCCCCCTGGCCTGTGCGGATCTTCGCCTCGTGCAGGACGTGCTGGTAAGCGTGAGGTTTGCTCTGAGAGGGGGCTTTCAGCTCCTCCACCACATCCTGGAACTCCTGCAGCTCCTCTCCCAGCTCTGACACTAAGTCTGTGGAAAATGTGACCGTGGTTAAAAAGAAGCGTTTCAAACCACTGGAAGAAAACTCCAGGACTGACTGAACCCAGTTAGAGCAAAAAATGTACAAGTGGTTTAAACACAACAGTTATTTAAAGACTTTAACATTTGAAAATGTTTAATTAAATTAAAAACTGTCTTAATCTTAAAATATACTTGAAAATGAAATAATTCTGGAGACATTATGACACTCAGGAAGTCAATCGTTTTTATTTGTTTCACAAGTAAACCAGTCCAGATCTACTGGCATGTCATATGCAGTACTTCAACATAAATGTTATTTTTACCAGGAGGAACTTTTTTCCTTCATTCATCATTTATAAATATTAATTAAAAACACTGTTGTGGAATATCCAGACATAAACACCTATTTTAGATGTACTTCTCTTACACTTAATAACATTTATTATCATTATTAGGTATTTTTATTTTATATAAACTCACTATATTTGTTATTATGTTGTGAATATTTAAGTTGAATCACTTGGTAATCCTTTACATTGTTACCTTATGATGGTTATGTGATTGAAAAGGAATATCGTAAAGAACAAGTTTACATAATCTGGCTCCATCAGATAACTTTAACTGTCAATAAACGTGTCTGAGAAATATGTCATTAGAAAAATGAAGGACTTTTGTCAAATCATTTATTAAGCAGCATCAGTACAATGTACCGTGTTTTAAATTAACTTCATAAAGCAAAGGTTTTGTCTTCCTTAAAAAAAACTGAATGTAACTGATTGTTTAAGGATATTTTTAAAGTGTGATCATTAAAAATGCATTTATGACCAGTTAAATACATTTTTTAAAAATGTAGACTAAAAATTGTGAAATATGCACATCTAAAGAAAGAACATGAGATAAATACGAAATTGGGGAAAATTGATGTAAACTCAAAGTCTTAAAACTCTAATATCATAAGAACTTTCTGATTTAACAAATTGTTCATTTTTCTATAATCTATCAATAAAGTTAAGTCAAGTTGGACTCACCGGCGAGGACGTCTGAAGACATGTTGGATCTGTGGGAAGAAAAAAAACAACAACTCAACGTTCAGTGTGTTTTTCTGCTCAAAGAAACTTTTTGAAGCTGCTAACAGGCAGCAATGAAGTTTTGTTCTTCAGCAGCTCAGTCAGAGGATCTGTCCATCCAATCACGTCACAGGAAAACCTCAAAGTTTACTGTAAACGGGGGGTGAGGGAAGAGGGCGGAAAGTAAAATGACAGAGATATGAATAAACCGTTATGCAACCAGAAAGGGGGAAATAGCTCACATGCCTTTAACATGAGAGCGACCACTGGGAGTTAATGTGTGGGTTTTTTCTGTTTCAAAGTTTTTCTCTCTTTCTTTTTTGTTTTTCTTTTCTTTTTCATTTTTTGTGTAATCTGATGCCAGGTCACATGACTCAAATCTAAATTTAGTGTTTTCAAGTTCTTGATTAAATGAATTGCTTTTGCAAAGAAAAACACACACGTGCACACACAAGTTCTGTGGTGAGGCGTGCAGAACTTTGTTCTGCCTACAGAGGTCCCTCACCTTCTACAGAGCTGGTCTCAAGACAAATTGAAGCCACTTTTAACATTTGGTTACTGAGTGATGAAGAATCTGCAATCCTTTAAGGAAATACTTTTACAACTACAGTACAGTAGTACCATAGTATACACATCAGTTGTACTCACTTCAAATTTAGCCCAAAACAGAAGCATGAAAAGGTAAAAATCACATAAATAGCCTTTAAGAGTTATTATTTCTAATAAATATAGCTTATAGACTTGCACTATGGGGTGTCATTTGTAAAGATACACAGTCAAATATTAACATTAATATTTTGGTTTATTTAGCCTTTCATAAGAAAAATGTTTTTTATTGTCATGTTTTCACTATGTTATTCATAAATTAATAAATGTCAGAGTTCCAAACTAAATATTTAATTTACAAGCTAAATATTAAGTTTACAAACTAAATATTTAGATTGTAAATTAGATATTTAAACAGCAAGCTAAATATTTAGCTCCACACAATATATAGTTTACAAACTAAATGTTTATGTCCAAGTTAAATATTTAACTTGCTAGCTAAATATTTAACTTGCAAGTTAAATATTTAGGCCCGAGTTAAATAGTTACTGAGCAAGCTAAATCTTAGCTCCACACTCAATAATTAGTTTACAAACTAAATGTTTATGTCCAAGCTAAATGTTTGATTTACAAACTAAATATTTAACTTGCAAGTTAAATATTTAGGTCTGAGCTAAATATTTTGTTATCAAATTTAATATTTATTTTGGAAATTAAATGTTTAGCTTGGAGAATAAATATTTAGGTCCAAGCTAAATATTTAGTTAGCAAATTAAATATTTAGTTTAGGAATTAAATGTTTAGGTTAGAAATTAAATGTTTTGTTTTGAAAATAAATATTTAGTTTGGAAATTAAATATTTAATTTCCACCTAAATATTTAGTTCACAAACTAAATATTTAACTTGCAAGTGAAATATTTAGTTTGTAAATTAAACATTTAGCTTGGACATAAACGTTTAGTTTGTAAACTAATTCCTGAGTGTGAAGCTAAATATTTATCTTGCTAACTAAATATTTAACTTGCAAGTTGAGTATTTAGTTTGTAAACTAAATATTTAGCTTGTAGAGTAAATATTTAGTTTGGAACAATGACATTTATAAATGTATGAATAACATGGTGGAAATTGAACTTTGGGGGAAAAACTATTTTTTTTCTTATGAAAGGCTAAATAAACCAAAATATTGCTGTTAATTCTGACTGTGTAACTTTACAAACGATACCCCATATTACACTACAGTGTTTTTACTGTTTGTTTTTTTATTTTTTATTTTTTTACGTTTTAGCTAATTAAGTACAGTAATTTTATTCACTCTTATTTTGTTTTATCTATAAAGTGGTATTCAAGCCAATATTAGGATTTCTGGAAACATTGTAAACAAGCAATATCTTACCTGTTGTAGATAGGCCTTTGAACAACCTCAGTGTGGAAAAATGGCGTTTAAGTTTGACAGCATGATGAGCTAAAGGTAGCAACACACTGAGCATGTTGATGAACAGCATTGTCAAGAGAAGCTGCAGATGTTCTCAGCCTCCTCACATGAGTTGCAGTGATTTGCAATCTTAGCGCTTGAGTTTGGAACATGTTCAATACGTTTGTGCTGCAACATTTTTCTCAATGGATTTATCTTGAACCTGTGTGTCATGGCCATCTCCATCCCACCTCAAGCCAGGTCAAATTGTATTTTGATACCTGAAAGGAAGGTCTCTTTAACAGAAAACATATCCAGGTGTCAGTGATGAATAATAGTAATTTTTAAAACGGGTCTAAATATGCTATCTTCATTTCTAAAGTGTTTTGCTGCAGTTTAAATCATAAACTTGAGGGTGGCCATCAAGGTGAGTACCAAACAAGCTAAAGTTAGTATAAAGTGAACAGAGGTGGGTAAAAAAGAATGTGCTTGGGCAAGAATTTTACACAAAAACAAGTGGTGCTTTTATAACAAACATAAAATTCATGACAGAACTGACCCGACGTGTTACATCTTGCTGGTCCTGACACTTTTGCACTTGCAAATAACTATAAAATCCTATGTAAACAAGCGTGTACATCAGAATTGTGTGGTAGAAAAACCTTGTATGATCTGCAATGGCATTTTGATTATTAGAGTTGTTAAAAATTGTGGCAATCTTGTTTGATCTTGACCAGGACTTAATTTGAGCTGGATACTGGTGAAACAGGATCCAGGAACTCTCTTATTTCGACAGAGTGTGTCCTGGTGACTGTTTGCTATGATCCAGTAGCTCTCAGGCTTACTAATAATAAAGTTATGAACAAATATGACTGCCTTCAACAAATAAAACCTATGTTGGATAGGTCAACTGAAAATAATGACATAAACACTCATTTTAAACACAACAGCCACTTACGTAAGAGTTGCCTCTTCAAGTAGCATTTCCGCGTGTACACTTTAAAAAATCTCTGCCTCTAAAAGAGTGGTGGAGATGAGTGCTGAGCTAACCAGGGGGTAATCTACGCAGGCAGGAGCCCACAGGCAGCCACAAACAAAGGAAGGAGGTGCTTGGACCAGGAACAGTGTCAGGCTCGGAACGGGCAGTGTTTACCCTACCATTATAAAAGCGGGGAGACCCGCCCTGTTAGCAGAACCGAGCACCCCGCTTACCAAACTGAACTGTGTGCACCCCCCACATACACACCCTTTGACACCACTTGCGTAATGCAAGACAGGCACGCTAGTTAAAAAGCAGTGCTCACGCTGTCTTTTCCCTCACGCTGAAGCACCCCACCCCCAGGTACAAACAGCTATATACCCCCCACCCCCCCGCTCAAAAACTGCAAACAGCACACAGCTCAGCTGAGCAGTGTCTGTCTCTCCCCTGCTCCAAAAACAGCGCACAGCTCATATGTGTCTGCCCCCCACATTGAAAAAGATCACAGACAAAATGAGCGTCCTGCCATGGCAAGTTATCTAGGAAAATCATTGAAGGGGGAGGGAAGGAAGACGCTTGACAGAAGCGGAGTGTTTACAAATGTAGTTAAATGTAGATGTTTAACAACCTGTTAAAATAGAGCAAAATGCAGGAAATCACATCTATTTTATTCAAAGTGTTCTGGGGGAGGACCCCTAGACTTCTCCATCTCCGGCCCACCCACTATTTGTGTTACAGCTTCAATCGGTTTACAAATTAAGCTCTGATCTTGGCTGATCACAAGGTCAGAAATGCACTTTGTTTTTTCAAACGGAGGCCATTCAAAGAGTTATCTACAGCAAGTAAGATACTAATTGTTCATATCCTTTGTACAGAACCCTTCTTGAAAATAGACAAAATATCCCTTTAAACTACATATTATAGTAGTAGATGCAAACCCAGAGTGCAGTGTAAAAATATGATCCAGATAAGTATTAGAATTAGAATTTGTAATGTTTTTTTTTTTTAACATTCTTCATAGTTACAGTTACTTTTCTGTTGTTGCTGAAGACAATACCAGTTTGTGTGTTCATGCTCCCACATAGGAATGCATCACAAACTGAAAATAACTGACAAATGTCAGAACTACAAAAACACCTCAGTTACAGGTGTTTCCTAAAGAGAAGAGCCCCAAACCTAAATGCTCAGAGAAACATATTCAAACATGATGAACAGTAGAAGGTGTGCTCGGGGGGAAAAACAAATAAAACGACTGTTGCCTAAGTGCACGTTTGATGTTAACAAGTCGGTCCTGTCCTGTGTACTTTAGAAGTAACGTGTTAGTACAAAACCAGAGCTCACGCATTTTTCAGCTGCGATCACACAAACAAGTTTTCGGTCTCGTGCAGGTAAACCAGTTGTAACTCTAGATCTCATACAGATTTTCAGTTGGACAAGCAAAGGTACGTGTTGTGGGAGGGGCATCAGTGAACTATGCTGTCAGCTGTGCAGGTTTAGAGTGCTGCCGTGGTGCTCAGTGATCACTCGCTGCCATGGGACTTGGGTAACATGTATGAGGGCAATGGGCCATGGGACTCCCTTATAATATGAACTGGACTGGACTCCTGCAGGTCAGTGAGACAAAAGGGAACGTCAATTTCATTGGCGTCTAATTACTGTACAGTCTTTGTGTATTTGAATGAGTAAAAGGGCAACTGGAACGTTATACTTGAGTACACAATTTAAAAATACTGTATTAAAAAAATTAAGGCGCTCGTGTTGGTTTTATGGGAGGTTATGCATGTTGAAAATCTCCTGAAGGCGAAAGATGTGAATCTTTGAGTTATAAATGTAAATATGTAAGACAAAAATGTCCCTTTTGCTATTTGTTTTGGTGTGTTATTTGAGAGCTTAACAGGTTGGAGATAAATGAGAGATATGACAATACCCCCATTGTACCTGTGTCTCAGAAAGCTCACTGAGCCATGATTTATCACTAAAAGAATTAAAAAAAAAAACTTTTAAACTCTTTTCAGGTTCAAGTAAAACTTGTAAATGCAGGTAGATTAGAAAGTGATGTGTTCTTTTGTCCCCTTCTCCTGTGCTCAGATCTCGCTGGTTCTAACCCACATCAGTCAGGTCACATGTGGATCTATCCAGTTTTCTGTTCAAGAAGAACTGAAGCCTGATACTCTGGTCGGATCGCTGAGCAAACATTTCCAGCCTCCATACCAGCTCCTGACCCACGAGTACCTGTGGATGGACGAACACACTGGGAATTTTTATACTAACGAGCGCAGGATGGATCGTGAAAGCCTCTGCCCCGAGGAGACAAAAGCTGAAGGATGTTTTGTTCTGCACAATGCTGTTGTGGGACCCTCAGGAGACCTTGTACAGTTCCCCGTGATAATAGAGGACATCAATGACAATGCACCACATTTTCAAAACAGCGAAATACGCCTGAAGGTGTCTGAGGATGTAGCTGTAGGGAGCAGCTTCGTCCTGGATGACCTGGCTCAGGACGCAGATATTGGACGTAACGGACAGCTAAGTTACCATCTGCAAGGGTCTGGTGGAGATTTCTCCGTAAAGGTTGAAGAAGATGGACTTTTAATAATGCTGGTTGTACAAACAGCACTGGATAGGGAAAGTCGGGAGCTGTATCAGATGCAGCTGGTGGCCACTGATTGTGGTACACACCCCTTGAGTACTTCAGTGGCGTTTACAGTCACAGTGACAGATGTGAATGACAACTGTCCAAGCTTTGGTCCTGACAGTCCACGCAGCGCCACCATTCTGGGAGACTCTTCAAAGAATATGGTGGTCACTCAGGTTATCGCCACAGACCCAGACACAGGTCCAAACGGCGCCATTGTTTATTCGCTAAGTCCCCAGGTCTCTGAAAGAGCCAAGAAGCTTTTAACCCTTGATAGTCGCACTGGGTACATCCGATTAAAACAAGACCTCCAGAGCAACAATTCAGAGGAGCTGGTGTTGAGAGTGTTAGCCAGCGGCCCTCACTGCCCCCCAGCAGACACGTGGGTAACCATATCTGTGCTCCCCAAGGCAACCCAAGATCTCACGATCAAGATCGGATTCATAGCTGAGCATCACAACCAGACTATGGTGTTACCAGAGAACCAGCCCCCCACCGTCTTAGCTGTTTTAGAGCTGGAGGGTGACAGCAGCTCTAAAGGCTCATCTCTTGCCATTGAGGGTGACATGCCTTTCTCTTTGAGCCCACAAAGTGGCAGATATCTGCTTTCTACTTCAAAGCCTCTAGACTATGAGAAACAAAGTGAGTATCACATTTCAGTGGTGCTGCAACGGATCTCAGCTGAAAGCTCTGTGATTTCTCTGTCGAGGCAAGTGATCCGAGTGATGGTGGAGGACGTCAATGATAATGCTCCACGCTTCCTCCAGTCTCACTACCAGCTGGAGGTGGAGGAGAACAACCAACCTGGAATAACGCTGCTGCAGGTGTCAGCTTCTGATGCGGACAGTGGCAACAAAGGCAGGGTGACATACAGGCTGCACGAAAACACATCCGCCATCTTCACCATTGACTCCGAGACAGGTCAGATGTCCGTGTCGGCTCCTCTGGATAGGGAGCAGCAGGAAGAATACAAGCTCACTGTGTTTGCTGGAGACAGTGGCTCTCCTCCCCTGGAGTCCCAAGCCACTGTAATTATTCGTGTCCTGGACCAGAATGACAATGCACCTGTTTTTTCTACTCCTCTCTTCATCTTCTTCATCCCAGAGAACGCTCCGCCGTTCACCCAGGTGGGAAGGATAGAGGTGAAAGACCCAGATGAAGGAGAGAATGGGAGCACAGAACTGCAACTTGGAAACAGCAGCGCACCTTTCGTCGTGGACAACGCCCAAAGGACTCTGAGGACCACCACCAGCCTGGACCGTGAAGCAGTAGACCATTATGAACTTTACGTGTTGGTTAGCGACAGGGGACACCCAGTCGCTTTAACCTCCACTGCCAGAGTGACTGTCTTTGTGGAGGACATCAATGACAACCAGCCAAAAGTGATTCTACCCAGCAGCAACTCCTCCTGTTTGGTCCTCTCCCCAAGTACCCTGGTGGGTTCAACGATTACAAAAATCTACGCCATCGATGAAGACTCTGGGTTAAATTCTGAGATCACGTATTCTCTCTTCGCACCAGGGCCAGCGCAACAAACCAGCCCCTTCCAGGTAGACTCAAGATCGGGAAACATCACCCTAAATCATCGGCTTTCACAAAAAGACGTGGGAATGCATCATCTCTTCATTGTAGCGAGAGACAACGGGAAGCCGGCTCCACTTTATACCACTGTTTGGGTTAATCTGCTGGTTAACGAAATCGCAGAGCACTGCGCTTTGGACAGAGCACCTACATGGACAGGGACATCTGATTTGGTTCAAAGTCCCTCAATGGCGCCCATCTGCGAGGTGAAACCTATTCGGTCTGATCTCTACATGTATGTCGGCATGATTTTGACGCTGGTATCCTTGGTTTTGTTTCTGGTAACATTTTGTTTGTATTTGAAATATAAAAGTCTACAAAAACCCAAGAGGGAATACACAAAAGAGAATGAGATTCCACTCAGGCTCAAGGACAAATATTATTCCGATGAATGACAGAATAAAGCAAACAGAGTAATCTCACTCGCAGTTTCCAGGATAACAGCCAAAAGAATTAAACATCTTTGTAGTGTTTGTCTTGGGCTTCTTGCAATACAAAAAAGAAGATGGAAAAAAAAAAAATTGACGATTCTGAAACACAGTATCTGGATATTTGTTGAGAGCAAAAAAACAGACACTGTGTAGGAATGAAGCCCATCAGCTTTTCTATAAGAACCCCACACAATGTGCTCCACCAGCAAAACAGAGAAAATGCTCGGATAAGAGAGTTTTTGAACAGCAAAGACAATTGTCTCTTACACATGGATGGTGTGCACTGAAAGATATCACATATCCCAGGAAGTCAGTGGTAAATGGCAGCACTGCCGTCATTAACTTGAAGAAATCCCAGGTTAAGTAGGAAAATTGAGGTAATCGGCTGCTAAGTTAATTGGGCCTCTCTCGAATTTCTGACTCTGAGTGATGGGGAGCCTACAGTGTTTAGACACACAAAAGGGTTTAATGTTCCTTCAGTGGGAGAGTGATGAAAGTCTCTAAAGAAGTAACCCAAAGACAAGCTCAGGTCTGCGAACAGGTGAGAGGCGGCAGAGGGAAAGCACACAAACAGCTCAAGTCTCCGCCTGATGACACCGCTTCTCACCCACAACCTTGGATCGCACCCAGAACTCATGTTCTGAACCCGCAGCATCACAACAGGTGTGCTCATTTTAACAACCGGTGCACAGTCTTTGTTCAAATATTCAAAACAGGCCTCTCTTGCTTTGATGCATTTAAGAGAACGGGTTAGATCCAAAGCAGGTTAAGCGATCCATTAAATATGAATGAGTCGGGATACAATGTGTTTACAAATCTGGAAGCACAATTACACAAGGAGGGGGAGGGATTCGTGTTAAAAAAAAACAACTTTTATCTGTACAGTATTGTGAAGTGTTCATTGCACGGCTGTGTGAGGAAAAACGATGGAACGCGAAGAGACAGAGTCTGTAAAACACAATGTTCAACAACCTGCCTAGAGTGGAGGATACAGCTTGTAGAACATGAGTGGCGTCTCTGAGGATGTCTGAGCCAGCAGCTTCAAAATAAATAATCTAATGAGGTGTACCGTGAGGCTCACTACGTTAACCGAGATCAAATAAAGAGACAAATTATAAATTAAACAGCCCTCTTTACATGATTAAAACCTAAACACATTGATGTCAGTGCGCTTTGAGAAAGACGCTTCAACCTGCCTGACAGCTGAGTTTGCAAAGTGAAACTGAAGCGTCATAATCATAGATGATTACGATTCCCTGTTTAAAAGAAACATGTATATGAGTGTGCTGTTTTATGAGAAGTACTGCTTCAAAATCCAAGCTGTGGTAGGAGAAAGTCTGCCATCTACTGGAAGTAATGGAGCTAAACGTGGTTCAGGATGAGTCAGGAGACAAGTGTCACTTTGCCACACACAGTCAGGTCGTCTGGATGTGTCCACGCCGCTCAGAGAGCATCATTTTTATCAAAGCAACATGTGTCTTCAAGCTACAAGCTGTAGCTGGAATTGACCTAGTGGTTTATTTGTGATCATCTCATTAGGATTGTCTGAGCATGCATCATACAATGGCTGAAGATGGTGAAATGTGCTTGCTTTTGACTTGCTGTTTCGCCAAGGAAGCTTTAGGCTTGG
>JARVLU010000952.1:22459061-22470203 GCA_031762415.1 Simpsonichthys santanae | reverse complement strand
GTATTTATGTATTTCTGTATTTATGTATATTGTATATTGTATTTTTTATTTTTTTATTTTTTTTATTTTTTTATTTTATTTTTTTTTTATTTTTATTTTTTTTTATTTTTTAATTTTTATTTTTTAATTTTAATTTTTTTTTTTTTTATTTACAACCTCAGTTGGTAGATTAGTTCTGATCAGATTGACAAGCAAACAGCTGTTCAGAGTGAAACAAGCCCCAAAGTGGTCTGCTTCTGTCTTAAAGCAGCTGCAGTCCAAACTTTTGATAGCTGTTTTTAGTCATTTTAAATTTAAAGTACAGTAATTCCCAGACTATTGAGTGCACCTGAATATAAGCCATGTCCACTAAATAAAAAAAGTACAAACATAGGCCGCACTTGCCTAAAAGTCACAGGTGTCCATATTGTAACATGAGATGTGTGTATAGAGATTATTAAAAAAAAAAAAAAAAAACTTTTAATTAATTCAATATGTACCAGTAACACAACAACTTCACCACACACGTCCTCAGTCTCTCTTTCATTGTCAAACTCAACGTCACTTTTGCCTCGAGGCAAATTCACGATTTGATTTTATGATTCACACATTTCAAGTGGTTGCAAAATTTTTTTTGTGCTCCATCGAGGGGGGAAACTCTGACACAACGTAATAGAGATCTCTCCTTCCCTCCCTGTTGTGCAAACAGGTCACAGATCCACTGTGACCCGTTTGGTAATTTCATTGGTCAGGTTTTGGTGGCATGAAGCTCATTAGCCTGTCAATTTTTTTTTTTTTAATCCATAAATTAGCCGCAGCATTGTATAAGCCATGGTGTTCAAAGTGTGTGGGAGGGAAAAGTAGCGGTTTATAATCTGGAAATTACGGTAATGAGTAGAAACCAGGAATGTGTGAAGCATTTCATAGGAATTTATTCCATAATCAACACTAAAACAAATGTTTTGGTTTGTAGACTGTTATCTATGTATGCTTAACCTTATAGCTAATCATTTGATAGCTGTTGAAACAAAATGTTCCAACAGACCCAACAACCAGCACATCTATTTTCATAAAGCCCTAAAAAGAAGCTTAAAAACAACAAAATGAGACACAGTTAACCTGCATAAATAAAGGTTGAATGAACAATGCTGTCACTGCTTAGGGATGTAAACTGTAAACAAACAACAAATCGGATGAGACAAATGAAATCTGAAATTTAAAATACAACGTTGTCTAACTTCATATGTGTTTAATGGACATTAAGAACGATCAGCGTCATCAGGTTTGAACTGAATCAAGGAAGTTGTTTTTTTTTTTGTTTGTTTCTCCCCCCAAGGACTCTTGCCATGGAATGCTGTTCCAGGAAAAGCTTGTGGTATGACCTTGTCCAATGTTTGCAAAACCAGAGAGGTAAGATCTTCAACTCTGCTATCACATTTCAATGAAATTACAACACCACCAGTAAAAAAAACAAAAAATAAACCAAAAAAAACCATCTCCTTTCAGTATCGGATAACCTTTGATCTGTACATCGCTGCCTTCGCCGGTGCGGGCATCACGCTCTTGGCTCTGGTGAGTACTCGTACAATGGCCGGGGCCAGTTTTGGGAACAATAAAGCAGCGATGTGGCTCATGTGACTAAGTGACGCTCAAAGTGTGGGCAGCGAGGCATCTCAGGCCTCCATGACTGAAGACTCTTGTACTGTTGCTCTCTGTTCCTCTTTGTCAGCTGACACAAGCATCATGAAATGCTGTAATGTCTGCTGGTGCTCCAGCCACGCAGGCAAATGGTGCACCCATTATACTTGCATGCTTCATTACAGAAGGATGGCATCGCGTTAAAGCCATTAGCACAATTGCCTCTTGCTGTTTGTTGAGGGACAGGATGCTGTTGGTCTTTAATTTCCTCGTTTCCTTTCCCTGATTCCTCCTGTTTCTTCTTTTTTGTCTTTTCGTAGCTGACCTATACTGTGTCCACCACCTATAACTTTGCGGTTCTGCGGTATCTTGGGAGAAAGGGCATAGGTGCGAGGTGTTAGGCATCCGGCTTCCTGTCTTCTCTGTCACCACTTCACCGTCAACGAGGGGATCTGAAGGGATGGCATCACATCTGTCCTGTTTTCATTTCAACTGCACAAACTCGCCTGTGGTCACAAACTTTTATATAAAGTTTTTATATTTTTACTTTTTGTAAGGTTGTAATTTCCTCTGTTTATTGGGTGTAATGGCTGTACCAACAGATGAACATTATATTTCTTGTCAAATCTCCAACCTGTTTGAACTTCTGTGGTTGCTGCTTACTGATTATATTTTCTCCTCCTGCTTAAATTAATAACCCAAATAAGTAACACACATGTGCAATCAGAAAACAGCTGCTGTGCAGAGAAGAGACTTGGAGGGTTCTGTGGGTATCACTCATCACATCTGGTTGCCACGGGGGCAGACGAGCATACATATGCAGGCCCACGCTGACCTCGGGACTTTTCTCACGCTTTGGAGAGAAAAACGCCAACAATGCAGTCGTGCTTGTTTTGAAAAGTTAGCCAATGAGGGGCCAGTTCCCTGGGCCACCTGCGCCATGAGCCTCTGCCAAAGGGTTAAATTACAAGTCAAAGCAGAACAAAGGGAGCGTCAGAGCTCCGAGATGCTTCAACGCAGCTCCTCCGAAGCCACATCCCATTTATAATCTGCCGTGCGAGCCCCCGGCCTCCTCTCAAATAATAAAACGGGCTGAGTGAGCACAGAAACTGAATGATTGTTAGATTTTCAGCAGTTTGTTACTGACAGACGGGAACACATTTAGATCTAGTGAGGACTGAAAAGTGTAAGATGGAATCCGGTGCTAATTTATGAAGTAACCTTATGATGTCAGACAACGTATGACTGAGGTATTTTGATGGATTAAAAAAAAAAATGGTTTGACTTTTAATTCTTTAGGAATTTTGTTGTAGTTATTGTATAACAATGTTTACTTAAAGGTAATTTTACTAATACCTTTTTTAATTTTGAAAGGCTGTAATAATAGCACGAGTGATGAATCCCTGTTTAGTTGAGTGTTTAATTCACAACAATATGAATGCACTGGAATGGTCAACTGCAGTGCTGACTGTGCTAAGGAGGTGGGAATTTGTGCCGCCATCTTGGTAGGTGCCATTTCAGGCAATTATTAAATCTTTATAATTATATAACTAAGAGGGGGGAAATAAACTCAGCAAAGAAACTCTATTTTGCCAATGATTGTTATATTATTTAAAGTTTGGATTCCAAAAATCATAGCATGCCCCCACCTTGGGCCAATTTATTACTATGCCAGAGGCTGCAGCTCTCTACTGACTACTTTATTTATGCTAAAGCAGAGCACTGAAGGTTGGTAGGCATATGTCAGCTAATTGAAAACATACCATAAATTCTATCGACGACATGTTTCATATCCATAGATCAAACTTTTTGTAACATAATTATAAGTAAATGCCAAACTGTGAACTGGTGTTTAAACCAGACAAGAATTCATCCATGTCTCAAAACTGAAAGATTTGCACCTTCATCTTCGTAGGTGCTATAAGGAGTAAAGATTTGTAAAGTAAGGTTAAGTGAGACACTGCAAAGTGTCTTTGGGTGTCCTGAAAGGTGCTTTTCAAATAAAATTACTGTATTATACTGTATACAGAAATGATTAGGAAGGAATAGGGGAAAAAAGACTAGAAAAGTTTAAGCTATTAGTTTTAAGTGCAATTAACTGCAGACACTAGTAGCAGGTTAGAAGTAGACATGAAAAGTACTTAATTACTTAAAGATTTATGAATTGTTTGACTAGAATGATTACAGAACTTGGTAATTTTATCATAGAAGTATCCTGCTGGATGGATGCTGCTAATGCTTGACCGGGTTTCAAGAGAACTGTTGGTAATGTCGGGGGGTCAGAATATGTTTAATGTATGTTTAAAGACAAATAAGGCTACTGCAGCATGCACAAGCTGTTGACTGTGTGACTTTGAGATGTGCATTGATGGTTGTAGCACCTTAGCAATATGGCCGCCACTAATCTCACCTAGACACTGTGGTTATTCTAGTGCATTTCTATTTCAGTGGGTGGAATTATAAAGTGGCTGGTAAGATGTTTGTTGTTGTTGTGTGAGAATTATAGCATATGTCAATAAAATGAATGCTCTGAAGTGTTTCTGTTTAATGTCTTATGAAAGTAAGCATGTCTCAACTGTGTAAAAGCCCAGTTACTGTTTCTCATTCCCTGGCTCCCTGCCACACGCTCTCTCCCTGTCCACAGGTGCACTGTTGCCTTCACTTGGCTGTGTACCAGGTGTACCTGAAGATGCTAAGGCACAAGGCAAAAGAGGAGCGGAGAAGCTTTGACCTGTACAGGAGGACGCAGAGGGACAGAGGAGGGACACTGTGCTCTCCGTATGCTACAAACACATTGAGCATCTCCTGACAGTGCTCAGCCGTCACTGCAGCGGCTTTCCTTAGTTTTTCACCAAACGTATGCTTTCGTGAAGTGTTCCAGTTTAACTGTGGCACTCGGCAGAGTTAAACTGAATCCCTTCATATCTTCTTTTCATGAAAATATTAAGAGTAGATTGCAGCTTAAGTTGTACATTAGCACAAATGCTGTTGAATTTGCTTTTCTTGAATGTGGGCTGAATATACTTTGTGCTTATGTCATGTTATGTGTGTTAGGGGATTTTACTCAGACTTAAAAATATACATACTTTTGGCAGGGAGAAAGCTTTTTTTTAATTATTAAAAAAAAAATGCCCACATTTGATTTTACAGAATGCAGTGCATGCTTTTTTTATTTTTGTATGAGGAGAAAATAAAAATGCAATCCATGTTTGATCCTTTTGAATGAAAAGCAACTGTTTGTCAGGACTCTGTACCAACTGGACCAGTCATGTACCTTTTACAACTGATTTAACTTTTAGCGTCCTCCTGATTTAAGATGGCTGCTGCTGTTAAATAATTAGCCAACACAAATATAGCTAAAAGTTAGTCACATTTACAGATTTCAATGTGTAATTATGAGGTTGTGCATAATTGTATTTTCATCTCAAGTAATGTCTCAAGATATTTAAAAACTTCTGGTGCCATTCCTTCAAGGAATATTTGGCCTTTTATTTCCAAAAATTAAAAATAAGAAAATACTGGTACAGTATATATTTATTCAGAAACATAAATTTAGTTTTAACTGGTAAAAATTGTGGTTTTCAACCTAAACTTGTGTCTTAAAGTATCTGCACAACAGACCAAAGTCGAGACAGTCTCCATTTGGTAGGATATGCACATTTTATTTGAAGCAAACAAAGTGCTCTTTATAGTCTCACCATCAGTAGTGCAAAAAGAAGAGTAAGGAAAGTTGACCATAATCAGATCGGTACATTATCAACATGAACAGTCTGATTCACACAGCTTCAATACTCGTGAGTTTAGCACTAACATTTTTTTTTTTTTTTTTTTTTTTTGCAATTTATTTAAGCCATTATTATGGACAGGCTGCAAAACCTAGTTTTACATTAGTGAATATTGCAAAACACGGAGCACAGTACCAAAAATAATGCTACAAGCTCATTGGGACAGGAATCCCTGGTAAGTTTAACAAAAGTGAAGATATTTGATGAAACAGAAGAGTAAGAAAAGGGTGAAATAAAAGTGATTTGATAAATCCAGACTGATAAAATAGCCCTCATTTCTGCTTTCAGTAACTGATTTAATGCCCTGATATCACAGTGAAGTTCCTGTCAAAGGTGTACCTTGTAATCTACAGTTTGTAATAAAGTAACAGTACCGGATAGTGACGGGTCGCACAGCTCTGAGCTCCATCTCTTTGGTGAGCTGAACCAAATCCCAGAAAAGAGCCACCAGTCCCATCACTGGTACCCGACTGGATTTGGTTCACTTTCATCAAGATCTTGTAACATTCATCGTTAGTGATTTTTATCTTTTCTAAAATAATTATCAAGGCAAAAGCTGTCATTTCAGGGTGATGAACAAAAATGTCACGATCACAAAAAATAGACTAGGTCAAGGGGCCGTAATGACAGTCAGCCTTGTGTTCATCAAATGAAAACATTAACAGACTCTACATGAAACTGGTTGATGGGAAATCTGGAACATAAATAAAAAAATGCCATGATGGTAAATTCAAACACTGATTATAAACATTTTTTAGCTTCAAGTGTAACATTACGTACAGCTACGCAGAAAAACTAAGGCTGCGGTGCTCAGAAGTATTCACTCCCTTGGATGTTTTGTGGTTTCATTGCAGTCATCACCATTACAGAGACCACCAAGACACCTGCAGGAATTACAAGTTTCAGCAGGTGAGATGGGAGATACTGGGCATATAATTGTTGCCCGGGTTCATTACCAGCCTGAGCTTAGTGGGAGAGTGGCAGAGAAAGTCACAGTTGAAGAACACTTAACTAGAACCTCTGAACAATTTAGACAAACTGTGGTCATGGACGTCTTGGTGACCTGTCACTATTCTTCCAAGGGCAGTTTGTGAGAGAAGCCTGCTCCCAGTAGATTTACATGGATCCAATATTCCTATCACTTATTGATGATAGTAAATGGACTGCACATGGATAGCACCTTTCTATCTTATCAAGACACTCAAAGCACTTTACACTACAATCCATGCCCTTATTTACCCATTCATACACTCTACTAGATCTCTACAAAGAATAATCAGAGCTTTATCACATTCATACACTGATGGGACACACATTGGAAGCAATGAGGGGTTCAGTGCCCACAGACACTTGGGCATGTGACTGCTGGTGGAGTCGAACCCTCAACTATTGCATTGGAAGATAACTGCTATAACCACTCAGGCACAGCCGCCCATACTGGCGTTAATAGAACCCCTGGGGATGTTTAGGGCCTTGAAATACTTTTGTATCCCCTGACTTGTGCTTTTTTTAAATCAGAGTTGAATTAGGATAGTCACTTCAAAGTGGGGTACATACTTATGCAGTCATTTATTTCACATCACATATTTTTGTTAAATTAGCAATGATGTGTAGAAATTTGATTTCATGTTGCCACTGAACGTTTTTTTGGGGGGGTGGGGTTGTAAAGAAGGCCAAATTTTACTGACGAGTGATTTATGACTGCAGTAAAATCATAAAACATCCAAGGTGGTGAATACTTTTTATAAACACTGTATGCAGCCACCAGCAGTAAAACCCAGGAAGTAAAACGTACGTACCTATGGCTAGTCCACAGGTGTGTAATACAGTGACAAAAAATACAACTCGGGTGAAAATCAGAGGTAAACATGTTCGAATACGCGGCATGCTTCACAAAATACTATCAATGGCATCAATGAGGAGAGTTGATGTAAAATCTATACGCAAAATAATGACTGTGTTCAAGCTATTCCACGTTTAGCTAAAACCTTTTAATAGCCGCAGTGACAGCACGAGGCGTGTGTCATTTATCAGTAGTGCACAGGAGACCCTTGGGCAAGGCAAAGCTAAAAGACTGGAATGTTAAGGCCAACTACGCAGTCAACAAGGCAGACGCAGCATTACAAGGACGTCATTTAGAATTAAAAGCTCTTCTATTCATCGTGGGGGGGGGGTGGGGGTGCTTTAAACTACGTCAGATCAAAACACTGAGCTCAACTATCGAACAAAAACTAAAAAAACGGTGAAATATTTGTAGGATGAAAGAAATGTTTCACAAAGAAAACTATCAACAGTACCAGAAGCAACACTACTTTGAACTTTGTATGAAAATGGACACTTTTCTTGCTAGATAAACAATCCCATTAAAAAATACAATAGTCATTCAACCAGCCACAACACAATGCTGTTGCAAAAGTATACACAGAAAAACATGTATGAATGATTTTGAGTACCACATTAGGTTGTACTCAAAGCGAAAAGTCGCATTAGTTCCCTTTTAAAAAAAAAACAAAAAAAACAAGCTATTTGTTCAAGATCGCAATCTTCGAAATTCAATGTACCTCAAATTCAATGGCACTGCTGTTTGGGTCTCCTCAGCATGGGAGCACAGCCATTCACAAACTTTTATTCCAACAAGTGCTTTCAGTGTCCCAACAGTTGATGAAAGCCAAAAAGTGGAAGTGATCCTTTTCAAACTTCAGGAAATACAGGTCAACTCATGGTCAGAAAGTAGAGCTGTTCCAGAAGCAGTAAATTGCCATGTGAGGCTGATGAGTGTTCTGCTACAGAGGACTGGTCTTCGTTTCATATTATTAATTCATGAAGTGAGGGAACTGCTTCACTGCAACACCTGATACAGTCTCTGTGTTAGATGAGACGGGAGAAGCTGAGTTAAAACCTTGTGTGCAATGCCATTGAAAGAGCGCACACAACGAGTGCGTCATACCATCGTAAGAGCAATAATTCAAGAATTGACCCATCCACTAAAAAAACCTGGATACCAGCACTCTCCTTCGAGCAGCTGTAGACCACCCATTGTATTTATTTTTGAAGCTAAGTACCTTCAACCTGCAGTACAGTCAGAAACTTTAGGACAAGAGGTATTCAAAGCTGCACATTCAGCAGCAGGACGAGCGAGGCGCTTTTCGGTTGCCATGGAGATCAATGGTACTGGTCAATAGCGTGTGACCAATCTGGTCCTCGGCAGCCAGAACCTCCCTGACAGCCGCCTCAAACGCAGCCGTGACATTCGTGTCATCTTTAGCGCTGGTTTCAAAGTAAGGACAGCAGCCGTTCTCTTCGCACCAGGCCCGCGCCTCGTCCTCCCCCACCTCCCTCTGCTCCATGTCCACTTTGTTGCCCAGCACCACAAAAGGGAACCGCTCCTGGTTCTTCACGTCCGAGTAGTACAGGAACTCCTTCTTCCAGCAGCCGAGGTTTTGGAAGCTCTGCACGTCGTTCACGGCGAACGTGAGCAGGCAGCAGTCCGCACCTCGGTAGAAGGGGGTGCGTAGCGACTTGAAGCGTTCCTGCCCCGCCGTGTCCCAGATCTGAAGGGTGACCCGGCGCCCGTCCACTTCTATGTCCCGGTTCAGGAACTCCACGCCGATGGTGTGAAATGACTGCGAGTCGAAGCGGTCCGTGACGTAGCGGTTCATCAAGGAGGACTTGCCCACTCCGCCGTCTCCCAGGAGAATCACCTTCAGAAGCGTGTTATTCCCACTCATGGCGATTCCCTCCTCCCACCCAGTTCAGGCCTCCTCAGTGGGCACCAGGCCTCTGCACCGAGCGGAAGATCTGTGTCAACCCAACCAGGAAAGAGAAAGAGAAGAAAAATATACTACTTAGAAGATTTCTGAAGACATCTCGAACATTCCAACATCAGTTTTGTAATAATCTGAACTCAAAGAACTGTCTACATTTTCATATTGGTAAAAATCGAATTGTTAAAAAAAAAATATGAATGTGTTTCATTGAAAATGTTTGATAATTGAAAAATGGAGTGATTTACTTGTTTTGTTATTTACAAGAAATGTTTGAATTGTTTATTAGACAAATAAGGAGCAGATTTAATAAGATTTTTTCTTCATCTGCTGCCTTTCATTTTATATTTTATATTTTGTTTTTTACTAATTACATATATACAGTATTGTAATTGTATTTCATTGTTATAAAATGAATAAATAAATAAATAAAATGTTTATTTTTCTCTGTTTTTCTAGAGGAGGAAAAAAAGTTTGTAAAAATGTCGGACGAGGAGGAATCAGCTCCAGTCATGAAGAGGAGTCGTGTTTTCTACGGCAGCCTGGAGGAGAAGGAGCGAGAGCGCCTCAGCCTAGCAATGGCGAGCAGTGTAGGAAAAGGAAGTGATGCAGTGAAGGCGGGGATTAAAGCAGGAAACATCAACATCTCCTCAGGTGAGTTTCCAGTTGAATCAGGTGACCTTTTAATGGTTGCCATGGTTACTGGGTCATGTGACTTTTTGTTGATTACTGAGGTTACAGCATCACAATCTGGATTCTTCCTCTACATCAAACTGGTGAAATAGTCTTCATCACATCAGCCTGTGAATTCTGCTCAGGTGTATTGGTCACGTCACTCTGTTTCCCATGATTCCCTGCAGGAGAGACCCTGGAGATGGAGGAGCGGATCAGTGAGAGGCAGCAAGAAGTGCTGGCTGAGTTTGAGAGACGCCGGCGAGCGAGGCAGATCACCGTGTCCACTGACGACGCCGAGGTCAAGGCCGGCCTCCGAGCGTTGGGAGAGCCAATCACTTTGTTCGGGGAGGGGCCAGCTGACCGCCGGGAGCGGTAGGAGAATTTCTCTTGTACTACTTACTGATCTGGAGTCAGCTCACCTGTCAGCCAATCAGAACGTTTGTTTTTAAGAAGACTTTGTTTATTTTCAGGCTGCGCAGCGTGCTCTCTGTCGTTGGTCCGGATGCGCTAAAGAAGTCCAGGAAAGACGAAGAGAGGGTCAAGAGGTCAAAAGATGAGGTTTGGCAGTCATACAAGTAGTCTGGAGTACTCTATAGTAATCTGGTTGCTAGTACTCTATGATCCTCAGTAGTACAGTACTACTGAGGACCCTCTAGTTTTCAGTAAAACAGGGCAGTAGCCACACAGTTCTCAGTCTACCCTGTAGTTCACAGTGGTAATCTGTAGTTCTCAGTGGTACTCTGTAGTTCTCAGTGGTACTCTGTAGTTCACAGTGGTACTCTGTAGTTCTCAGTGGTACTCTGTAGTTCTTAGTGGTATCCTGTATTTCTTAGTGGTATCCTGTATTTCTCAGTGGTACTCTGTAGTTCTCAGTGGTACTCTGTAGTTCTCAGTGGTACTCTGTAGTTATCAGTGGTACTCTGTAGTTCTTAGTGGTATCCTGTAGTTCTTAGTTGTATCCTGTATTTCTTAGTGGAATCCTGTAGTTCTCAGTGGTACTCTGTAGTTCTCAGTGGTACTCTGTACTGTAGTTCTTAGTGGTATCCTGTATTTCTTAGTGGTATCCTGTATTTCTTAGTGGAATCCTGTATTTCTCAGTGGTACTCTGTAGTTCTCAGTGATACTCTGTAGTTCTTAGTGGTATCCTGTAGTTCTTAGTTGTATCCTGTAGTTCTTAGTGGTATCCTGTAGTTCTCAGTGGTACTCTTTAGTTCTCAGTGGTACTCTGTAGTTCTCAGTGGTACTCTGTAGTTCTCAGTGGTACTCTGTAGTTCACAGTGGTACTCTGTAGTTCTCAGTGG
>JARVLU010000952.1:22430343-22451500 GCA_031762415.1 Simpsonichthys santanae | reverse complement strand
AAAAAGTTAATAAGACATGGGAGGTTTATAAAATAGATATTGTGCAACCCACTATAAAATTTGTAGACTGGAATCATTTTAACAGGATAAGCAGAAGAGAATGGACGAACCGATGAATGGACGGATGGATGCATGGAATCATTTTAAGATGGCAGCAGTCCGCTTTTGTTTTCGCCTCACATGGTCTTACCATTAGCTCCTGAGTCTGGTCAGAATTAAACTGTTTCTCCAAAGTGAAGCCCATCAAAGAGCTATCTACAACAAGTAAGATATTATTTGTGCATAAACCTTTACACAAAACCCTATTTGTAAATAGATGAACTACATCTTTAAACATAAAAACCTCAGGACACTAAATAACCAGATACTCTAGGAAATGTCAAGATAATCTTTTGTTTATATGATATAGTTTGAAAACAACAGAGAGACTTGATCCTGCTGTGTGTCACAAGTGGGTCCATAATGGCTTAGCGACATTATAAATGGCGCCGCGTTTAGCTCTGTGAACACATGGTGGGGTGATTACATTAAGAGCTGCATACCTTCTTGATTTAAAAGGCACCCAAGTTTAATTTGGACAAAAGATGAAGCAGATGCACAGTTTGGGTACTGTACTCACAGAAGCTCCTCTTCCATTAAAAGAAGCTTCAGATCTGCAGATGCTGTGCTGGCTGTGATTAGTGGATGTAACAAGGATGTGGAATGCTTGTCTGTTAAACACCATGAAGTGCCATCAGGCTCAAAGTTAAACAGGTTTCATCACCTCAAAGTCCTGGAACATATATACAGGTAGTCCCCGACTTACGAACGAGTTCCGTTCCTACGCCCCATTCATAACCCGATTTTGCTGTAAGTCGGAGCGCAAACCATGTGGTGGCCGTAACTCCGGATTTTTGCCGTAAATTGGAAAAAAAACGGTAAACGGCATTTTAAACACGTTTTTTTTTTTTTCAATGTAACACAACACCAGCGTACTTAAAATGCTGTTTTACTGTATTTCCAAGCAGTTAGCTAACACAGTATCCTCAAAAAAAAAAAAAAATACTGCATAAAAAGTCAACGGGAGGTGTGATGATGTCACTGGGGGAAGCGCCGTAAGTCCGAAATGCCGTAAGTCGGGGTGGGGGGGTGGGCGTAACTCGAGGACTGCCTGTATATATAAACTTCTATAATTTAAAAAATAAATAAATAAAAGTAAAAATCCTCAAAATATAAAATTATTTTTAGCACTGTGGTCCTAATTCTCTTCTGTACAGATATTAATATTATGGATTTAGTTCTTAGCATTTTTTTTTTCCAGACATTTAGAGAAAAGAGCAGTTTTATATTTCCTGTTTTGTTTAGCCTCTTCTATTGTTCAGAACTACCAATAATAATCTATCTGAAGTTGAATGCTTTAAAATGCACCTTTCCCGTTTCCACTCACGTTAAGTCACTATTATTGGTCTGTTTGCAGATGCTGTAGTGCTTTGCAGATTTTTTATACATATATATTCACAGCTCTTACTGGGCTTTTTGTAGAAATCCATCTGGTAAAATAATACGGTTGCACAATGATATTTGCAAGACATTTACATGCCTATTCAGGATTTCAAATGAAGTATTATGTCAGCTGAGGTGACCACTTTCTACTCCAGAAAAACATTCTCTGCAGTTAGACGGGACAAACTATATGTAGAGTTACTCGCAGAAATAATTTGAGCACGTCTTTTCATTTTATCATGAATCTGATTCCAAACGTGTCGTAAACGTGTCCATCTTCTCCCACATCCATCGTTTCTCCGTAGGTGGACTCTTATGGGAAATGCTTGAACAACAAACCTCTACCAGAACATCTAGAGGACACGGCCACGGCTACTGGCGAGGAACCTGGCTTCATGAATTTTGTTGCACGCTACAAGTTCCACCTGGCGTTCGAGAACGGCCTGTGTCCCGACTACATGACGGAGAAGCTTTGGCGGCCCCTCCACCTGGGCTGCGTGCCCGTCTACCGAGGCTCCTCTGTGGTGGGCGACTGGATGCCCAACGACCACTCTGTGATAACTGCAGATGAATTCCCCTCGCCCAAATCCCTCGCTGACTTTCTCAGGCGTCTGGATGAGAACGATGATGAATATGCGGAATATTTAAAGTTCAAAAACCCCAGAAGCGTCATCAACGCTCATCTGCTCGAGGCACTGGAGACCCGCGAGTGGGGAGTTAATGACATGAGTAAACCCAACTACTTAAATGGATTTGAATGTTACATCTGTGACCAGGAAAATGCACGACTGGCCTCGGAAAGAGCGCACAGAAAATCTCCCAAAGCGACACAACCTCCTCAGCCTAAAATGGCCAGCAACTCCCACATGGGCTGCCCACTGCCCAGCCCGGGGTACGGAGACGTCCGAGCCCTGCCTACTGATGACGGGTGAGTTCACTCATTCACTACTCCAAGTGTAACGGTCTCCTTCCTCACCTTTTGGCGACTAAGAATGTCTCAGGGGAAATAACTCGCCGCGTTTTTATTGTTTAATTAAAACATAATTTGCAGTGAGCCTAATCCGTTTGCATGTCTGCCCACAGATGGATGCAAATATGGCCTCAGGATTACTGGCAGAGCCTGGACCAAGCTGAGGGGCTGGAGTCACTGATAAGACACAACGAGTCCGACCCCTCTCTGCTGTGGAGGCACATCCAAAACATCGCCGTGAGCAGAGCCAGAGGAAAACACTGACACAGGCCACGAAACAAGCAGAGGATGGAGCTAATCCAGAATTATGTCCCATAATATTCTGTTTAAATGAGAGATTGACTTTTTTTTTTTTTTTTGCACCTGAGCCAGAACTTCCTTTGTGAATAGTTTATTTATGATTTTTTTTCTGCTTACAAGATCCCTCTGTCTTTCTCAAAGGGTTAGTAATAGGAAAGAAGGTTTTATTATGATACATTCTAATATCTTCGGCTCACTTCATTGCCAGAACAGAGTGGGCGTTATCTCTCCTCTGCTTTGAGATAGCAGCATTAAACACCGACCATGTGGTTCTGCGCAGCTTTTCTCTGGACTGGACTGGAGCCGAGCCACAGACTCATTTTGTGCACTTAAGGAGATCAGCCTATCTGCGTGCGAGGACCATCAGGACAGCAGCCAGTGGACTGCGTTTGATTTTTTTTTTTAACAGTTCCTCTGCAGGTGGCTGATGGTCATTGGCTACAGTCCTATTTATGTAAACAGCCACTTAAAGCAACTGAGTGAGGAAAAATGGTTTTTAAGGAGCGGGAAAACGCCGAACACAACCTCCTGTGGGAAACGGCAATGGCAGAGTCACTCATTTAAAAAGGCACATCAAAATATTTTATCTCATAAGAAGCTTTATATGATCGTTTATTATCCATGCCTCTTTTTATGACCGCTCTACACCCTGTCTCACTGTAAGAGCACTCATTTTAATGACAATTGTACTAGGATTTTTTTTTTAATCGTTTTATTTTGGTAACAAAGCATTTAAATGTAAGAACACTTTTGTAACAAGAAGAGTAAAATAATTTTGTAACAAAGTTTTGCTACTGACTTTTGTCATTAACTTTCCAAAGTGAGTCGGCACACGGAAGACCGATCCTTCATCACAACAGCAGAAACACATTTTAACACCTCAAATCATTAGAAATGGGACCTAATGTAAGAATCCACATAAAGTCGTCAAAAAGTTCTCGTCATCACGTCAAAGTGTTATGTTAAAGTGAACAAAGTGGGAACTCTTTATGTAAAAACTGTTTACATGCAAATGAGCATGAAGAAAATTCAAAGACGCCGCTGACGAGTTCTGATGGTTATTAGATGGTGGAGTAGCAGCCGTCACAGTGGACTTTCCCGTGGTGGAGGAACATGCTGTCGAGGAGGTCCCCCATGGGTTTACGACACATGTCGCACTGAAAAACATGATTAAGACATGAGATGAGGAAGAGCTGTCGTCCTAATCTGCATATTATTAATGCCGGCCACCAAAGGCTTAAGGGCAAACTATTTTTTTTTTTTTTGCCCTATCACGTTAGTAAAATATCTCGTGAACCACAGGAGGAATTTAATTGAAACACAGCAGAAAACCACTGGATGTACACCTGCAGCTGATTCAGCTTTGAGCTCAACCTGCATTTAGAACATCAGCTAAAGCTTCGGCTACAGCTAACATCCGCTAAAGCTAATGAACATTAGCATACGTAAAACTGGTGACAAGTCGGTGTATTTTACAAATCTGGTGCAGCAGCTGACACTTGTCTCTATCAGATACTCTGAAAACTAACGGATCATGTGAGATCTGTCTTGATAGCTTTGCCAATAACTACTGGAGTCGACTATGTCTGTTAGTGATTACTTTTTAGGACAGTTTTAGTAATTAATCATATGATGGACATCCTACAGCTGATTGCTGGAGTCACCCAATTCAAGATGGCAGCCGCAGCAAACTGACGTTAGGAAACGCCAAAAAAAAAAGCTTTAACTCAGTCAAGGGTATTATTTTGCTGAAATTTGCTGTGGCAGTAACCCGGACTAATTTGTAAATGCATACAGGTACTCTAGGTCAGGGGTGTCCAAACATTTTCATATGTGAGCCAAAACTTTTAAGATGAAAGGAGTCATGAGCCACAAAAATGTGATTAAAAAAAGTAAAAAAAAAATAATAAAAAGCGTACATATTTTAGTGATATTTTTAAACTCAGCATAAACAATGTAAACAATACTGTATTTTGGAGAAAGGACAAAATTGAGTAGTTCTGGTGGAGAAGTTGTTCTAAATTGTAATCCAAAACATTAAAAACTTCTTAAATATTAACCTTTTATCAATTTCTTTTTAATTTAATGTATTTGACTTTACTGATTTATTGCCAAGGGATTGTACAGTAGTCCCTCGTTTATCACAGGGGATCCGTACCCTGAAGACCCGTGATAAGTGAAAAACCACAAAGTAGGAATAATAGTACAAGTAGTAAGTAGTAGTTTATTTTAGAATATCTACTGTATAAAATATATTTATTTATTTTGTATTAAGGTGTTTTAACTCTTCCCACACTCAATATTCTAAATAATGTTTCTAAACTAAATGCTCTAAAAGAGCACAGAATGCCATGATTTCCCTCTCTCTGCCTCCGCTGCTCTCTGTAAGCATTTTGGCCACGCCCACTGGTGCTAAATAATTTTAAATGATTTATTTTAAATAAAAATTCCACGTCGATCGTGCAGCTCATCTACCAATCAGCCAATTGTGTGTCGTGTCCAATTTTATTTTGAAAAACCGCGATAGAGCGAGTACGTGACAAACGAACCGTGAAGTAGTAAGGGACTACTGTTTTTTAAACTTACTGCTCATTTTGAGATTTTTTTTTTTTTTTTTTTTTTTTTTTTACTGTTTTGCCGTTAAACCTAAAAATTAAATAAAAAATTATCACCATTAAATTTGCAAAAGGTCTACATCGGCATCAACCTCTGAAGTGTACGAGCCAAAATCACACCGTTCTTAAACTGCAAATGTGGGCCGCACAAAATCACTCCTAGGGCCACGAATGGCCCCCGAGCCATACTTTGGACACTCCTGCTGTAGATACTGCACAACGCGCCACAGCTAATTGACGTTTGCCGACACAAAAATGCCTATGACATCAAAAACAACAACAGTGAATGAAGGTTTGGTGTGGTAGTAGCTGAGAGTCATCATCAACACATGCTCCAAGCTCTTCATACAACTCACAGCTTAGAATGAAATGTGCATCATGTCATGTGCATGCTTTTACCTAAACAATTCTTAGTTTAACACAAGGGCGTAAAAGGCAATGAATGGAAGGCCTCTAAATTTGGAATCAAATCTAACCAAAAAAACTGATTTAGCCTAATAAATGTAATTTTATAGTTTTAAAATGCAAACGATTCCTTTAGAAGAATGTTCTCAGCTTACCTTGAAGCAGGTGGGGTGGCAGTTGATGTTGAGGTGCTCGATGGTGATCTTGGCGTCGTTGCCCACCTGCTCTCCGCAGTACGTGCAGGTGGAGGACAGCGAGGCTCTGCAGGAGAAAAAACAACAGTGACTGAAACAATTTATCCTGACCACTGAGTCAAGGGTCACCGTCTGGTAAAATAACGTAACGCGTGTAAATAATCCTTTGATGTCCCTGCTTAGCCCCTAATGAGCTGAACGAACTGGCTCGCTGGCGTCTCTGCCCTGCTGCTTGCACACATCTGACTTAAATACAGTAACAAGGTGGGAGGAGACAGGACTTTGGCTTACAGGGGGTTAAAACAGATTTAAGGAAGGGTGAGAGAATTGAATGATATGAGGGGTAATAACAAAAACAGTCTAATAATATGAAGCAACTTAAGCAGAAACGTGCATGTTAAAACCAGCCACTAAAACGTTTCAACAAGCACCAGTCAAAGTGTAGACTCTGAACAACAGAGAAACCAGTCAAAGAGGTCAACATCAGAGAAAATAGCTAATTTTCATGCTCCATTTCTAAATATGGACAAACTTTATGTTTTAATAGAAAAAATAGGAAGTGTGGTATTACTTGGCGTAACTGGTGGGGCTGCTGTACGAGTGATGGATGGAGCTGGAAGCATAAACGTCTTGTCTATAAAGGAAACAAGCAAGAAGGTCACCGTCATCAGAGCTACATCACACGCGTTTAATTTACTGTTTAAATAATTTATTAGTCTTACCCGTCAATCGTATCTTTGGCATTATGCAAGGACAGCTCCGTCGTATTGACATACTCTTTCACGTAAACAAACCCCCTTAAGCAGCGGTAGAGGAGTGAAAATTAATTAATATGAGCTCTGTGAAAAGGTTAGAAACAATAAAAAATATCTTACGTGTTGTAGATGGAGCTCTGAACAATCTCAGTGTTTCAGAGTTTCACTCTGACTAAGCAGAGGCAGTGTCACTGCCGCCCATAAAGATTTCACATATACACAATCTCACAGCAGTTCATGTGAACTTATAAACATTCACATCACCGCCAGTTTCACATTACACAGCAGAAATATTTTGAAATGTCTGCTGGACAATCCTCTAGAAGTGCAAACAGTGTCACAGGAAGCATTAACTAACTAGAGAAAATGCATTTCCTGCAGAAAATGCAGTAGCTGAAGAACTTGCTGAAAAACATCTGAAATTAACTAAAAATGTGCTGAAATTTGTAGTTGAAATGGAAGAACAAGTCTTAAGTTAGCAAAAGAAAGCAGAAATAGTTGCTGAATTAGGTTTAAATAAGCAGAAATGAGCACTAATAAGGAAATTAACAAAAAAGTTTAATCTGGCAATAAATAAAACAATTTAAAAAAGGCTGAAAAGTAGCAGAAAATGCAGAAAGAAGCTTAAACTACCAAAAGGAAGTGGAAGGAGCTGAAATTAGCTTAAAAATGTGGAATTAACTGAAAAAGCTCAATTTAGCACAAAAAGAGCTAAAACGTTGCTGAAATAGCAGAAAACCCAAAAAACTAGCAGGGGAAAAAAGCTAAAAGGAGCATAACAAGCCGAAATTAGCAGAAATAATTTAATTAGGCTGAAAGTTGCAAAAATTACCATGACAAACTTGAATTTATCTGAAAACAGCTGAAATTAGCTAAAAATAAAAAAAGTAGCTGAAAAGGTAGAACAAGTCTAAATTAGCAGAAAGAGCATGTTTGCTGAAAGAAGCAGAAATGAGCATAAAAAAGTGGACATTATCTGAAAATGCTGAAATTAGCAACAAACAAAACAATACAACTGAAAAGTAGCTAAAAAAAAAACAGACAGAAGCCTAAATTACAAGAAGGAAGTGGAGAGCACATTTTTGCTGAATTAGGCTGAATAAAGTTTAAATGGAATTAGCTGAAAAAGCTTAAATTAGCATAAAACAGCTAAATAGCAGCAGAAAAATCTGAAACTTGCAGAAATCAGCTGAAAAGAGTATTTATTTATTTATTTTAAGAGTATTTCTGCTACAAGCTGAAATTGGCAGAAAGAAGTTAGAAGAAGCACAAAAATGTTTTAGTTAGTTGAAAGAAGCAGAAAGGAGAACAAAACAGCTGGGGGGGAAAAAACAGCTGAAATTACCTGAAAATAGCTGCAATTTTTCTTTTTTTTTTTTTTTTTAATTTGCACAAGGAAGCTGACAGAAGCTGAACTGGAACAAAATGTGAAAGGAGCAGTAAAGATTTGAAGGATGTAAAATGAGCTAAAACAATTTCCTATGAGGAAAAAATATGTCAGGAAAGGCTAAATATTTCAAAAAGCTAAAGCTGCACCAATACAAAAGTCATAGCAGGATTGTCCTGAAAGAGCTGAATGTTTTGATTTATGATTTGTGGAAAAAGTTTGAAAACTGCGTGATGAGAATCACGCCGAAAAACGTACAGAAGAAAAATGGATCACCATGGGTTCACACAACTAGATTTCCCAGTGGGGAATTTTGTGTCAAGCAGCTCATAGCTGCTGCTGAGCATTTGCAAACAATCATATCAACATTTTAAACATATAATGCAGAACTGGCAGCAAAATAAAAAATTATCAAACATTTACATGATCAGCTATGACATTTATCGAGCTAGCTGCAGAGTTTCTGGTCCTACAGCTAGCTGCTGCTGCCATTAATAGCACATCTGGGGATTTCTAGCTGGCACATCATCAATTTTCTACTGGAAAAACCTCATAATGTGAGACTGAGAGCACTATAAAAGCTTATGAAATATCATTTACACAAATAGTTCTGAAATAATTCATATTAGAGTCGTTGGAGCTGCTCGTCCAATTGGTCAGAAACTATTTCTCCTGATTATTCATAGAGTAATCTACAACAGGTAAGATATTACTTAATAGCTGACGCTTTGACTTTAACCCACTGACTTTTTGGTTTCAGGTTCAGGTGTTGGGTCACGCTGCTCCGCTTGCACCACCGTCCTGGCCACATATCTGTAGACGGAGTGGATCAGCATTAGTCTCGTCTTTCACTCCCTGACGACAGCAGTGTAATGGCTTTTAGGGCCCGTCACACGAAAGGTCTTCCATTTTCTGCTATTACTCGCTAATGGCAGACTTTTAGTGGGCTGTGATTTGACAGAAGGTTGTCTCTAATGCGCATCATCAATCTGACATCTGGAGGCTGATAATTAGAGGCAGGGAAATGAGGGCAAATTGAAAGACAATGGGAGAGCTGATCTTGTCATTTTACTTGGGCAGAGTTGTTTCGGGGGTCTGTTAAAAGCACAAGTCGCAGGTATCTGCATGCTGCATCAAGCATTAGCTGCTATGTTCCTGCGGGGTTCGGTCTAAAGCTCTTAAACTAAAACGCCCTCATTATGAAAAAAGCAGCTGTTCTAGAGGATGAAATTGGACCACGAACTCACTTGAACTGCACTGAATAATTTTAAATTAATTTGAACACATTAAGCACCACTATCCTCGATGCATGCTCGCTTGGAGTTTATTGAGTTGCAAAGAGCAAAAAGTTCTGGTTAAGGGAAGTTTCTTTAGAATAAAGAAAGAACATCAACAAACCAAAGGTAGGAAATAACACTCTGAAGCATTCTTGCATTATACAAGATCATAAACTCACTGATCCAGAACGGGCTCTGGCTCTCGCTGGATCTCCCTGGAAGGTGAGGAAACTGAATTAGACTTTTATTACAAACCACCGCCGTCAATAGGTGTGAATGAAATTCAGAAAAGGGACAATTCTGCAGACCATGTGAAGCTAAATAACATAATTTTCTATGTTCATTCAACGTTATTGCAAACATAATCAATAAATTCGTTATTGTCTGAAGACTTTTTTTCACTTTGTGATCACACAACACAAGTTTTAAGAGTTTTGTACGCGCCTGATAGTGGTGATGGTCGTGACGGTCTGCGTGTCCTCCAGCCTGCAAAACACAAAGAGAGATGAGTCGAGTTCAGAACTGAATTCAAAATCTTACGTTTAACCTACAAAGCCCTCAAAACCCTAGCTCCATCTTATAATAGAGTTCTAATTGTTCAATATTTTTTTATATAAATGTTTCTGTTCAGTGCCCCGAGAGGACTTCTGTTGTGACTTGGCGCTATATAAATTAAATTAATCCAACGGAATTACGATTAAAACAAATAATAAGTGTGTGTGTGTGCTTGTTAGCTAAATATCTCATGAATCACTGGATGGAGTTAACGAAACAGATTAACTTTTGAAGTCAACCCAATTCTAGATCATAGCTCGTTTCTTTCGGCTGCTCTCTCCTGCAGTGAGCGGACTTGCATGAAAGATTTAGCAGTTGTTTTTAACCCTTCCTGACACAACCCGGTCTCAAACCCGCAACCTCAGGATTACAAGACCAAGACTGACCACCAAGCTGCCGCAGCCCCTGCTCATCACAGCTAACTGACCTCGACCAACACAAAAGTCACCTTTACAGATATTAAATTAAAATTTGATAGTCAGCGCATCAGACGTCATGTTATCATCTAGCACTGTCCACATGAGATGATCTTAGTTTCAAACTTTGGCATAGTTTTTACACATTTTAGTGTTTTTTTATTTTATGTAAGCAGTTAAAACCCACTCATTTTGAGATGATGCAAAATAAAGTGCTGAAATGTGCATTTACTCAGTACCTTTCTTCCTCCTCATCCTCATCCACACCTGGACTACTGATGGTATAGATGGTGGGAGATGTCCACCTGTCCCACGGGGAGTCATTTTCAGTGGACCTGAAAGCCAAAATGAGGCAAATTCACACTCCGCACATCCTTCAAAAAGGGTGGGGATGAGGTGACAGGAGGGGGCAGGCTCTTTATCGCGTTTGTGCGGGCGAGCTGTAACAAATATCTGACCTATTTTCATCAGCGCCAGTGAACAATGTCTTCCAGCTTGGCGAGCAGATGCTGTAAGAGCCTGGTTCCTGCACCGCCAGGAAAGGAAAGAAGGCTATGGGGGTAAAAGGAGCCACCTGGCTTTTTATTAAAGAGATGACTTACTTTCTTTCAAACATGATCAGCGTCTGCTCATCTTCAGCTGGCTCCTGTGCTTCTGCTTCAGCAGCATCTTCTTGGCTGAGAGGGTGGTGGGGAGGGGGACAAACATCGAAAGGCTTTTAGCTGGTAATGGACACGAGCGGGTAAGATGTAGCTGAATGAAGACGAGCGGAGCAGGAAGATGGGACACAAAGTGGTGTCCTCACCTCTCTTCTGTGTGATGCGTCAGCTGGGGTATCTCCCACGAGTGCATCCAGGACCGCCGGGAGCTGGAACTGTTAAAAAGAAGAAGGGCGTAGAGGGTCGCAAAGGTCGAGTCAGATCAGTTCCTGCAGATTTTCTGTCCTCGTCCATCTCTCAGCCGCAGATTTATTACCTTGTGGTGTCAGCGCTGATGGGGATGTCGTCGTCCGCAAGGGACGTCGGGGTGCTGCTGCTCGTGCTGCTAACGAGACAAATGAAAAAGGAAGGAAAGAAAAACATGTCATTTGCATGACGCACCTACAGCAGGTAGATCAAAGTTCTTGACACGGGGACTGAATTGTCCCGTCTTCATCGCATCTTGACCCTCATCATCCTCCTGGGTCTCATCGACCCTCTGCATATCCTCCCTCAACACATCCATGAAACTTCTCTTGTAGCCTCCTTCTGTTCCTCCTCCCTGGCAACTCCAGAATCAACAGCGTTTGTCTGATATCTCCTTCCTCTGCACGTGTCAAACGCTTTGTGCACAAACCGCTCAACTTGACCTGACGCTTTAATCCCTAAACATACACATTCTTAAATACAGTTCCACTGCATCATACCTTCCCTTTCATTCTTACAGGTGTCTAAAGAGCCACTCTTACCACCTTCAACATCTCTACTCCAGTTCCCCTGGTCTTAATGAGCACACTACTTCTGAACATTTGACAGTAACATTGCACTAAGCCACGTCTGTGACACCTAATGTGTTTATTGCTGCTGCACTATGTGGCTGTATCGTGCATGTACCTTACCATCATAATTCATCTCAATGTTACTCACTACCTGTGCAATAACCTGTCTTACAACACCTGCAGTAGCTGTCATGTGCAATATACTGTATATCATGTGCATTTAAGTTAATATTGCTACTTGTGAAATACTCATTTATAGTAATTCATCCTATTTGCACCATTAAATACCATGTTTTTTTTTTTTTACTATATTTATTTTGGGCCTTGTAAATATTATATTTCTTCTTAATTTTTTGTACTTTATTGTGCACTCTTATTGCATGTTTTAGTATTTCTTAGTATTTATTTATTTTGATTTTTTTTAGCAAGTCAAATCGGTTCTGCTCGTCCTGAACATTTCATTGTATTGTTGACCTTGTGTTAACCTGCGCATGACAAATAAACAAACATAACACTTCCATTATATCTCACATCTACTGACGTTGATAGTCTTCTCCCCCATGACAAACCACTCCCTCCCTGGGCTCTCTTCCACCTGCTCCCTATTCTCACATTATTGTCTGTAAGCATCTGTCAACCTGTCCACGGTGAAACAAGAAGGGTCTCCAAGTTTTCTTTTCTTTTTTAAGTTTGTAGCTCATACGTACATCATGTCTGGACTCGAACTAATGTCCTCTGTGGATGGTTGTGGTGAACTGGAATAATAAAACAGCATGAAAGAGAACGCTTGCAGTAACAATTCTTGAGTGATAACTGGCGATTGTGACTAACGATTGTATTATCAGCAGCAGTTAGAGCAGTGAGGACATCATGTAGCAACATGATGTGTCAATGCAGCAAGCAGAGGCTACAGTATGGAGTTGGATGGGAGGGGGAGGGGGGCTTGTTGTGTTATAATCTCGTACCTGTTGATGGAAACATCTGAGAGAGGCTGGCGCAGGTCAGAGGGGCTGCAATGGAGAAAAGTGACCCCTAATCAGAAAAGGCTGCATTATGCATGCCGAGACACCGTCTATCTGGGCTGACTGGAAAACAGTCGCAAGCTCCGAACCAATATGATTACCTGTTATGGGATGCAGTCCCTATCGGGTACGGATCAAACGGATCAGCCGAGCTGAAAAACAATTTCACACTGATTTCACTCTCAATTGTCAGCACGGCCCGTCTCGTGTCGGAGGAATTCTGATCACACTGACTCATAATGGAAAGATTTAATGCGGTTTGAATGATAAACAGACACGGAGCAGGGACTCGAGGGGCCGAAACGCCATCACAGTGAGCGTCTGAGTGTCTTTTGACAAATTAAGACTTTTTTTTTTATTTTTATAATTCTGTTTTACATTAAATACCCTCTAACGTTAAACAGATTGTCACTGATAGTCATCACTCTGGGCCCCTGAGCAAGGCCCTTAACTCCCACATCTGCTCCCAAAAACAGGTCTCTCTTGAAAACGAGTTCTCGTGACTGAATGAAACTACCTGTTTGAATAAAGGGTAAATAAAAATGAATAAAGTACCTGAATTTAGTGACGGTGGTGGTTGTGACATGTGAGCTCCAGAGTTCTGCTTTGTCCTCGTTGCTACATGGAGAAACGGACAAGTAAAGTTTATTGTTCTTCTCATACACTATTTACAGAGCCAGCCCATTAGGAGAACTTGAAATCCACTGAACTATTTAACAACTGAGACCATCTAAATATGGCTTCTTCTTCCTGTCTGAGCACTTTTTTTGTCAGGAACAATCTGAGCGCTGGTCGTTCCAGCAGCTGCCTCCGAGGGGCCAAACGCTGCAGTCAGAGCTCGTAGAAATCATTACGAGGCATATCTGAGTAAAAACAAGCTTCATAAGAAGGAACAGCTCTGCACAGGGAGATAATTGTTTAAGAGCAGCCTGTCATCTCTCTCTACCTTTGCGTTTCCTCAGCTGTCTCGTCTGTCTGCTTCGCCTCCTCCTCTTCCTCCTTTGGCAGCTCGCTGAAGCTGGTGGCGACAAAACAAAAGCAAAAATCAGTGCAGAGCAGTCGTTTTCACTTCCAGTCGAAGAGCGAATGAAACGTGGCTTTTAGTCACACAGAGTGGGGTGTTTCATTCAGGAGTCTGGGACTTTGTTGCCACCGTGGATTCTGACTGTACTTTTAGATCAAACTTTGGATTTGTGAGGAAGAATCTAATAAAGACTGGCTCGATTGCTTATATGTGCGGTAATGAGAGGAAATATGTGAGGACATTTAGGAAGCTTTCTTCAACAAAGCCTGATAAAGTGGGATTTACTTATGTAACAATCTACTCTTGTCTGTTCTGTCAGCACTTGGAGTGCAGGTTGAGGATGACTCTGCTGCTGCCACTCCAAACTGTAGCTCAGCGTCTGTGAAAATGACAGTTTTAGCCATTTTAGGTTAAAAAAAATGTTTCAAGGCATTTTTTTATTATTGCTTTACATCTATTTTTACTGTACTTATTTGTGTCTTTTATGTATTTATGTCACTGATGGTGTTTTTCTGTTTGATATGTCTGTTTAGTTTATTTGGTTTTATCCAGGCAAAGGCTTTATTTAAATAAGCTCCTTGAGGTTTTGGCCTCCTCCTGCACTGTACTTGTTTTTAACTGTGTTTATTGCATTAAATACATAAATGAACAACAATGACATGCTAATAGTCATGAGCATGTCGTTAGTCATTAGTCTGATCCTCACCACTCAAAGTTTGCAGGATTGCATCCCAGTCTGGGGCCTTTCTGGGCGGGGTTTGTATGGTTTTCTCCAGGTACTCCAGTTTCCTCCCACAGACGAAAAGCGTGCATGTTAGGTTGATTGCTAACTCTAAATTGTCCCTAGGTGTGAGTGTGAGTAATTATTTGTCTCTGTGTGTCCCAGTGATGGACACGCAACCTGTCCAGGATGTCCTCGCCTCTCGCACAGTGACTGCTGGACATGGACACCAGTTCCCCGCGACCCGGACAGGAAGAGCACATCAAGATATCCATTACCTTCCACTTCTTTAAAAAACCATGTTTTCCTCCTGTATCGTTCAGATTGCTGATTTAGGAAGTACAGTCCATTCTTTTCCACTACACTATATTTAAGAGAATAGCTGACATTTTTTATTTTTATTTTACTCTGTGGTTTCTGCCTTTAACAACAGTGAGAAGCAGACTTAATACAAATGTTGCTTGGAACTCAAATCTCCCTCTTTGTGCTGCTGATGCTGATGGTTGGAGGTTTGTTGGCAGTTTTTATTTTATTTTATTTTATTCAGAATAAGTTGTTTGTAAAGTTTTATTATGACTATTATTGGATTTTATTAGAAGTGGTGTACAAAGTGTCAATTAATGTTCTCTATATTCATATTATAAGTGGCAGACATGGTGTTAAAATGAGGAAAATACTGGGAGAATGATAAGATAACTCAGAATCATAGGCCTGTATAAGATGGGATTGCCATTCTTAAAAAAACAATCCACTGTTCACACCCTGGACACAAGCGGAAGGTGATTCTGTTTTTAGGACTTCTCTCACCTGCGAGTCTCTGTGTTCATCACAATGACATCATCAGCCAGGAGATTCTGCACACTTACTGGCTTTGCTGGGCTTGACTCACTTAAAACAGAGAAAAAACCAGTAGCAGAGAGGTGAGTTATGGGATATGTTGCTTCTTACTTATAAAGGAACTATTGATTTTCTACTGAGGAGGCAACAGTTCTCTAAATAACTCTTATATACCTGCTAAATTCACTGAGCAGATCCTGACTCCAGCGGCCCGGGCTGGGTGGAACAGGCTCTGCTGATTCTTCTGGGCTGCAGAGAGAGGAAGGAGAAAAAAGATAAGAAGTTAAAGAACAAGGAGTTTTTCTTGTAATCAGAGGAGATTTCACAGCTTAAACCAGGCCAGAGGAGGAAGGATGCTTTGCAGGAGGTCCAACAGTGCCACCATATGGAAAAGGATCTCCAATGTGGAAAAGTGCACTATCAGTAAGAGCATATTTTTTTAACAAACCTATCACTGAAGCCCAGAAGATCGTCTGTTATTGGTTCTCTATTGCCGAGCGTTGGATCTGGAGCTGGCTCCTGTTCAGCGCTGCAGAGAGACAAAGAGAAAGAAAAGGGGGATTCAGCTTGTTAGTGCACCTGCCTTGGCATGGAAAGCACATTCATCTCTTTAGCAAATATTTTTAAACCACATTTAATCAAACCTAATTTGGGGCACAGGTTGTTCAAGGCACTTGAAGCCAAGATTTGTGTTACTTGGAAATTCCTCCAAAGTGAACACAGCGGCAATTAGGCCATATTTATTTTCAAAGCAGCTCTGCCTTGGCTCGACAAAGAGAGGTATTGATTTTCTACCTGTCTTTTGAGCTTCCTCCTCCCTCCTTCGCCGGAGTCGTCTTGGCCTTCACAAGGCTGGAGGGGAAACAAACTTCTGTGATCAAGCTGCATTATTGCAGAAGCCGTGGGCAGTAACGTGGCCCTGACGGAGATGATTTCTCTCATCTAGTTTTGCACGGCTTTATTTTTGAAATACCTGGATGAGTTTGCGTGAGAAGAAATGAGGGTGTCAGACAAGGCAGCGAGCGTGTCACCGGCGGAGCTGTGGAAGCAGACACGCAACAAAAACATGGAATTTGAGGCAGTTTTCAATCACACACATGAAAGAATAAGATATAAACAAAAGGAAAGCACATTTGGAGAAACCATTCTGCAACGGTTCTGTTGCTCCAGTGCATAAATGAAGTTTGCAGACCTTTAACTCAATAATGGTGAAAGTCATTTAAAAAAATAATAAAACACTGTATTACTTACATTATGTATTACACAAAAAACAACTATGGGAATGTTTTAAGTACTTTCAACAAAATACAGATTGAAGCAAAAACTATTTTCTCCTGAAACAAATCCTCTCAACTGTTCATTAGAGCCCATTCCATGAAAGAAAATCATTAATCATCGCCTGTGTTTGTGTGTTCGTCTGGCTGTTAGCAAAATATCTCGTGAACCACTGGACTTTTTTTTTTAACAAAACTCTTAGAAAATGATCACTGGATGCACATTTGGTGCACTTTTGGAGTCTGATTCAAGATGGCCACCACGACTACCGTACTTGCCGCTGTACACGTCGCACCGCCGTATAAGTCCAATTATTTCTAATAAAGTGGAAAAAATAATAAATAAGTCACTTCGCAGTATAATTTGCATCTATTATGTGTCACCGCTGACCACCCAGAAACGTGGGCCGGTGTTGTGACAAAAATCGAATGGCTTCCAACTGGCAGCCGTGGGAGCATGCACAGGAGGCTTTTAACAAGAATTTAACAAGATTAACACTTAAAAACAGTTGTTTGCTCGAAATTACAGCAAAGGTGAGTCTCAGTTTAACTTAAATGCACTTTGACGGTCAAATCAGCTGCATTTCAAAAATCGATTTGTGGCTGCAGGAGCGCAGGAGGACTTGCTGTTCATTTCTTCGAAATTTAACAAGATTAACATCTAAAAACAATTTGTTTGCTCGACATTATATTAAAGGTGTGTCTCAGCTGAACTTTTCCTTAATAAATGCACTTTAATGGTCAAATCAGCTGAATTTCGCCTGGGCCACCAGTAGTTCTGGAGCGAGACGAAGGTGGCCTGTATGGCAAGCAAAGTGTCTCATTAATAGCCACTTTTACCTATTAATGAGACACTTGGCTTGCCATAATGCTTGAGGGCCATCTAGTGGCTGAAAATAGTAGTGTTCAATATTTTCCATATCAGAATGAATGAAATCATCAGAGCTCAGCCAAAAATTTAGTTATAAATATGGAAAAAACATAAATAAGTTGTTTTGGTGTACAAAGTGTAAATCACAGGGTATGCCCATTTATGCACAAAGGTGTGACTCATACAGCAAAAAGTATGGTAATCAAACTTTGTCAATTTTACATATTGTGGGCTAAATTTGATGTGGTAGTAGCTGAGAGTCATCCACAGATCAGTTCCTTCATCTTTTCTGTCCTATTTAAATTTTTCTGATGAACATTTTGGAGTCACCTCTGTTTGTTAGCAAAATATGTATTTTCCTGCTGGACTGACTTCAATCAAACTTACAGAAAGTAATCAACGGATAGGTTGTCATTGGATCAATAACTGGTCTGATTCCGGAGCCATCTCCATTCAAGATGGCCGCCACAGCGAGCCGACCTTGTAATATTCAGTAATGGCTCAGATGCAGTCAGTTTGGTGGATGTTGGGTTAAAGCTGGGTGTGGTAGTAGCTGAGAGTCATCCCCAACATGCACAGTACAAACTGATCACTCAGAGGTTTGTAAATAAAACACTGACGTGTGAGGCAGACTAGAAGCTTTTCTTTAAAAAATAAAAAAACTGTTTATTAACTCGTTGTAATATTTGACTTTATAAAAATTGCAAGTATGCAAAAAGGGACATCGTTGTTGTTTGTGGAGGACTAACCGTGATTTTGCCTTTGGCGCTGGCACAGGTTCTGGTGCTGATTCTGGTCCTGGTTCTTGTTCTGGTTCTGATTCTGGTCCTGGTTCTGGTTCTTGTTCTGGTTCTTGTTCTGATTCTTGTTCTAACTCTGGTTCTGGTTCTGATTCTGATTCTTGTTCAAGTTCTGGTTCTGATTCTTGTTCTAGCTCTGGTTCTGATTCTTGTTCCAGCTCTGGTTCTGGTTCTGATTCTTGTTCTAGCTCTGGTTCTTGTTCTAACTCTGGCTCTGGTTCTGATTCTTGTTCTAACTCTGGTTCTGGATCTGGCTCTGAATCTTGTTCTGCTTCTGGTTCTGGTTCCTGCTCCAGCTCGGGTCCAGTCATCTGTGTGATGTGCGCTCTCTCCATCATGTGGAGGCCCACGGGGGCAGGAGCTCGTGGAGCAGGTGCAGCCAGGTTCTTTGGTACGAATGAGACCATCTGGACATCAGACCTGTCTGACTTGTCAGCCTGCGAGTCTGCGGGAGCTGCTTGAACACTTGCAGTGACGCCTGTCCGTTTGGAATCTGGTTTTACATCTTTGAGTGGGTCTTTTTGAGCCCCCGACTGTGGAAGTGGGTCTTTTACAAGTCCTGGGGTGACCTGAACCACCTTTGGAGCTACTGGCTTGGTAACAGCCACTTCAGCATCCGTTGTAACGCTGGTGTTGACTCTGAAACCCAGACAGACACGTTAAACGGAGGCCTCCAGAATCCCTGAAGCTCTGATCGTGAAAACGTGGAAGGAGACCTACGTAACTCGTGGTCTGGGCACCGGCGCCGAGGCAGCAGATGTGGGAGCAACATCAGTGGAGGTCTTCACAGTGCTGGCAGGTGTTTGAGTCGCAGGACCCTCATCAGTCTCATCCTCACCGATAATCCGCACCCTGTGCACACACACACACACACAAATAGCCGTGTTTGTGTGCACAGCTGGGCTCCACAGAAACAGCTTGAGCGAGTTTTGTGTTCGCCCCCTCTGGGCTCAGAGACAGCGTTTACCTTTTAGCCACGAATGCTGAGCCACTGCTGACCAGTGGGGTGTCAGCTGATGCATCTATGGCCCTGAGGTTTCAAACACAAACAACTCTCATTTATACCTCATCACAAACAGAACACATTTAAAAAAAAGCAAGTTCAATCTTCTGATAACCATTAGCAGGGAGATAAAACACGCATACTCATATTTCCTGGCAGCAGAAAGCACATAGGACCGTTCCTTCACTGCAGACCTCTTCAAAACACTGCTGGCTGCCTCCGTCCTGCAAAACAAATGATGTCAATCTCATATTTCTCTCTTTTATTTTCCTGGAATGTTGAGTTCTCACCGTCTCTCTTGCTCCTCGAGGCTAAGCACACCCTCCAGGGACGGTGCAGGGTTCCTCACAGTGTGGGGGGCTCTGCAGAGCAGGAGAACAAACAGAAAACCCGCATGAAAATCTAAGGGTAGTGAGCTGCAGGCGGTTGTGTGGAAATCTGAATTGTGCGCTCACATTCTCTTGTAGCTCTCTGAGGCTTTTTTGGTGTATTGTTTTGTAGCGGGGCTGGCGGAAAAGAAAAGAACCAGAAACTTAACGTTTCATATATTTTAAAGAGATTAAAGGAGTTTGTTTTCATGCAGAGGCGCTTACACCGAGCCGTTGGAGACGCTGGAAGAAGCAGGCTTGTCGTCCAGTTTGGTGAAAACGCCTCTGAAAGAAAATTTTAACGTCGACATTTGCTTTAAGTTCCACATAGCGTTATTTTTCAGAGCATGAATATACAAATGACTGCTTTTATTCCACTGGCTAACTAAATCTGTGCATTTTACTTGTTTGTAACTGCTACAGTCGTGAAAAAAGAACCTGTATCCTCTTACAATTCTTTGATTCTTTTTTTTTTAAATCAGGATTAAAACTTTGTCTTTACCAGATTTTAAAATGATAATAATAATAATGTGTCATGTGCTGTCATAGCATGGTGAAAATGGCCCTCTGCATTTCACCCATCCACCTCCAGGTGGAGAGGTGGGCAGCTATTGAAGGCGCCCAGGGAGCAATTGGAAATAGGGTGTACTGCTCAGAGACACTACAGATGTGTAATGACTGGGGATCAAGCCTGGGGCTATCGGGTCTCGGGTCGGCTGCCCTGCCTTTACCCCATCTCGGCCGCCCCAATGACTCTAATTTAACTTCAAGTGTCCAAAAACACACAACAGATTCCACCATGTTGTTTTATGTCTGTTTTGAAATAAAGATCTATTCACACAGAGCGTTTATTCAACAGAAAATGAAGCCCAAATCAATTTTTTTGCCGTGAAATGTGGATTCAACAACTTGTGAAACGTCCTTTAGCAGTTAAAAACTTAGGAGTCCTTTTCTGTAGGAGTTCCTCAGCTGCTCACATTGCTGTGGAAGAATTTTGCCCCACTCTTGTTTACAACGTTGTTTCAGTTTGCGGCCAACATTCGTTTCCGCGCAGCTTCCTAACGTCCCACCACATCGTTTAATCCAGGCTGGGGTCTGAACTTTGTCTCACTGCAACAGATTTGCTGCTGTGTTTGGGATCAGTGCTCTGTTGTGTCATGACCCAGTTTGGTCCAAACTTCACCTGTCGCAGCACAGTGCTCAGATCCTGTGGCTGTACAACAAGCCCAAATCATCAGCCCTCCACCACCGTGCTTGGCGGTTGTGCTGTTATGTTGCGTTTGGCTTAATTGTGTTGAGGTTTGGGGTACGGCATGTAAAACTATATCTAAGCCCATCTTTATTTTGCAGAAAAGAGCTGTAAGGATTATTTCCAGAAAACATTATTATCATCCATCAAATGTT
>JARVLU010000952.1:22400786-22413910 GCA_031762415.1 Simpsonichthys santanae | reverse complement strand
ATAAAATGAAGAACATTATAGACAACCCTCAGCATCCTCTTCATCAGACTGTCATACAACAACAGTGTCTTCAGTCAAAGGCTTCTTCAGATCTGCTGTAAGACAAGACTGCTACAAGAGATCCTTCCTGCCCACAGCCATCAGCATCTAGAACTATTTAATGAAACCAGGACGATGAATTACAACATTTAATTTTTTTTATTTGGAATTAATAAAGCATATCTGAATTGATTTTTTTTTTTTTTCATCAACTCTAGTCCGTGGGGTTAACGGAGTGTTCAACACACCTTGTTTTCTGTCGCCTCCAGTCCTCCGTCATCCATCCATCCCATCTTTTGTGCGACTCTTTCAAACAAATTGTTGATCCCATCGTTCATTTTCTCCTGCGCAAGAACATTTATACATCACTCTGTGCTTTACAGATGAGAAAAATGACAATTACAAAGTTTTTTTTTTCTTTTAGTTCTAATTGAACCTTGTACACAGATATAGCGTTGCTAGCCTGTTAGCATTCTCGCCAACATCTTGGTAAACAAACGGAACATGCTAAAGCTAATATCAGCTAGCTTACATTTTCGTATGCTTATGTATCAAATAAGGCTTTCATATACCACAAACTGTCTCGATCTAAAATATATTTCAATTGAGATATGAGTACCAGAGGTGATTTACCGGTACTTGTTTAAAAAGCAGACGGAAAAGGAAGGGCTTGAAGAGTCGTGACTCGTAAAATTCAAACTACGCTCCTTTCCGCCGGAAGTTGTCATGGATTTTTTTGACCAATCAGTGAACTCGTCACGGAACTTTTTGACCAATCAGAGAACTCGTCATGGAAATTTTTGACAAATCAGTGAACTTGTCATGGAATTTTTTGACAAATCAGTGAACTTGTCATGGAAACTTTTACCAATGAAGAGGTGGCCTCAAATAACAGCTAAATTTTTTTACGCCTAACACCAAATATTCAATGACTAGATGAACTAGATTTTTGAATTTAACATTTATCCAGAATGTCCAAGTTACAGAATGTATAAAGATGCCAAATAACAGAGGAGCCATGTCACAGAAAGTGTTAGGCATTTTACCTTTTTTATTAGTAATTTCGTGTAGTTACATTTACATTGGTTGGCCTCAGAGATAACCACACAAACATTTTCTGGCACAGAAATGTGCCACAGCAATGCATAGTTTTGCATTAACAGGTCAACGACAATGCTACCCAAAATAAAATAAACAGACCCTTCAAGTTTAACATCTTCCACTATCAACAACAGAGAAAAACAATAAATAGTATTTTCAATCTCCATTTATTGTATATGTAGAGACTTGCAGCATCACTGACAGCAAACAGGTAAACAATAGAAAACAAACTTTTTAGAAAATATTTAATGTCTTGGCTTATTAAAAACAAAACTTTATAACTGAAATTTAGCTTTTCAAGTCCAAATTGTGTTTATCTAATAATCTGTGGGAAGTCTGACATAAAAAAGAAGTAAACTTTTTCTCGGTTGACAAAACTGATAAAGTTGGCGAGTTTAGTCACTTTATAGATAAGTTCTTCTAAACTTGAACATTTACATGTTGCAGCAATTTAACAGCTTAAACAACTGAAGCAATTTATGTTTCACAATTGCTTGTTAAAGCTGACAATTTCAATGGTGCAACAGCCTTTTCCTAAAAACAAAACAAAAAAAATATAAAACCCCCACAAAATTCTTTATTTTCTGAACAGATCACCATGTAATGATGACTGGGTATTTTCTCCATAATCTGCAAGTAGTCCTATATGCACAATGACAGGAGGAAAAACAAAACATAGTTCCAAGTATGGAAGGTAGCGCAGAATATTCACAATCTTCTCATGCTCACAAAATACATATTAGGTGTTGCAGGACAAGAGTCTCGGGTGACAAGGTGCCTGAACGTTTCAGGCTCAATCTGGCTCAGCAGATGTAGATGTGTGACTTCATGACAAATGTGATAGAAGTCCAAACGTGGACACGCATTGGCTCCATGCAAGGAGGAGTCCCCTTGAAAACAAAGTTTATAGTGGACAGGGTACTCGAGTGAAACCTGACCGTTCAAACCATGGTTAAAAACAGTTGGGAAGGAGTGCGTTTCCAGTTCAGGCGTTCTCACTGGACTCGACTGTTTGGAGTTTGACCATGTGATCTGGCTTGTTGCCGTTACTGTGGTGCTCCCACATCTGCAGATAGAGCTTCTCCAGGTCCATTGTGTACTGCTTGGTGTTGAACAGGGGGCTGCAGATTCTCTGTTTCCAAACGCGTGCTCTGATCATTTTCAGACTGCAAAAAAGAAAAATAAGCAACGTCAGACTCTGACACAGACTCTGGGGGAGGGGGGGGGACAGGGCAGGTAAAGCAGATAAAGGTCTTCTTACTACTCCATGTCAGATCCCAGCTTGACCGCTACGTCCTCGTATTCCTGACGACTTTGGGCAATCAGCTCTGGGCAGCCGAGACAACTGAGTTGGGAGGCGGCCACGCGGGAAGCAAGGGTTTCACCTACAAAAGGGTCTTATTAAAACAAAAGACTCGATATATAGATTTAACAATAAAATATTCAAAAACATTAATTTTTCCCATATTTTGTTCAAATTTTTTAGGTGGAGCAGTGAAAAGTCATAACTAACAGAGGGGTGGTTTTGTGTTTTCTTTTCAGCTTCCTTACCTGGCATGGTCACCATGGGAGTTCCAGCCCAGAGGACATCCATGCCTGTTGTGTGACCATTGCACAGAGGGGTGTCGAGGCATACATCAGCCAGCTGGCCTCTCCTCACATGCTCCTCCTTGGGCGCCACGGGCGAGAAAATGATGCGCGAGGCAGGCAGACCCATGTTCTGGGCGTACTGCTGGATGTTGGGCTCGCCAACAGCAGGGAAGCGAAGAAGCCACAGCACGCTGTTGGGCACACGCTTCAGGATCTGCAGCAACACGGCAAGTTTCAAAACAAACTTGACACCAACTTAAAATCCAAGTTACCGGTAGTATAATTTAAGTGAAGACAAATTAACCAAAACTATCACTAGCATCTGTTTAACGTACGTTGGCCCATGTCTGAAGAGTTGGAGGATCAATCTTGTAGAGTTGGTTGAAGTTGCAGTAGACGATGGAATCCTCTGGGAGACCGTACTGGGAGCGGGTTGTAACTACAACGGTGCGCAGCACCTCCTCCCCAGTGGCAGCTTTGTTATTGATCTAAGATGGAGAGCAAAATAAGTCTTTATACTTTTTCCCCAAGTGTTTTGTGACTAATTGTTCAAGCCCACAGGTAATCAAATGAGCAGAACCACTACATTTCCAGCAGTTTTAGTTCATTTTCACACTTGATGGCCTTAAACAAACAAATCTAAAAGAAAGAAAACCAAAGTCTTCCTGTATCTGCACAAACTGGCTTTCAAGATTTGCATTCATAATGAGAACTGTGTCCAAATTATTCCTACCTGTGTGGTGGCCAGGCCATTGCTGACTGTGAAGTTATTGATGGTGACTTGGATTTGGCCTTGATTGATCATATTGATGATTGCTTCAGCTGCTGTGTTCATGGGAATCACAGGCATGGACAGAGCTCCATTTGTGTCCCCCACAGCTTCCTGATTGTTGTCACACTTCATCTGGGCACAGAGGACAGTTTCTACATTAAATCTTGAAAGCATTGTTCTACATTAAATCTTCCAACAACAATATCTATGCTCTGATGCATGTGGACTGTTTTCACTTTAACCAACGACAGAGGATTAATTTAATATTAGTCAATGTTGTAACTGACATTGTCACTGGCTACTCGTACTCCATAGAATTACTGCATTACTATATTCACTCCACTCAGCCTAGTTTGTATTTTGTAAGGCTCAGTAAGTACTTTTACTCACTTTTATGACTTTAACATCAGGAAGACTGTCCAAGAAGGCTTTCAGATCAATACCATTAAGAACAATGCGATTGTCGAAGATGTGTCCGTTTGACTTGAAATCAATCACTGCCTTTTTCTGCGAGTCAAAGAAACAAAATGTTTTGTAAAACAAATAAGGAAATTGAGTAAATGAACCTGAATGATTATCAGCTATAGGAAGATGAACAAACCTTGAGGTGAGGGAACATGTTGGCATGATCACCAATGAAGAAAGTATTGGGCATGTAGGCAAGTTTCTCAGAGTACTGCTCAGCTACTTCCACAGGTGACGTCTCTTTATCAGTGATGATGTAATCCATGAAAGGAGCCCCACTGGTTCCAGGGTAACCGAGCCACATAGCCTGAGAAAAGTGCAGGAATAGGTTTGTGCTTCCTTCAAAGCCAGTGGACCACAGATGTCCCACTGATCAGGGCTACAACAGAGTTGCCATTTTGTTTCCACAGGAGGCTCACCTGAATGGGGGCGGGACGAAGAGCAAACAGCTCATTTCGTGCTCCTTTGGTGTATCCGTTCATGTTAACCAGAATGTGGATTCCATCCTGGTGAATACGGTCTGCAGCTTTCCCATTGCAAGGAATCTAAAATAAAAAAAAGGGTTTCTATAGAAATAGTTTGTAATTTTTGGCTTTAATGTTAAATTAGTGTCACCAGAGTCTCCAACTCGCTCAAAATGATAAAAACAACAACAACAACAACAACAACAACAACAACAACAACAACAACAACTTTCAAATACTTAAAAAAAAAACATATACTGTATAAATATATTATTCTTTTCGGCTGCTCCCTTCTTCAGGGGTCACCACAGTGAACTAAGTCGCACAAAGACTTGGCAATTGTTTTCTTGCCAGATGTTCTTCCTGACAAAACCACAGCCTTCTGTGTGGAGCAGAGAGCTGATATCTAGGGCGCCCGGGGGAGCAGATGGTGTGGGTTAAGGGCCTTGCTCAAGGGCCCAGAGTGGGGCAAATGAGGGTGGAGGCAGGTGTGGGTGCTTCACCAATCCCACCCACATTATGATGATGTCGGTACCGGGAGTTGAACCAACGATCTTCCGATCACAGGCCCACCTTCTCTAACCTCTGTACCACCACTCCCTCTCCACTCCCTTTGTTCAATATTAATTTTTTTAAAACTGTGTAAAAAAAAAAAAATCATTTTGTAAATTTATGAAAACAGAGAAGTGACTCTTGTTCTGAAGTTACCTGTGAAAGGTCTGTGAAGTGATGAGCTTCTGCTACAACTTTCACACGAAAGTTCGTACCATCATCGGGGCTCAGTGCGTAACAGAACACCTTCAAAAAATATGTAAAATCAAAAAAACTTAGTAACATATTGTACTGATATATACACACTTATTTATATTACATGAATAGAAGGTACAAATGAGATCACCTACCTCAAATTTCTCTGGGTTGTGCATTCCAGGGATAGACTGCATCAGGTGGGAGGTCGGGTGGTTGCCAAAGTCAGAGCTGACGTAGCCTACACGCAGACGTCCGCTGCTGGCCTTCAGGTCCTTAGGATGCTCAAAGGCAGGTTTGTGTAGTGCATTAATCTGCACAATGGGCAATAGTGTAAGATTACAACCACAGCAGGAGGCACATTTTCTTTCTGAATTAGCCAAACCCATCTAAACAAAAGACAAATGCAAAATTAATTTAAAAAAATCCTAAAGCTTAACATAGAACCTTTGTTTGTACCACACCCTCATACACTGCAAGCAGCCCGTGCACCACCAGCTGTTTTGCCTCTTTATGAAAAACGTTTAAGAATTGTGCTTATCCCTTACCTTCCCCAACACCCCACAGCCAGGCCCAGCCATTACCAACCACCTCACAACCACCCAAAAGGTAAATTAAAGTTTACTTGCTTTGATCATTGCGTGTACCTTGTCCAGGCAAAGGTTTCCGTGGCGCTCGGCAATGGCCTTGCGGAAGTTGTGAGACAAGGGATACAGCATGCTGTGGTGTGGGTGCACAGAGGGCAAGCGGTTCTTTTCCAGCTGGTCGGCCACAATGCTCACAAGCTTTTTCATTCGTTCATCGTAGTCTGTCCAGTCACACACAATCTGGAAAAGTGAAACAAATAAAAGTCAGATTTACTTCAGAGGTAAAAACCTGTTCAATAAATTGCTAAACACATAACGGTCCGTATACAACCTGCAGGCAATGTGCCAAGTTGCAGTAGGCATCAGGAAAGTCTGGCTTGAGTTTCAAGGCAGTGCGATAAGATGCAATGGCCTCTGGGATGTTTCCAGAATCCTTAATAAAACACATTAAAAGAATGAATCAAACTTGATAAAAAGAGTAATGAAATATACCACCTCAACTGTTGAGGATTATTTTAACACACATTTTTACATACGTTTGTGACAATGTGAATTTATATGTAATTTATTTAATTTACGCTTAATATAGAAATTCATAAACATATTTTATAAAGACGTGTAAATATCTAAGCTGTTACCAGTCCTTAAACATAAAGCACGTTTTGGAATCGTTTAAGGAAAAATGTTCAGATTAAAACAAATTTGTTGTCTCTACCTTATGTATGGAAGCCAGATTGCTGTGAGCATCAGCGAAGGCTGGGTTAATCTGGATGGCACGAGTGTAGCACTGCAGGGCTCCCTGTACATCTTGCATCTCTTTCAGCGTGTTGCCCATGTTGGAATAGGCGTCAGCAAATGTAGGACTGATTCTAAAGTCAAAACAGAAAAGTGTTCTAGTAAATCGACTGGTTCATGTTTATTTAAGCCAAGCGTATGATCACCTCAAGTATTTGATGTCAGATTAATAAGAAGAAGTCGAACGACGCCTATAGTTAAGGATTACAAACCTGATTGCCTCCTTGTAGTGCATGAGGGCCTCCTGGAGTTTTCCTTGCTGCTGTAGAACACTGGCTAGGTTAGAGTGGGCTGCTGCAAACTCTGGGAACACCTAGTGAAAAGTTAAAATAAAAATTAAGTCAGTGTACTCATCCAAGCCAATTTTAAAAGAAGTGCTCTTAATGTTGCTCGACTCACTTCTAATGCTTTTCTATAGAGCTGAACTGCCTCCTCTATATTGCCCTGCTCACGTTTTATATTAGCCAAGTTGTTAAGGGAGTCGGCGTGAGTTGGACACAAACGCAAAGCTGTGTTGTAGCACTCTTCTGCTTCAGACACCTGATAAAAAAAAAATTTTTTAAAAAAGAAAAACATTTGAAATTTAACTTAAACCCTACCTCAAATTATACTAATTTTGGAACACAAAAATGCACATTACGTTGCCTTTCTCCTTCAGGGCATTGGCTAAGTTGCAGTAAGCGTCAGGAAAGTGAGGCTGCAGTTCAATAGCACGACGGTAGGTGTCAATGGCGAGGTCGATGAGACTCTGCTCATAGTAGACACAGGCCAGGTTTCCATGGACAACTGCATGGTTGGGGCTAAGACTCAGGGCTCTCAGGTAAGCAGCCACAGCTCTGAAACAATACAAATAATGCTCAAGATTAGCTTTTATAAACAGTTAACAACAAGCCACTAACAAATCTATTTGTGCACATTATAATCTGTTAACATATTAAGATAAAACTTTTGTTTCAATAGCACAGTTACATAACGGCTTTTGCATAGAGGCAGTATATCTGGTCTGCTTAAATAATGGAATGTAATAAAACAAGTTCAAATAAATATTTTAACTTGTACTCAGTTACAAGTTGTTATTCAAATGTTAAAAAGAGTATTTTTAAGAAAACAGTATGAATGTGTTTAGAGTATCGTGTGGTCTGAGTGACGCTTGACTCACCTGTCAAAAATACGGGCTTCTTTGAGAACGTTTCCTAAATTGATGTATGCATCAAGAAAATTTGGGTCCAGAGTCACAGCCTAAAAATGGAAAACAAGCTTATAACATATGACAACACAAATATCCCAAAACAGGAGCCCAGAGTACAAAATAACAAAAGGTACCTTTTCAAAATGGTGTATAGCGAGCCAAATTTCTCCTTGGGCATTGAACACACAACCCAAGTTGCTCCAGGCCACAGCAAAGTTTGGTTGAGTCTCAATGGCTTTCAGGTAACAAGCCTTCAGTTGGTTTAAAGTGAAAAACAACAGGAAAGGAGGACAAGAGGTAGAATGGGACAGGTATAGTATGCAGAGAGAAGAGAGGGGGATTGCAAAATAATAAAAAATAGATTGGAAATAAAATAAAAAAAGGCAGAGAGAGAAAAATTAGTGTCCATCCTCCATGATATCAAAAAGTGAGTCCACAGCATGGGCTCGCTTGCGCCAGTCTGCCGCGCAAAGCTGCATTGCTTTTTCCTACGCTGCGCAGATCCAACCAACACCCACACATAGGCCCCCATCCTGCAGTTATGATCATGTGTTCACCAATTCTAATGGTTCTTGAATCAGGTACTGTTTGCTGAGTTTTGGTGACCTTTTGTATGACAAAGCAGTAAATGAGAAAAATGAATAATCAACAATAGCAACTAAACGCTAAATATCGTTGGTATGATTTTTTTCCACAACCTTAGATGCTGGGCAGTTTGTGTGGGTGACGATCCCTGTAATGCATGCGCAACAAACGCGGGCGCGCTGTCTGCGAGTATTGCCACCCCACGCTGTAACGCCGTTTGCATGACCTTGCTCCTGGCAAAGGTTTGGCTTCGCTGCTGCGCTCGCTGAATGGCCATGTGAAACAGCTGCAGACCAACAACCCCCAGCAGATAACCTGCAGGACAAGACTAGCACACACCTGGCACTCATTTTTCATCTCACAATAAGGAGAGAAGGACGTTGGGATTAAGAGATTAATCAGTTGCATTATTTATCAAGAGCTTCAGATAGAAGACAAAGATTAATTCCAAATGAAGTGGCACTTGTAGATTAAATAAAATTATTTTTAAGTTGAAAAAAGGCAAAATCTTCATTTGTTAAGTTGTTTCAAAGATGTGGGTGCAACTTGGGTGCGAGGCTGGTTTTGAATAGGGGAAGGTCCACAACCAACAGGCCAAAGGGAATGAGGGGTGTGGATTAACACGCTTGCGCTTTCCGCCATTTTGGTAGCTTGAAAGGTATCGCTGCGCAGCCCCTGCGCTACTGCAGACTCACAGCACACTAGCTGCATCATCATCAGAACGCTGCAACTCCAAATAAAGAAGGGGAAATCAAAACAAAACAGGAAAAAAATAACCAATATGTAAGAGTTAGAGGGTTCTTACTTGTTTTTCATGATTATAGCTTCCAAATCTGAGTTTGTCTTTACTGCTATTAAACTAGGTGATTAGTATAGTATATTTTAAGAAATGTTTACTGTAGATTGTAATATTTATTTATTTATTGCTCTTCAAAAGGAAGCCACAAGACAGAGGAGCTCTAGCATGAAGTGAGGTGGTTTTCTTTTGCTGGCATTTACAAACCCGTTACCATATTTTTGGACTTTGTCAGAGTGGCGGCCGCAGCTGGCTGGAAGAAGAGGAGAGGACTGAGGCTGCCCTAGTGTTCCTTTCCGCCAGGCACCTACGCAGGAATAGTGTCACCCACCTGAAACCTTCTAAATAACAGTATCAGTTGTGGAAAAACCAAAAGAGACAAAATCAGAAAACAAGATCGTTAGTATAAGTTGTCAAATAATACATTCTTTTTATTATGGAAATAAAACACAAAAATCACAACAAACAAAAATCTATATTACTAGGCTTCGTTTTGAGTCATGCAATGAATGCTTAAATTCAATGAAAACTAAAGGAATGCCTACAGGTATCTGGGAGGGAAGAAAGGCTTTGTTGTGAACAGATAATCAGTGACCAAATGTCAGACTTCCAGTTGTCCTTCAATTCAGATTTGAAATAAAACTTACAGGAGGACACTTACTGGCTTGATCTTGCCCAAATGAACTGATCCCATTTCATTGGGATTAATATTTACATATTTGAAGGAAAAAGGGAAGAAATATTAATCGTTGCTTGCATTTTATTCAGCTAGCATTTTCATGAAATGTTTTTAAAACTTTGGGTTCCTGGCCTGCTTTCTTGAATCCTGGCCAATGGGTAAAGAAAAGAAATCTGTGGATTAATTACTTGAATCTAGAAGCCTCCACAGTTCTGAAATAAAGAGGTCATTGCCGCAGCTTTGCATGTTTTTGTCTTTCTAACCCAGCATCTGACGCAGGAGGTGGAGTACAGTATGTGAGTTGTCTGCTTGACACCAGTTCAGTCATTTTAAAGCATTAGTGATTACTCTTTAACTCATACAGTTTGAAGTGCAATTGGAAAGTGGTGGTTATCAAGAAAGTTAACCACCTTAGAGGACTCCTTTGAGGTAACCTGAGTCCCAAATATACAAAAAATAAGCAAATACAAAAGTACAGAACAAGTTGGGAGTGTGTTGGAGCACACACTTAAAGATGCAGAATGGTCAGGAAGACAACTCTGAGCGCGCACACTCCACCAATCCTCAGCGAGCGCGCGGGGGGTGAAGCGACAGAGCTGAGGAGCTTGTGACGCCCTGATGCTCCTCCCCACTCTTTACCCCCCTCTCTAGCATGAAATAAGATGGCCTGTAACCGGCAGGATAACTCCATACCTCCAGATTTGACCCCATCAAGGTAGCCCCCTGAAATAAACACAATTTTTTAGACAAACTGAAGTAGTAATTCCTGAGGGGGGAAAGCCACACTTGGAGCCTGACAGCAAACCAAGATAAAGCAATGGTCTTTGGGTTCTTTGTACACAAAACAGGAGTACAGCAGTTAGGTTATAAACCATCTTATCTTTTGCACTTCAGAGATAAACTAACTTCTCATCAGTTCATGATTTCTCCCAAGACCGAGCCAGCATTTCCCCTCTAGGGTGACTATATAAAAAATACAGGGCCAAAGTTGAATCTGTTGAGTGAACTAAAAAAGTCCAGCCTTTCTTCCTGAAAGGGGAGGGGCTGACCTCCAAATAAGGACAATGTGTAAAAAAGGAGAGGGGGACTAAAACTGACATGTGGTATGAATGTGTATGCTATACTGAAAAACAAAACAAAGCTGTCTAAAAAGTAGTCAACAGAAAGTTTTGATGTACTAAAAAAATTAAGTCTCAAGCCAATAACTCCCAAAGGAATTAGCCAAGTTTAGCAAGTGAGAATCTCACTGCAGCTCAGAGAAATAAGGGGATGCTACTGTTCCCTGTTCTTTTCTTAGCTGAGATGGTTGAACTTAAAAAATCTGATGGATTTTAAAAATGTTAAAAAGGGAAATATGTATAGCCTTATTGGGTACTAAAAACAAATATGTGACTAGGAAAAAGAAAAACCTATGCAATAAGCCACCACACAAATTAAAGCCAACCCATTGTCACGTACCTTAGCCTCTTCCAAACGCCCAAGGGCTTTAAGCAAATTGCCCAAATCGCTGCGCACGCAATAGAGGTCCTGCAGAGGAAGACGTTTAATTTTACTATTACTTATCAGCAAAAAGAAACAAGCTGTCATTTCAAGAACGTCCAAATATGTAACTTACCGGGTTGTACTGTAATGCAGACACATAAGCCTGCACCGCTCCCTCCATGTCTCCTGCAGCCACCAGAGCTGCTGCCAGGTTGATGTATCCATCAATAAAATCTGGTTTCAGCCTCAGAGCATGACGATAATGCTCAATAGCCTCCTGTAGCTGCCCACGCTCCTTGTAGACATTCCCCAGATTGGAGTAGGCCTCTGCAAGCATTGGGTTTTGTTTGATGGCCAAGGTACTGAAGTGAGCAGACCTGTAGGATGATGTTACAAACAAGATTGTTGCATTTCCAGAATCTCCAGACAAGAACTGCTAGCTTGATTTGTTGTTTTGAGGCAACAGCAAAGCAGCAAGGTATTTATAATTATGTCATTATACTCGGAACTAAAAAGACGTAACCTGCAAGACTCAAAACCCCCACCAAGGCATTGTCAAATACCACCACCACAAGTCCATGTTACAATCATAGGGAAAGCATGACACCTCATTAAATCGAGTAACAGAATTTCTAGTAGAAGCTTCAGCCATTTCAGCAGATCCTTCTGTTCAGCTGTGCACACTCAAACCCGGAAGCCACGTAACTTTTTGCCATCACCACATGAAATGCTGAGTGCATGACAAGCCTCCCCTACCACACCTCACCTGTCAAGTCTTCGGCACTGGAAGTGGATGGAGGACAGAAGCAGTAACACGCCTGTGTTATCAGGCTCCTGCCTCCATAGCTGCATGCAGTGGCGCTCAGCTGCCTCAAAATCCCCTGACTGGTACTCGCGGTGCGCCAGCTCCGCCAACCCTTGGAAGGAAAGCAAACGTTTTGTTGGTTCTGGAGCACCAACATAAGCCAAGGAGGGGGGAAAACAACATGTTAGAGTTGATGGAAGAAATGAAATCTGACAAATGAAAACAAACAGATGGCAAAGCTTTCATTAAAGAAAATCATAACTTGAACTCAAACAGAAACAAAAGTAACAGACCAAATCAAGGGATCACCAGAAAATATGTGATGAAATTAATGGAAATGGCTGGAAACTGAATCAACTGTATCACCATTGTTGGATTTGATAAATAATAAAATGTCATGATGATTCTAGGTGTGATGAAATGTATGGCTGTAATGAACACCTCATATTCTTTTACTAGGGGTCTAACAAAACATGTATTTGTATAAAAAATGATAAGGTAATTCAGTTCAACACATGCTGAATGATTATGTTTGGAACTTTATGTTTATCCACACAACTTATAAGACAGCACATAAAGTTACACTGCAAAAAAAAATAAATGAATAAATAAAACAATGATGGAGACAACAGGCAAGGCTGAACTTGGGGGGTATAATTGATTTCAATTAGAGAAAATTCACACCATCCTTCCTACTATCACCTTCGATTTACTGTCAGAGGCAGCTGCCTTCATACATTTCCAACATGTCTCTGTGTGAGTGCAGCTACAGCGTGCTCTCTCAGGACATGATTACCTGCAGTGTTCCATCAGTGAGAAATGAGCTTGGCAAAAGGGCCTTCTCCTACTCCGCTCCTGCTTCCTGGAATATCTTACAAAAAGATCTCGACCTTGACTTCTCTAAATGGCTTTAAGAATCGGTTGGAGTCCTGGCAAAAACCAATGCAGACAAGTTCCTGTTTTTGATTTTCTACATCTGCCTTATAATCTGTCTGTTTTGCTACTTTGACATCTTTGTTTTAACTTGT
>JARVLU010000952.1:22358427-22372141 GCA_031762415.1 Simpsonichthys santanae | reverse complement strand
CTCTCTCTCTCTCTCTCTCTCTCTCTCTCTCGCACGCACGCACGCACGCACGCACGCATGCACACACACCAAGCCATGTGTTTAAGACCCCCACAGAGCCACAGTCACACTGACCTTTTTGCTCAACCATGGAAATGGCTTCAACCCAGAAGACAGGCTTTAGAAGCAGAATAACACAAAAACACTACAGTATTTTATAGTATCAATAGTTTCACACAGAACATTTTCACAGCCTCTTTAATATCTTTAAAAAATGGAGCATCTGAGTAAAAAACAAACTATTGTATTGATTTACTGACGTCCAGATGTCAGCTGCATAAAACACTTGCAGCCAAAGTTCCTGTAGAGAATTTGATCTCCGTATCAAAATGAATATGCTAAATATATTTTTTAATGTTATGTTTTCATGTGCACGTTTGAGATTGCTTCAGGGTAATGTACACACTTCAGTACTAGGGTTGATGGGAGCAAGGCTTCACTTTTACACAACCTTTCTGGGACTTCAAAGCGAGATTAAGGCGATGAAGGGCTAAAGCTCACTGCATGGCTGCAGTCCCCCCCCCACTGAACTAAGAGCTGAGCTGCAGGGTATTGCAATCTTGTGTCGTTCTCCTGATGTCCCCATTTGGAAGAAAAAGTTAGCGAAGTTTAGACATCAGAGAGGGGTCACTAACCTGACAAACCAAGAAAACCACAATTAAATTAGCATTTCCTTAATGGAAGGTATGGTAATTTTACTTGTCGCCTTACACACCAATATTTTAAACAAAGATCACAGTGCTCAGAGTATGAGGTGTGGATGATGCTCAGCTACACGCCATGGCTAGGTAGATATCTGTAATATTGATTGAGTTACAGCCATTTGAATTTTTTTTGTGTGTGTTTTGTGCCATCTTGAATCAGGTTGAATCCTAAAGATAGTTGCAGATGCACAATCAGTGGTTCCAGTGTTTCATAGAAGTTCTTAAATAAAATGCTGAAGCAGACGGCCAATTGTCCTGAGCCTTGTTCTGCTGGAGGGTTCTTCCTCATGACGGAGTTTTTCCTTTCCACTGTTGCACCTGTGCTCACTTAAGACGGGAGACTGTGACAATGTGAAAACTCGAAGCAGTCTGCTGGCTCCATAGATGAATATTGTTATTAACTTATATATGAATGTTTCTGTTCAGTGCCCTGAGATGACTTCTATTGTGAATTGGCGCTATATAAATAAACTGAACTGAATTGAAAAGTATTTCACTGGTTCATTACATTTTTTTTCTCATAGACAAACAAAGAAACACACTAGACAGTTACACTATTGCCTGCCTTTTTATGGGAGTGGGTGATAATAAAAAAAAAATCAAATTTCCTTACTAAACACAGGAATGTTACTCATGAGTGCAGTCATGGATTTTGATTAACCAAAAACAAAATTTAAATGTATTTATTTAACTTTATAAAGCCAGGTTGACAAATTGAGAAATAAGCATTTTCAGAATTGACCCGTCCAAGAGGCAGCAGCAATGGACTCGATATATAAAAAAAATACAACCCCATTTTTGTCCAAGTTTGGACATTGTGTACACATAAACAGAATTCAATGGTTTGTAAATCTTGTAAAGTCATTTTAATTCACAGTGGACCATGTTTAAACTAGGAAATTGGAAAACTTTTGCAACAAAAAAAAAAAAAAGGGGATTTTAATAGCAGTAACAATAAAACAGTAAAAGTCGGAACAAGGGCAACAGAAGGCTGTAAAAGTAAGTGATACTAAAAAATCAGCTGGAGCAATTTTTTTTTTTACAACTAATTTAGTTAACTGACAACAAGCCAGTAAAAGGACTGGGTATAAAACGAGCAGGTCAAAGAGGCTGAATCAAAGCAGTTTTTGCACAAAAAAAAAAAAAAGTGTATACAGTAGTTGGATATTTCCAGACTAATGTCTAACTGAAAATTGTGAATAGTTTGAATATCCCTTTATTGTTTAGAATATCAACAAACGATTTAAAGAATGTGGTGAAATATCTGTGTGCAAAGGACAAGGTCTGTGTTGGATGCTTGTGATCTTTGGGCCCAGGCAGCGCCGATCTGACTCTGTTATGAACATCACTGCACGGGCTCAGGAACACTTCCACGACTCATCAGTTAGTTCACTGTGCCACATTGCTTAAAGCTCTATCATACAAAGAAGAAGCCATCCAGAAACGTTTCACAACAACATGACTTCAGGGTAGAAGAGTCTGGGCGCTAAACTCTCCTCTCTGCCGTCCAGACCTCTCATCATTTGAAAACATGTTCCACTCATCAACAAAAATATGTCAAAGATAATCCAGAGTTGCTGAACAGCTAGAATGCTACGTCAGCCAAAAATGTAGAACATTCCCCTCCAAACACTCCGAGTAGCTCAGTACCAAGACATTTAATATATATTAAAAGAAGAGGAGATGCTCAGTGGTAAAGAGGCTCTGTCCAGTATTTTTAGATGCATTGTCACCATAAATGTCAAAATTTCATCTGCCTAAAAAATAAATAGTGTGATTTCTTAGTTGAAACGTGTTTTCTATGGCCCACTGTGAATAAAATATGAGATTTAACTGTGTTCTGTTTTCTTTATGTTTCATCGACATCCCACTTTTTATTGTAGTGATGCTTTGATGCACCGGCTCTCTGGCACTTTCTGTTATAGGCAAACATTTTAACTAGAAACGAACACGTGAACTAGCTCGATGATGAAACAGGTGAAGAATGTCAAGTTAAGTTCATTAGTCTCTGTCACAATGTCCCTGCTGTATAACTGCAGGCAGAATGGATGGATTTGTACGAGGTCGTTCAGCCCCTTTATGAACTGTAAAGCTGCTGTCTCTCAACAGAGGCATTTCCTTGTATTCTGAGAAGTGCCCTGGACTCTGGGATGTGAATGACTGAATAGAAAGTGAAGTTTCCTGAGAGAGGTTTATTCTGGCAGGGTGCACTATAACATGCCCCATGGCTCAGCCACAATAAAATCCAGATATTTGAGGTCGTAACCTGCTAATTACCTCAGTCCCAGAAGCGATGACAACCGTCTGTCAGTGCAGACCGTGAAAGGGGGCTACCTGAGTCAGACTATAGAGAAGAAGTAGGCAATTTGGGGCCAGGAGAGCTCCGGCACCTTAGATGAAAGGTCGGTGTTATGGGTCTGCATCCCCTCACCTGGGATATTTCAGCACCCTGAAGGGACTTCTAGCCTCTTAGCTTTCAGCTTGTGTGTCATTCGGGGTTCAGCCAAGAGATCTGCACATCATTTCCCATGTCCGATAGCCATCTGCTCCTTGTCTCAGGCGTATTCCTCTATGCATGATCAAGGCCCTCTGCACCAGTTACAGATCAGTGATTTGCTCATGATGATATCCCTGAAACAGAGACATATCAAATTGTTAGCACGGGACAGAATGTGTGCAGTCTTGGACAGTATCATAAAAACATGACCACTATAGGAACGATAAAGACAGGAATTTTATTACTAAGACAAAAAAAATAAAGATCTAACATGTTATCAGATTTATAGTGAATTAAAAGTTGAACATTGTTTGATGGAATGTTGCACATTTTCTTTTAGCCCTCAGTCGTAAACTACAATCGTCTTATGGTGAGAAATGACAGAATAATCACAGTTTTATTTAAAAAAAATTAAAATAACATCATGCAATATCACAAAATCTCGCAGTTTTCGGAGTATATGTTGTAAACAACTCTCAGTACCACCACATCAAACTTTAGCTAAAAACCTGTAAAACTGGCTGAACTATAGTCATTTTTATGCCTAATCAGTTGTAGATGTACATCTACTGATGACTTTCTCAAAATCCAATCAGTGTTTCATGAATAATTTTAACAGACTTTGTCACTTGTTATTGGCAAAGTTATAAATTATAGATTATCACTATCTATTAGCGCTCAGGGTGTGAACTGGGTATAAGTCTCAACTACTTCCACAACATAGTTTAGCTCAATGTCAGTAAAACTGACTGCGCTGTAGACATTTTTGTGTTTTCTACAGTTTCCTGTGGTGGCCGTCTTGAATTGGGTTAATTTAACAGACTTTCTGAAAGTTTTACTAAAATGAGACAAATTTGCACGCACAGACAGGAAAAAAACATCATCGCCCGCTGTTTGAGGAGGTGTGTTATAATAATCTGTGAAGTCGAATGACACTGAGTTCAAAAGTTAAATAAAGTTGACCAGAGATGGTGTGGACCACCTAAAAAGCCTTCACACCGCCCCTGGGAAAACTGGGAGGACGCAGTGAGGGGTGTGCGCATGCGCATTCGCTGGGAGAGGAGAGGAGAAGTTTCCCCGCAAGTTCCTTGCGGCGAAGTTCCTGTGATAAAAACAAATGGGTCGAAACACAAAAAGGAGAACCTTATCTGCGCGGTGAGACAAAGTTCGGCGCTTTTCTCCGCGTTTTTATTGTTTTTTTACTCTTTTCTTTGGAAAAAACTGTGGCGGCCAACAACAGGTGAGTCACTTGATTCAGAGACGAAAATGATCAAATTATCTGTTCTTAACTATAAATGGAGTTATTTTTTTAATCAGTTTCACAACTTGAGCTTTATCAGCTGACGAGACACTGCTTCTTTTACATCAAATACCAACATGAATAAGATGACGATGTTTTTCTTTATTTAAATGTTGTGAATATTAGCGGACACCTATGATCTTACTTTTGTTCAGTGTTCTTAAGAGATAAGAGTCATTAAATTAAGTTATTTGTTTGAATATTTTTAAGATAATAATTTCATGTAAGGCTGCTGAGGCTGAGCTCGGTCTTTAGCAGCGCGCTCACGCGGACCTCTGAGGAACAGCCCGGCGCATCTTCTCCAGAGCTCCAGGTCTCCTGAAGGAGCTTCAGAGGAAGCGTTGGACCAGATGTAGCAGCCAATCCCTGCAAATAAGATTAGCACCGGACACACGCACACACAAAGTGCGCAACTAACCACACACATTTCTGCGTGATTCCTACGTGAATGCTGAAGGATGATACTGAAGAAGCTGAACTTGCTCAAATTAAAATGAACGGGAAGTAGCTCACAAAGCTAAAACTAGAAAGACAACAGCTAAAGGCCAGCAGAACATCAGCTAAAGTTAGAGAAACTGAAAACTTAAATGAGCAACGTTTTAGCTAAAATTGGAAAAAGTTAGGAGTGGTGGCGCAGAGGCTAGAGAAGGTGGGCCTGTGCTCGGAAGGTTGTCGGTTCAACTCCCCAGTCCGACAACATTAAAAGGGAAAGGTGAAACGCCCATGCCTTCCTCAACCCTCATTTGTCCCACTCTAGGCCCTTGAGCAAGGCCCTCAACCCTCCACCACCAACTGCTCCCCTGGGCTGTCCTATAGATGGCAGCTCTCTGCTCCACACTGCTCGGAGGTTCGGTGGTATATGCTGTGCTGACCCCTGAAGGAGGGAGCAACCGAAAGAAAAAGAAAAAGAAAGCTAAAATTAGCAAAACAGCCAAAAAAAAAAAAAAAAAAGTAAAAGTAAAAGAGTAAATAAAAGCTAAAATGAGAAATAAAAGTTTAAATGTGCTTAATAGTAGCTAAAAGCTAAAATTAACAGAATATTTGCTAAAAGCAAAAAAAAAAAAAAAAAAACAGTAGCTCAAAGTTACACATAGCCAAACAAAAGCAAAAAGCAACAACTAAAAGCTAAACTGAGATACATAAAAGTTAAAATTAGCTATAGCTAAAAGCTGAAACTAGCACAATATTAGCTAAAAGCTAAAAAAAAGCACAACAGTAGCTAAAAGTTACACATAAGCTAAACAAAAGCTAAAAGTAACAACCAAAAGCTGCAATTTGCTTAACAGGAGCCTATAAAGAAAATTACCTAACCTAAAAGCAATAAATAAATAAATAAATAAAATAGTGAAACATTAACTAAAAGCTAAAACTGACAGAACATTAGCTAAAAGATAACATTTGGTAATCAGTAGCTAAAAGCTGAAATAAACAGAACAAAAGCTTGAAGCAAGAACCAGCAGTATGGTAGCTAAAAGCTAAAACTAGCTAAATGTGAGCTAAATGCTAAAATTGGCAATATAGCTGCTAAAAGTTAATTTAGCAAAACAAAGCTAAAAATAAACTGGGAGAAAGAGCACTGTGTTTTCAAGTACGTATAGATACCAGTACATTTCTGTTAGACCAAAAATTTAAACAAGGTCAAAATAATTCAAAAAGTATAAAAGTTATGGAGTCTAAAGTCATAGCCGTGTAGTGCTAAACAAGATGAACATTGTCATGTCAAAGTGGCTGAAATAGCTGAAAGTAAGCTGAAGTACCTAGAAGTTGGTCCAACAATTGCATGAAAGAGACACAATATAACCAGGAAAACAATTGTGTGAACGCTGAGTCAGCATTTAAACATGTACAAAGTATGTGCAATAAGTCCAGTCGCCTTTAGGGTGCTATAAACTCCACATAATAAGGATGGAATATTTCAAGTTCTGTGAAGATCCAGACCATTCATCGCTCAGATTTGTGGTTAACTTTGCATCTTTCCATACCTTTGGTGTTTCCATAATGTGTAATTGGAAAGTGCATGGTGGGAGGTGTGTGTGTGTGTTTGTGTGTGTGTGTATGCAATGAGGTGAAACTGAACAGGATGGGACAAGCTGTTCAAACAACCCACATGTGTGGAGAACTCATCTTGTCTACCTTGTACTTTTCTTAAAACAAATAAAATCCTTGATCTTCCAGTGGATGTTGAAGCACCGCCCCGTTACAGACATTGAGCCAAGGATTAAAATGGTAGTAGCTGAGAGTAATTAACAACCCATACGCTGAGCGTGGATATTCCTGAAGATCTCACAAAGTTGCACGAGAAAGCACACAACATTTACAAGACTCAGTGAAAACAGCCACAACTCCGTCCCTTCTCGTCATAAAATGTTCTCAATGAAAGGCAGCAGGCTCTACGCCTTCCTTCAGTGAATTCTAGACTTTGATGATGAATTATGGGATATGAAGTCAGGCTAACAGTGAAAGGTGTCAGGTGCTGACTGGAACCTTTGCGTTCACTATTTTCTGATCAGCTGATCCGATGACATGTATGTTTTGTGTCTCCGATTTAGCGATTGACTTTTGCCCAAGAGGAAGCATTCTGGATAAAGTCGTTGCAGCAGCAGCTCCTGCTCTCCTCCCGTCACCTCATCCCTCCAACAACCCGGCAGCCTTTATGCACATCAGCCTGACTGTGGCTATCAAGGAGTCTCGTGCCTTTCATGGAACCACAGCTGCCGTCACCGCTCTAACCCCTGACGCTGTGGAAGTGTCAGCCATGGAGTCACGTCAAGTCCTGGTTGCCCCTCCGCCACCGCCGCCTCCTCCACCTCCGCCACCACCCGTAACCTCTTCGCCTTTTAGCCGAGCGGAGCGTGTCGGTCAGAGTCGGTTGAGGAAGCTGAACTGGGAGCGCATCCCCAAAGAGAAGGTGGAGGGGAGGAAGAGTGTGTGGACCGGGGCTGCTCCCGGCGAGGACGAGTTCCCCATAGACCTCCATTCCCTGGACGAGCTGTTTGGTCAGAAGGACAGCAAGCCGAGGGTCAGGACGGGCACTGTGAGGCGGCGGTCTGCACTGCTGCGCTGCAGATCTCCTCAAAACAGTCCTGAAGAGGTCAGACCACTGGGAGGATAAACACAAAGTGTTCTCTCCATTTTCTTTCCCTCACATCTCCTCATTCTCTGCCTCGTTACAGATTTCCCTGTTGGATTCCAAACGGAGTATGAACATTGGAATATTTCTGCGGCAGTTCAAAATGTACGTCTCTTATCAGTTTTGACACAACTGGTCAATTAAAACATCCACATTTTTAAGCTAATCAAAGGTGAAGGTCGACCAGTTGTTTGTAATTTGAACACTTTTGGAGCTTTGACCTTTCTTTTTAACAACACATTCATTTTAAGACATTAATCTTGGCTCTGTGAAAAAGGTTAATTGTTTTTTTTTTTCATGCTTTGACCCCATTAAGGTTAAGTAATCACCTCAGAATGTGATCAAGAGCTGCTGCCGTGTTTCCTGCAATTTGGCGCCGTTTAATGGCGTTGGGCTTTTTGTCCAAATCAGTCAAGACTAAAAGCTCATTTCGAGAGCACTCTGGAGAATTACGCCCAGGGGAACAGTACCAGTACCCCCCATCAAACTGAGCCGTGAAAAAGAGCCACATGGTGAAACGTGGGGCAGCATCACAAGCGTTAAGTCCAAACAAGAAGTGTTTTGTAGAGGAGGTTGCACCCTGAGCAGCTGGGTTTTTTAAGGAGGGTGATGAGTGACGTTTCAGAGCTGACACCTGCTGACGCCCATAAAGAGTGTCAAACCTTAAAGTCCCCCCACATGTTGAGAGAGACCCTGGTGGTTTATCATTTTGTCATTCATGTGTCTGTTTTAAACAAAGCTGCACTTATTGGAATGAAACAGAGCTGTTTCATAACCATTAGGGCTCATTTACGTAGTCTTTAACCTTTGGCTCGTTTATGTTTAACATTATGCAAAGTCCGCTCCACAAAGAGCGGAGAAACATCAGGCCCGGGTTACAAAATCGATGTGCCATCGTAACCTGTTTCTTCTTCCAGACTAGATTTGTTGAGACTTGTAGCGAAAGCCTTTATGTGAAAAGAGTCTCTTCTGTACACAAACGTTTGTCTTGTCGAAGAGCTTATTTGCTCGCTGTCAAACTCGACACAGCGACTGCTTTTAAATGGGGCCGCAGTTTAAACAAAATCCAGTTTTTTGTTTTCACTGTCTAAGTGGAGACTTCAAAATCATTTCATTTTGAGGCCTTTATGCAACATGGCGTTCTGTGCTTTGTTCCCAAGCGGTGTTTCCGTTTGGATAGGAAGTTCTTCAGAAAATGATTTATTCTTAGGATGCTTCAGATGTGTTTAACCGCTGGTGTCAGATGATAAAATACGGATGTAAACGGGGAGCTATGAATGAGGAGAATTGGTTTGAGAATAAAGGAAAACTCGCTGCAGTATGATGGCATACTAGATGAAGGGTAATGAAATAGAACAATAACAATAACTAGAGAAATGGCATTTCCTGCAAAAAAAAAAAAAAAAATACAGTGTGAACGCTTACTGCAGAAGAACTTGCTGAAAAACAGCTGAAATTAGCTTTAAAAAATGCTGAAATGTAGCTGAAATGGAAGAACAAGCCTAACAAAGTAGAAGAAAGCAGGAAGAACACATATCTGCTGAATTAGGTTTAAATAAGCAGAAATGAGCAAAAAAAAGGAGAAAGAAATTAGCTTACAAAAGCTGAAATTAGCCAAAAAAACAAACAAACAAACAAAAAGCTGCTGAAAAGTAGCTAAAAAGGCAGAAAGAAGCTTAAACAGAAGGAAGTGGAAGGAGCTGAAATGAGCTAAAAAATTTGGAATTAGCTGATAAAGTAAATTTAGAACAAAAACAGCTAACTCGTAGCTTAAATAGCACAAAAAGCTCAAATTAACAGCAATAAGCTGAAAGGAGCATAAAAAGCTCAATTTAAAAAGAAGCTAATTAGGCTGAAAGTAGCAGAAATCACAAAAGCTTGAATTTATCTGAAAACAGCTGAAATTAGCTAAAAATTGTTAAAAAGCTAGCTGAAAAGGTAGAACAAGCTTAAATTAGCAGAAGAAAGTAGAAAGAACATGTTTGCCCATTTAGGCTGAAAGAAGCAGAAATGAGCACACACAAACAAACGAAATTATCTGAAAAAAAAGAAGCTGAAATTGGCAAAAGGGGAAAAAAAAACTGTTGAAAATAGCTGAAATAGCAGTACAAGCTGAAACTTGCAGAAATAAGCTGAAAGGAGCATAGCAAGCTGAAACTGACAGAAAGAAGTTAGACGAAGCACAACAATGTTGCAATTAGCAGAAAAATCCTGAACGGAGCACGAAACAGCTGAAAAACTGCTCAAATTAGCTGAACGTAGCTGGGAATTTTTTTTTAAATTTGCACAAGGAAGCTGAAAGAAGCTGAACCGAAACAAAACGTTAAAGGAGCAGTAAAAGGTTGTAAACACATCTTAAAGTTTGAAGGATGTAAAATGAGCTCTATTAATATCCTATGAGAACAAAAGTGGCTGAAAAGGCTAATTATTTCAAAAAGCTAAAGTTGCACCAATACCAAAAGTCATAGCAGGATTGTCCTAAAAGAGCTGAATGTTTTGATATGATTTGTTAAAATAGCTTCAAAATTGTGGGATGAGAAATGCATAAAAAATGTACAGAAGAAAAATGGATCACAATAGAACGTTTCTGACGAGAGTTTGAAGGGTTTGAAAGCAGCTGCTGTTCCAACGTTCATGAACATTTTTATATTGAGTCCAGTTTTAAACTTGGATTTACTTTTGTATTCATTTTAGCGGACGAAGGGCTGACATTTTGGTTTATAAACTGTAGAGGATGTGTAAGCAGAACCAAAATCAAAAGAAATGTGAAAGCTGCTGCCTGTGACTACACACCAGCATCTCTCACTTCATGACAGCTCACTTAAATAGACATGCAGATAAAAATGCAGAGTAAAAATTAAGCCTCACACAAATGGTCATTGTGTTGAAGAAATTCTTAAGCCACCGTTGTCAGAAGAGTCCTGTGGTCACACACACACACACACATATATGTATTTTTAGTGCGTGTCTACAGCGTTTAATGAAAGTTAAAAAAGACCCCTCAATTCCAATTTTGAAGACAAAAATCGGAGGTCGGATACAAAAGACGTCAAGAGTGTGGAACTACACTGAGAGAAACCCCAAGTTTCTCTTGCAGTGATAGAAACATTAGGTGAACGAAAACAAAAACGATGATTTGTTGTACAAACTGTTTAGGAATTTGTGGAAATAAAACGAGTTAGCAAAAGTGTTGGAAGGTTTAGACTGCGCAACATCAGCATCACCTTATCACCCCACAAGTTGAACATTCTGTGGTTAAAGCCCCAAAACATCTAAAAATGTAAACTGATTGTGTAAAAACTGAAAGATTTCAAAATGCCACATCAGTCGTATAAAGTCCAACTATATATGGGATGTATAACTATATAACCATATAACTACTGTATATATGGTGGGGGTGGCAAATCATCAGTCGTGACTGAAACTACTAAACAGTTTGAGTCCTTCAGTGTTTATGTATTGACACCCTTAAAAATAAGTCTGAAGTAGCCAAAACATGTAAATAAATAAAAAAAAAATTCAATCTGGTTTCTAGTCTTTAACATCAGGGACGTGTTGCATTGCATGTAGAAAATGTATTGTCTATGCAATGTCAGTAAATCAGACACACACTGCACGTCGATCATATAGTTGCCCTGAACTGTGCAGCTCTAAACACCCCCAGATGATTTAGACCAAACTATTAAAGCACTTCGAGAGTTATGGCTTCAGATAAAAGAGAAAGGAAGTGAAGGAAACGTGGACTTATCGCGACTGATATGGTCATCCTAATATTTCTATCACGTTTTTCTAACGGCTGTGCAGCCCCCAGTTAAAATTGAAAGTCTTCCAGAGAGATTGTCTGTGCATCTTCTGATTTGTCCAGTGAGCGCTGTGACTCATCACGATAAAATAAACTGTTGCATGTTGTTCACAGGCCTGCTAAGGAGATAGTTGAGGATATCAGACACGGAACCGGAGATCGCTATGGAGCAGAGAAGCTATCGGAGCTCTGCAAATTGCTGCCTGACAATGAGGAGGTACCTTTTTTTTTTCCTGGTGTGCAACTACAACAGTGACAAGGTTCTTCCTGTCCTTCGCCTCGGCCTGCTTCTCTTACTCGTCTGGTTTTGGTTAGGATAATCAAAAAGTTGCCGTCTGTTTTTAGACAAGGATCATGTAGAAGTATATTGAAATTGAATTGGTTTGTTGCTTTTTAAATCTTTTTTTTTTTTTTTTCCCTTTCGCTCTCAGGAATCTCGTCTGAAGACGTTCAGTGGAGAGAGGAGCTGCCTTGGAGAGCCTGATCTTTTCATGCTGTTGTTGGTGGAAGTCCCCAGGTACAAAACCTCCAAAAAGCTAGGATATTCCAAAAGATTAGCCTCTTTCCTCTCGTGTTTTTAAACCTTTTTTTCATGTGGCAGCATCCTTCTTCACTTTGTCATGGCATGTTTGTTCAACAAAAGGCTGATCTCGAGTGTCTTTTAGCCTCTGTCATCATTCAGGCATCCCTGCTGATCGGTACATCTCACTCTTTTCTCTTTCATCAGTTTTCGGCTTCGGCTGAATGCCATGATCCTGCAACAAGGGTTTGACCCGGCTGTGACCTCTCTGTGTGTGGCAGCCAGATGTCTAAGGGAGGCGTCCAGAGGTAAAGGAACAGCGGGGAGTTGTGTACTCCACCGCCATTAAGACCCAAGTCTTTGTTGACCACCTAGAATTCTTCCGTTTAGTCTTGAGTGGTCAGGCGCCAGAATGTAAATGAGATAAGCTATTTAGCATTTTGGCTAACTTAGTGGCTCGTGAATAAGTTGCAATTGCCGATATATCGTATTTTTACCGTATATAATGTTGATTCACTCTCACAGAGTTGCTGAGCTGTCCAGAATTACACTCCATCCTCCGTTTGGTGCTGAAAGCAGGAAACTACATGAACGCTGTGAGTGCTCCATTATTAATATTATTTTTCCCAGTCCAACAACTCGTAACGGTTTTGTTCGTGGCTGCTTCAATTGCAAGTAGAGTGCGTCGTTTGCGTTCAGGGCCATCACTCTGGCCTTGTAGCTGAGGTTTGATGGACTGTTTGTTTAAACTTGTCTTGGTGTTGTTACCTTGTAATGGTTTCTCAGGGTGGATATGCAGGGAATGCAGCCGGCTATCGCATTTCATCACTGCTCAAACTGGCTGACACCAAAGCCAACAAGCCGGGGATGAATCTGCTACATTTTGTTGCTATGGTAAGTTCTGAAATGTTATACTTTTGTAATGGGGAAAAACATATTAGCTAGTAAAAGAATCACATTTGAGAAATAAGATAAATTTAGTGATACACTGGGAACAAACGGGTAAAGATTACAGTACACTCAGTGAAGACTTGAAAAACCCTCTTTTAGCAGCAATAACAACGTAGTTGTTCCCTTGATGAATTTATCGGTCCCTCACATGGTTATGGAGTACTTTTGGTGCACTCTTTTTAACAAAGTTGCTTCAGTTCATTGAGGTTTGCAACCTTTTAAATCTTCACTACTCTCCTAAGGTCCTGCCACAGCTTTTCCATCAGGTAGCAGTCTGGATTTCTACTGGACCACTGCAGCACTTCTCGTTTTCAGTCATTTTGTTATAAATTTGCTGCTGTATTTGAGATCCAGTTTCCATGATCCGGTTTGTGCCCAGCTTTAGATGGCTTCACCGTAGACTCTAGAACAGGGGTCTGCAACATTATGATCAAAAGAGCAATTTTTTTGCCTTCGTTCACTAAATTAAAAGTGATCAGAGCTGCAACAACCTGCTACAACTGTGATGATCAACAGTTGGCCCGTGGGCCACTTTAGGTTTGCTGGAGGCATACATATATCAATAAATGTAAAAGAAATGTCAGTGTTTTCAGCTTTTAATGTAATTTATACATCCATCCATCTATTATCTTTACCCGCTTCTTCCTTTTTGGGTCACGGGGGTCGTCGGTGCCCAGAGGAGGGGACACCCTGGCAGGTCTCCAGTCCATCACAGGGACACATAGAGACAAACAACCATTCACTCTCTCACTCACACCTAGGGACAATTTA
>JARVLU010000952.1:22279793-22293974 GCA_031762415.1 Simpsonichthys santanae | reverse complement strand
GTGCACAGTCATATGTGAACAGAGTGAACAGGAGGGGGCTCAACACACAGCCCTGAGGAGCCAGTGCTCAGGGATCGGGTGTGATCGTAGCTGAGCATGATCCCCAACACCTTTAAGATTGAGATCTTGGTTTAAAACTTTGGCACACATTGTGGTGGGTGATATGCATTCCCGCATGTGATGCTGGTTTCATTATTGTAGATTCCTGCACTGAATGCAGAGCTCCGGGTATCTTAATTCATTTTTTAAGATAAAAATACATCCACTTCAGCAGGGCAGATTAACTCATCAGGCTGCTTCTGAATCTGCTGAGGCGAGAAATAAATTCTACGAACGAGTTCACTCTTGCTTCGAATTTTAAAATTCGATAAACCAGGACTCAGCGTGGAGGACTTTGTGACCTCTCTGCAAAGAATCCAAAGTGGTTGGAGCTGCTGGTTAAGCTGTCGCCATTGTAGCAAACTGTGCGTTTGTACAGTGTTTTAGAATGGATTCGGCAGGACGGTGTGTGGCGCTGTGATGAATCACCGTGAGTCGTGCAGCCCGCAGAGGAGACAACGCCACAGATTATTAGAGACATCAACCAGGCATTGATTACCAGAGCAGGTAATTGCCTGGTGCAGATACAAATCAGAGCTAATCCCACGATGCTGCTAGGTTTTAAAACAAGAAGAAGAAGGAAAAAAAACTTTTCATCTTCCCTGCAGACGAGTAAAAACGCAGCCACGGCACGAGAGATAAGCTGAAGTGGACTAAATCAATTCCTGCAGTGGGTTAATTACTTTTCCGTGCATGTGTAGCACTTTTTGAGAATGATTGAGATTGTTTTTCTTTTTTCATCTGCTTTAAATATTGATTTACTGCACACGGAAGATTTTAATTTCCACCCAACCCTGTGAGTGTAAAGACAGGCTGAGGTTAGAAAATCCAATTATCTCAGCTCATCCACACCCCATCCCCCCAAAAAGAAATGTTGTAAAAACCACAAGAGAGGAGTGATATTGAAATGACTGACATGACTAAAAGGGCCTTTTGACAATTTGAATGAGCTGAGATACAGATCAACAGATCAAGCAAGGTCACATTCAGGGAGATGAAAAGATTTGGAAAGGGTTACGTCCTCTGTCCTCTCTGGAAGACTTTGTTCTGGCTAATGCATGGTGTGAAAAAAGTCCGGGACTTGCTGTGACTCACTGCAGGAAAAGATGTTGCACTGGTATTGCATGTACCAAACCAATAATCTGCACCTGTTTTATGTGCCTGCCACTGGATGAACAGACAGAAACATGGTGAAAACTGCAGAAGACTTCAGGAAGTCTGCTGGGGCACATGTATCAACAACAGAACGAGCAGAAATGTGGAGTTTAAGTAGGTAAGTAGGACAACGGTCTGTTTATATAAACTATAATATGAGAAACACATTTTCAGCATTTAATTCCAGTTTTTCACTTCCTTTTCAACCTGATTTCATCAGCATGTGAAAAGCACAGAGCAAAGAAGCAGTGCTATCATCACCAAATGAGAGAGGCGTCAGTGCAGAGAATCTGTACTTTGCATATTCAAGGAGTGACCAAAACAGTTATAACTTCATCATCTCTCATCATAAGATGATCTCAGTCTAAATACTGGATTGGAAGGCGGAGTGTGTTGCATACATGCTTTTAAGGCTAGATGTTCTGTGTATTTAAAGAGTAGTTCAGTTTTTTTTAACTGTTCCATGGAGCTTTTTTATCAGTAATCAGTATCTTACCTGCAGTAGATATTGCTCGGTTTGGGACAAACAGACACACAGACTGGCTGATTTACTTTAATCCTGTAGTTCTCAAACTGTGTGGTGCACACTGTGTGGGGGCTTTGCCAGGGGGTGTCATTGGGGGGCATAGACCCTGCTGCCTCATTGCAACAAGGACCTACTTTAGGGATGCACAAAACTTCTTTCTCTTTGTTATTTTTCACTTTAACAAGTGTGTTTATAAAACGACAAAGTGGGCTATCACTAAAATCAAGGATGTTAATGGAGGACCACTAACCTGAGTTAATCCAGAATGTTTAAGAAAAGAAGTGAGGCAAACGTCTGTCACACATTTAATGTGTTGAAGCTCTCAGTCAACGCAGGTGAGCCGAGTTCTGCTCCACGCCTTGACGCCTGCTTCCTTTGTCGTCTCGCCGCAGGACAGGTGTTGCACCAAAAAGTGTTCAGGCACTACAACAGAAGCGCTCAACCTGGTTAAGAAAGCTGTTTATGTGTAGGCTCATACACCAAAGATCGTAGTCAACGTGTTTCATTGTTTAACTAAAAAAAACTAACTCACAGTGTGGGCAGCTTGTCAGAAACACCATTAGATTTCAATACTATGCAGCTTTGTAACAAAAGAAAATATTTTTATAATGTGTATGTGCTAAGCTGGTATATATTTGAAACCATACTGTGACATAATTGTACTGTTATAAATATAATGCATTTAATGGTCATAAATGATGTTTTTGCATTGATTCTGTTGAATTTATTTAGTTTGTTCGCCTGTATTATCACCAATCATTAAATGTTCTAGTACTTTTAACCACACAAAACACCCTTTAATAATTTTTTTCTAAAATAAGGGATATTGCGTTTATGTAACTTGCTTATATTCAGAAGGATGACATTATAAAAAATTAACACAGGCAGTCAAAATAACTTAAAATGGCATTTTTTTAATTTGTTAAACTGCCAGAGTGATGCCTTACAATGATTATATGTCACTCAAAGGGATTAGATTTGAAAGATTTCAGTATGTCACTCGTTGTTAAGACTTGAGGGGCCATGGATAGTTGTCTTTTTCTAAAGGGGGACGACAAAAATCATATGAGAACCACGGTCCATCCTGAGTTTATAAAAGGCTCGTCAGATTGGGGTCGGGTTCAAAGCAGGTTTCTGTCTTCTTAAAACAACGCCAGTCTCAAATGATTTTAGTTGCAACATTATAACATTTTTAGATGGTTTATTAAACTGAAAATCCAGCCAACTATGGGTTCATACCAGAAATGGTCTATGTGAAAATATTAGGAAGCCCAAGTGAAAAAAATGATTAGATTATGTTTTTACATTGCCTTATACTGTACTGTATTTTCATCATGTACTTTTTCTGCAGTCTGCTTCCTTGTTCCTAAAATGTGACATTTTGATGAAAAACTAATTGGCTAGTCTGAGCTGGGCTAAGAACCATTTGCTGGTGACTTAAAACAACTCCAATCTCAACTGATTCATATTTCATGCAACTTTTCTAAATTGTAAACTTTTACACTGCTATTAGTTACAGCTATAGCTTCTGCTGCTTATTGCTGTAGAAAAAAAAAAACATTTATGAAAACAACTAGGTCATGCAAAATCAAATTTCTTTTGATCTCCACAGATCATAGATCATATGCTTGGATCCATCATGGTCATCTTCATTTCAGGGACTGGGAGTCCTGCCATCTGCCTGTTGATGAGATGTGGCTGGTTGTTCTCTTCCTCTCTGACCATGTGCTGGTTCCTTCTTGGCTCTGTACCAGAGACCAGCAAAATGGAGCCGTCTGACTCGATCCACTTCTGATTCTGGTGGGAGGTCTCTGTAAAGGTCCTTGTATGCCACACTTTCTTGCCGTTTGACATGGAGGGCACGTCTAAGTCGAATAAAACATCCATTTATTCTCTTGCGTTTCAGCGAGTGACCATGTTTCTGACCCAAACACATAAAAAACTTGATCTTAAGCTGCTTTGAGAGTGGCAAATGTTAGATTTGATCAAGTTTGACCATTGCCGACCAAGCCTGAGCCATTTTGACATTCAGGTCCCTCTCAACGTGCTCTGATATACCGGTAGCTGAAATCATGAACTTGTTTGATCAGGTTTCCTGTGAATGCTCTCCATTTACCAGACATTAAAAAAATTGGAATGTGTATGAACAACTTTGACATTTTGAGACTGCAATTGTTCTGCGATGTCAGCAATCCACTTTAGTCTTGTTCACACTTGGACTCACTGATCTGATTAGTTTTAAACTCCATTACTCTAACTAAGATGGTGAAACAGGTGAGATATTAACTGTTCATAACCTCTCTGTCTAACCCCATAGAAAGATCTGAACTCTCACTTAAATTCAACAAATATTTTGTAGAAAACAAACCAACATCACGAACTGGAATCTTTCAGATTTTGGCCACTTAACGTAAATAAGTCACTGTTTTCAGTAGATACTTATCGTCTACGTCTGGTTGACATCTGCGTTCATGCTCAATAATCCAGGTAGAAAATCCAACAAAGTTCGATCGGGTCATTTGAACCCATTGCAAACAACGCACACTTTATGAGCACAGGATCATGCATTTTCATAAAGATCTTAAAGAAAAGAGGGTGCTTTAAACTTTGGGTGCTAGGGTGACCAGACGTCCAGGGGCCTGGCACTGCTTTTAGAAACTGTCCAGATGACCTGACTGAACTTTGTTGGATTTTTTTTTATCTGGATTATTGAGCATGAACTTTGATGTTTTGAACCACTTCAGAGGAGTCGACAGGGGAGATGGCGGGCCCCAGAAATCATCTTATCACCAGCAAACTGGTTGATCCACTATGTGGGTTTGCTGCCTGTGGGACTGAGTTTATTGCGCGTCCTCAGACTGATGACGTCCTTTGGATGAAGGATGAAATGTTTTTTAAAAAATCGTCCAGATGAACTTTTTGACATGTCTGGTTGAATTATTTGGTTTTGTTTGAAAACCTAATTATTATACTGTCTTATGCAATAAAGAAATTAATAAATGAATTCCAAAAGCTGCAAATAGTATGTGAATCCTAAAATATGCAATAATGACATGGTAATTAGTTCTTGCTGACATGTCGGCTACAAGAGCTAAAAATGCTTTTAATTTAAAGGTTTTCAGCAGAACAAATGTGCTATGCTCAGAAAGCGTGCATATGTGTGTGTGTGTTTGTGTGTGAATGGGCAGGAATTAATGTTTCATTCCTTCAGCTCTCCAGTAATTCATTAATTCAGCCTTCAGTTAATTGGTTGCATTCAAGGGGAGTTTTTCCAGTGTGATGGACTCTGATTAAATCTCAGTGATTTGCACAAGTTTCTGTCTGCGGTGTTTTATAATTGAATTTGCTCTGTACATTGGCTGCAGGCTCTCCCCACTCACCTTGATGTGCGCCGCAGACAGAGATCAGACCCGAAGGCCGTAAGAAAGACTTCACCAGAGACTGGTAGAAGAATACAGCAGTATGATGATCACTTCACAGCTGTCAAAGGGCCTATACATAATGGATAACACAAAAGGGAGTCAGCTCTGAAGTCCATTGTTCTTCCCACCCATTTAATTTAGAGGTAATTGTTCCTCGGACACTTTAATAGGATGGGCGGCCACCTGAGAGAAGCTGCTCCTGAAATTAGAAAAACACGCTGCAAGCAGCAAAGCTTTTAATTTTTAATTTTTTTAATGATTTTTTTTTTCTTCCTTTTTTTTTCAGACAGTGCTGTCACTGTGAGGTTTTACAACAACTGTGACAGGTGCTAAGTCACAATTAAAACACAGATCAGCCCCGTTATTCATTTCATTGTATTTTTTGTTCATGTGGCACTTCATTACTGTGCACCAAACGGAGGATGAAAAACGTAAACATACTCATTCAACCTTTCAAACCATTCAAAGGCGGTAAGTTGCCAGCTCACATACAGCCCTGTAATTACTGTTAATTCGTTGGTTCAGGTGGGGTTTGGGAATTATGGCTACGGACTGGGGCCGGGTCAGGTTGGATTTTTTTGGGACCGAATGCAACTCTATTAGGAATCACCTTGCTGAAGCTAAAATGCTTTAATGTGTCAACCAGGGTTTTAAAGGGAACAAATGATGTCTTGGTGACAGACAGCTTGTGACAAATGGTCTAAATCTCTCATTTTAAACTAGTCACGTGTTTTGTGTCGACACAACACTGCTTCATCTGTTGAGTTTGAGGTGGCTTTTTTTTTTTTAGCCTGAATGATTCTTAGGTCAGAGTTAAGTGGCAAAAAGGAGAATTATTTTATTTTTTTAATGTTCAGGGACTGGAGTTAACAGTAGGAAAACAAATGTCTAAAGAAACTCTTTGACAGCTGCCAGAAAAGTGGAAGAACTGCCATCAAGAGCACTTTCAGGTTGGACTGGCTGCTCAGAAGTACAAGTAAATATAAGGATGTGATGGACGACTTGAAACTTTTCACAAAACTGTAAAAGTTACAAATTATTTGAGACTACCACAAATAATTCAGAATAACACAAATATTGAAAGACTGGACTGGAGATGTTACTCATCACCATGGCAACAGGCTCACTTGTGGGATGCACTGTCATCCAGCCTTCTGAGCCATTTTACTCATGCTTAATAGAAAATAAAAAGTAACCTCAACAAATGTTTTTTTTTTTTAAAACTCCCACTTAAAGCTGATTTTTGTAATTAGAAGTTTTTTATTTATTTATTTTAAACCTTGCTCAAACCTGTGCGGCAGTGTGCATCTCAGTGCGCCACAGCATCACTGGGATGTGAACGGAGTAACAATCCTCCTGGTCTATTTGGGACCAGCAGGGAATTTGAGCTGGCTCTGTAGCTGCTGTGGTGTTTGTTTGTTGTTCGAGAGTTTGTGGGGCCTTGTGGGAGATCTGCTGATAACACACACACACTCAAATTCACACAAACTTTCCCACATGCACAGCGTCCAGAGACTAAAGATGATGATGATGATGTACAGCCTCGGTGTGTCGAGGAGCCTCCTCAGCAGTACTCGATGCCAGGGGAGCGCGGTGACTCAGGCTGATACAGCGGGCTTCGCAGGGCCAAGAAAACTACGATCTGCTTCCTCTGCATGAAAGACTGCAGCTCTGCATCTCTGCAGGGGCTCGGCTTCCACAGACTTACTTTTAATATTACTGTTGTTTAACGTAGTAAAACTGGATGTTGAACATTTGCAAATCTGAGTATCCGTGGCGTTTTCTTCCCACTCCCCGAAGCGCCAATCATTCCTTCCTTTTCTGCACGCTGTGCTAAATAAGCCAAAAGACACATTTGGGTTTTCAGATATTCTTGCTAAAGTATTCAGTTAGCAATAACAACAAAGGGGACTTGATGTTTGTAAGCTTTATTGTGGGACAGGAAGTTATTGAGTTGAATAGATATAAGACAGCAAGAGTGTCATATAATGAAGTGCTTCAAGTTATAGAAATACTAAATACAATTCCTGTAATATAGATTTAAAGTGTAAATTATGCTTGCTGATGGCTTTATTTTGAGAGTAAAACCAGCCTTCATTGTGAGCTGGGAGCAGTTTGCAAGCTTTAGAAATTTAGGCTGCACTTTGGAAAGTTGCATAAAAATGCACGACTCGCTTTTCAGGTAGACTTAATGTTCCCCGTTGAACAATAACAATGAATCCGTACAGTGTTTTCATAATTTAAACTTCCTTTTATTGTTTTAAGATGACAAACACTTGTAGTTTTTTTTGTCGTAAGTGAAGAAAAGGTGCCTGCGGGGTGACTTCATCTTACTTTGTTCAGTCAGAATGAGAAAAACCCAACATCTGAAGTTGCTTTGATGTCACACTCGAAAACGTCTGATTGCTACAACCTGACTCAAGAGGCCACAACGAAAGAGAAATGGAGCGTGTGTAACAGGGAACAGACTCTTTTATTACATTTAGATTAGACCAGATCAAAAGTCTCAACGAGGGCTGGAGAAATCAGTCAGATCAGCTGTAGACGATACAAAACAGACTGACGGGACAAATCTGTGCAGCTGAGAGGAGCAGAGAGAGAGAGCGGTTCGGCTGATAGTAAGACTGTTTAAGTGTAAACAAAACAGATGTGGATTAAAACCCTTAAGGAGGAAAGAAACATGAATTAAGCATGTTGCTCACATGTGACATAAACATTTCAAATAACACTTGAAACTTGATAAAAACACATTTCATATCTGTGAGCATGAAGGATTCTGGATCTGTGTGGGTGAGTGTCAGTGTGTGGTGGCTGCCTTGTTGCGTTAGCAAAATATCTTGTTTTAAAGCTTTGCCTCTCCCATTAGATTGGACTGGTAACTAGTCATAGCCTACTAGAAAACCGCCATCTTGGTTGAATGCCAGCTTTAACTGCGTACAGCACAAGCGATGGCATTTTCAATAAGCCACAATTGTTGATTTTTACGGGCAGACTATTTTACTTGTCAGCCTTAAGTCTTACTGGTATTTCCAAGATCTGAAATGGCCAGATTCTACTGGTCCGTGCTTACGAGCCTCTTCAAGGTCGTTTCATGCTGACAAGTCCCAAAACCGCAGGTGGCCTGCAATTCAAATCACTTCCATCTTACGGATTAGCTTGTAAATCAGCTGATTTTGAGTCCTCAAAGCACGAACCAAACAGCAGCCTGACGAGAGTCAAATTAGTTGTAGTTTTCTCCTTTGTATGTTGATAAACCAGGAACCAGCCTATTCCAGAAACAGGAAACATGTTATCATAAATCCAATTATATGCAATTTTGGCGTCCTCAATCCACAGCAGAGATAGACACATTCCACTTCCACAGAAACATGTCCAGCTGCACGTGTCGTCCGAGCAGACGTAAGTGTTCTCCAGGACCTTGTCGCTTCGTTGAAAAGATTTTGTCATTTGTGTCGAAAGTCCAATTTGTCAGAACTATAACAGCAGTTTTCATTTCGGAAGATGTGCAAAAAAATAGGAGCTCTGATACACAGACAGAGCAAGAAAAGCAGGAGGAGAACAGGGAAAGGAAAGCAAAAACGTGCACCTCGTAGAGCACGTGAGAAAAAAAACTGAGTGTGGATACATACATACTGAGATTTTTTCATTAATTTTTTACTGTACATTATCCCATAGTGTCTCAGTCACGTGAGCAATATTAAAATTGACAATCGTGTGTTGTGTACAATTTTTTTTTTCTCGTGTACGAAAAACTGCGAAAAAGTGAGTCCGCAAAAGTTGAACCGCAAAGTAGCAATGGACTACTGTTTGTGCTTTAGATGTAATAGTTTGCACTTCAGTTCTTGTCTCTGTAACACCCAAAGTTTGAAGCGGACCATTCTCTTTAAGACCTTCATGAACAGGCACGATCCTATAAAACACATGTTGTTTGCAGCCACATCAGGAGAAAATTTACAAGATTGCAGATTTTTTTTTTTTGCTTGAAAATCCCCTTTTCACTAACAAAGTGCTCTAAACCAATTCCGGAAATTTCAGACGGCTTGTCTTCCTGTGGATATTGGCCGCTGCTCGATGCTGAGTTGCAGTTTACTCGCCTTGTTTTCTCAATTTCAGGGTCTAATGAAAACTTCTCTTTACGGAGTTCTCTGCTTTGTTTGTACACCCTTTAACACAACAGGTCACAACCATGATCATTCTCTAACACACGTTTGCTGAGGTTGAAAATTGCTTTTGTTCAGTTTATCCTGTTGGGATGGTGGAGCAGAGCCCGGATGCTGTAAGTGTGACGTCAGATGGGAACGATGTATTGGAGGAGTAAGCTCTGTCTGTCTGTTAGTAAAATATCTCAATAGCCAGTAGATGAATTTTGCAGATATTTAGCTATTCTGAGTCTGAGCAGCAACAGATTTTCCAAGTGTCTTTAAATTATGCTTCAATGAAGACAGTATGCTGTCAGTACAAACCTGCTTGTTGAGTTTTTGTTGTATGCCAGGTAAGACTGCAGCGAACAGGTGAGTCCTTGTGAGTGTGCTTTAATGATCCCCAAAGCATAATTAAAGGCAAAGTCACATCAGATAGGATTAAAGGTTAATGGGTGTTAAATGTCAGCGTCTCCTCTGGTTGCTGAGAGCAGCTGGAGGGTTATAAACAAGACAAGGCTACATTCAATTTAGCACACATCGTGAAATTATCTTTCACACAACTTGAAGGTGTTCCAGTCACAAACTGGAAAACCTGTAGGATTCACTAATTGCTGTGCTATTAGCATTACAAAACAATAACATTTTATTTATATGCCTTCATGCGTTGAAACGTTCACCAACAGCTACATTGTGTGCATAGAATCATATACACCAGAGGTATTCAGTTAAAACTCACTGAGGTCCAGTTACTAAAATGTCCTCCAAGTAAAAGGTCCGAACGAAAGTCCAACGTTTGACTTTTATGGTCTTGCCTACCTGTATTCACATTTTCACTGTTAACGAACTGCACTTTAAACAACTTGCTTTTTTTAAACACCATATTTAAAAGTAGTCCTATAGGCACATGAATGCAATGCCTTTATTTCAGATTAAAACAGAAAACTCAGAATAAAATTACATCTTAAATGTACAAACAGAGCCTAATAAGCTTCTTTCTCTTAAATTGAAGAGGTCCAAGCCTAAAGAATTGAAGGGTTACACTTAAAGTAAAAAAGTTAACATCTTTAGAAAACAGAAAACAATTTAAAAAAGTGGCTCTTTTAGAGTAAAAAAGTGTAAATAGAGCAAGTAGGTTGGAAGATAACAATATAAAATAATATTATATAGAGAGAGATATTTCATAATAATATTCACTAATTATACATATTTGAATACACTTTTTGATTAACATATGAACATAAACAAAATAACATAAGGCTCAGAGTTCAATGTTGTATGTGAAAACCGTTCCAAAACGTCCAAGTGGGAAAACTGTCCGAGGTAGGGTCCTTCTTTGAGATTCATAATAAACACCAACAAAGAGGTTGATTTCCTGCCATAATGTGGTCAGGTGGTGGCTCGTCATCATTTGTAGAAGGTTGTTATCGAGGGTGACAAAAAAAAACTTGACCTAAAAGGTCAAAAACATAAATTAAGTAGATAGTCAAATCAATTAAATTAGCTTTAGATTAAATGCTTTGTAACTATTAAATGCTATATTTCATAAACATTTGACTTCATAATTCAATTAAGGCACATTTTCAAAATGTTTACTCAAAATCAGTTAGCATTAAACGTTTGATTCCTGTTGTTAGCCTTAATTTAAATAACAGTTGTGCAACAGGTACAAAATAGTTGCAAATTAATTCAAAACGAACCAGTACTAAACAGTACAAAACCACCACTGCCGCTGGAGCGGTTTGTCAAAAGTTTCAAAAATACCTTAAAATAGTTCAAATAAATTCAACCAAAGATGTCCTTAAATTACTAAAGGCATGGCCTTTTATTCGGCTTGCTTACTGAATTACTTTATTAGTGTATTAAATAATGCATGGTTGGGAAAATCATTTCGACCAGGGTAAAGCTCTAGCTACATTAGCCGTTAGCTCTATGGAGTCTTGCATTGTAAGCGGTGTGATAGTTGCTGCGCCCAACAGTATTTTAAAAGAAAAACACAACTCACCGTCGAGTAGATGATTGAATAGTTTCAGATTTCGCTGACTGTAAAACTCGCCAAGGTTGTTTAGCAACAACAGCCGAGTGGGAGCACAGCCACAGTGAGCAGCAGCGTGACGCAGCCAGCAGTGACATGGGGTGCTCCGGTCCGGTGTTCTGTCGGGTCTGGACAGAACCATCATTCGGTCCGGATCCAGACTGAGGTTCTCCAATTAGAGACCTCTGAATACACTGTATACACTGTGTGTACTGTGTGTGTGTGATTAAAAAAAAACGGAGAAATTAAAACAAATTCTGCACATATCACTAATTGTCATGTACAAGGCAGCCATGTTGCTTTTCGGGTTCAGAGTTTTGTCAGGCGTATCTGAGTTTCTAAGTTGGAGTTTCAGCTTCAGGGTTCAGCAGATTTTTTCCGACAGTACAAAATGAACGCACATTTCAAAACACGTGGTTGATTTTTTATTTTTTTTTAAACCTCACAACATACAAAGTCCAGCGGTTAAAAGATGAACGTCTTGTACGTGTGGCAATTTATCAGAAAAGGTACCTTTCACATTATTATCATAAGCAGTGCGCGCAGCATGATGGTTCAGTGTAGCACTAAAGTCCTGGGTTCAATCCCCGGTTGGACCTGTGGTCTTTCTGTGTGGAGTTTGCACGTTCATAATAAATAACAATAAGCAGAATTTCTGCTGTTTACAGCAACATCATTCAGACTCTCTTCTATCTACTAACATCTCAAGTACTGGATATTGCAAATCCTACTTCATGTTTACTTCAAAAGAAGAATCTCCTGCCTTTAATCATAGATGTTTTTCTAATATACCCAGTTTCCATTAATGGTTGAACAGACTGAATCACAGATTGACAAACCAAACGACTCCACTCTCGTACATTAAAGACAGACCAGGCTGCTCTCTCCACCTCTCTTGTGTTTGCGTTATGATCTGGTGACCTGCAGAGCAGCATGGCAGCTGGACCCTCGTTCCTGCACTAACTGTAAAACAGAGGAAACGTGTGTGGCACGGCGCAGCAGTGTGCGCCCAGGAAGAGCTACGACGAAGAGGCTGAATCTTAATCAGCTCCGATGACGTGTTTACATCTGTAATTGTACCGATGGTGAAAACGTCTTATAAATAAGTTACAGTCCTGCTGGGGGAGGGGCTTAGCCTGTTTGATGTGTGTTTCTATATTTGGTGAATTATCATTATTCACCATGCAAAGCGTAGGAAGCTGTTCCAGCCTTGCAGCAGCAGTCGCTCTCAAACAGTAGAGCGTCTCACATGCAGACAGACCATGTCATGTATTCCAGAGATGAAGCGGGCCAAGCTCTTGGCTCAGGGATCGGGTCGTCAGGCCATCTGTCACACCGTCCTGCAAATTCACTCTTTTATACCAAGCTTGGTAATCAAGTCATCTAATGTTTCCATTTACTCCACGCCACTGCTGATCTCTGTGCTCCGGCTGCCCAAGAGGCTGGTGTGTATATATCCTCTTACGAACCATTAGTCACGGCCAGAGAGGTTGACAGCAATCAAGGACACGGCAAAACCAAACATCAAGAAAACACACGTACCCAGACATGTTCAAGGATTTAAAAGCACGGAGCGAGAAACTACATGGTGGAGTTTTCGGTGGGTAAGAAGTGGCAGAAGTTGTGAAAGCTGTCACACTGTTACTGTATGGAAATGATTTAAAATCAGAAATGGGGAAAAGAATGGGACAGGAGTGCACTGTGTGCAGAGAGAGAGAAGAGAATTAAGAGATTAAAGTAGATGCAGGATTAGGCTCCAGGTTTTAATGATGAAAATGGAAAAGCTCTGAGCAGAGTCTGATACGTTCCCCGTGGCCCTCGTCTCCTCGCTGCCTCGCAGCTCGGCGTGTGTCTCTGGCTGCTCGCACGACCTGCCTCCAAGAAGAGCAGCCACCGCCGCCCAGTAAATCACATCTGCTTGTTTAAATAGCATCCATGTGCAGGCGCACGATTCCGAAAGCCACACAGTCGCACTAAGAACGATGGTCTGGATTTTCAATGTTTTCCTCACACAAACAATTGTACGTGCGCACAAACACACACAGGTTGTTTTTGCTTCATTTCGTTGCTCAGTTTTAATAAAACATTATTTTTTGTGTTTTCCTCAGTAACCCACAGCTTCTTCTGGTTGGATTTGGATACTTAATTATTTAGGTTTAAGATGAATGAAATAACCACTTCCTGGGGAAAAAAAAAAAAAAAAAAAAAAAAAACAGATGACAGAGTTAAAATTCCTATTGCCATTGTTGTGTTCCTAGATGTTAGTTTGAAACCACTTTATTATCAGGGTTTGTGTTAATGTTAGGGTCAACTGTTTTTTTTTTTTTTTTGTTTGTTTTTTTTTTAATAAATAAATGGAGGTATTGCAGTGTGCTGTGAAACATATCAACCACAGGTCCTCTTGGTTTTTAAACAGATGCTAAACAAATCAGACACAAAATCATCATTTTTTTTTCACTTAAGTTATGAAGTTTATGGCTTTTCTAACCACTTGTGTCTACGGCTCTATCAGTCCTGCAGGTTGTTCACATGGAAAGTTTGTTGTTCTATGAGCTCAGCTCCCAGAAGCAGCTCCAACATTCAAGCACCTGCAGCCTCATTTACACATGACACAACCATGAAGGACCTGAGTACTACTGCATGTTCACACTGAGAGCAACCAGCCATCCAGCCATCCATCCGTCTGTCCGCCCATCCATCCATCCATCCATCCATACATACATACATCCATACATACATACATACATACATCCATACATACATACATACATACATACATACATACATACATACATACATACATAC
>JARVLU010000952.1:22220945-22238536 GCA_031762415.1 Simpsonichthys santanae | reverse complement strand
CTATCTATCTATCTATCTATCTATCTATCTATCTATCTATCTATCTATCTATCTATCTATCTATCTATCTATCCTTTAATCAATTATTCACCATAGGAAACTTGTCCTAAATGTATTCCAAAGAATTTCTGGTGGAGTTGAGAGAACGATCCCACTTTAAGGCCAGAAGTTGGGTAAATTAAGTAGCTAAAGCTAATCATCCTTATTTTCTCTAATTTAATTTAAACATTTGCTGAAAAAAAAAGATAAAACTTGCAATTTCTCTTTGCTGTGGTTGCAAAAACCAATGACCTTACATTTTGCATTGTTTGGTCAAAGCTTCAAGGAGCCATGCACAGACCAAGGATCAAAGACCCACATGTGGCCCCAGAGCCACAGGTTGCAGACCCCTGGTCTGTCGTGTTGGCAAAATATCAGATGAACCAGTGGACGGATTTGAATAATAACGAATCTTCAGATTCTTAACTTTTTTAAATCACCCACATTCAAGATGTCGTGTTAGATCTGTTTTTAAATCGTTTCCATCAACTGTTGAGAAAATATCTCACAAACTACTGGGGACATTAGCTCTCAAGGATCATTAGATGTACATCTAACTAATTAACATTTGGAAACATGTTAATTCAAGATGGCCATAACTGACCAACACGAAAATATCTAAGTCAGCTTATCTTTCAGATATTGTTCTAAACGTTAATGTGGTAGTAGCTGAGAGTCATTCTTGGTGCCAAACATTGATCTAATCGACCTTAGCTATGATTTTATTTTAGTTTAGGACATTAACAAACATTATAGTAAATGATGAAGAACAGTTGTACTTGAACAGATATAAAAATCAGCCTAAAACAGATTACAAAATTCTAACAACAAAACAGAAATGGATAAAAATAAGTCATTCTATTAAAGTACCCTGATTCTATGAAAGTGTTAAAATATATACTAACCCCATACTACATACTAAAACCCATAAAGTATAAAGTAGCAGAAATACATTTTATTAAATCTTTTATCAGAAAATGTACAATAATAAGAACCAGGACAAACTAATGTGAGCCATTGTTGTGATTTTGAACATACACAAGTCGAGGTGTGTGTGTACAGTAATGTGTAAAAGTCTTCAGTCATCCCATATTTCTTTTTACCGGGTGGCTGTGGCTGAGTGGTTAGAGCAGTTGTCCTCCAATGGGAGAGTTGGGGGTTCGAGTCCACCAGCAATCTCATGTTGAAGTGTCCCTGGGCAAGACACTGAACTCCTCATTGCCTCCAAGTGTGTCCCATGGGTGCATGAATGTGACAAAACACTGATAAGTCTATTCAGATTATCTTTGTAGGGATAGAGTGCTCTATGAATGTGTGTGTGGATGTAAATGAGGGCACAGATTGTGCTGTAAAGCTTGATTAAACTTTGTATTATTAGTTTGTTTTTACTAATTTTCTGTCCAGTCTTGTACCTGACCAAGACAAGATGTTGTTCTATGTTTGCTTAAAAAAAAAAAAAAAAAGAAAGAAAGAAACTTGCACACGCTTACAGGATATTTCAACTCTGTGTTAACAAGAGTCTGTGACAAAGAAAAACAAATTGTTTCCGTTTTTGAGCTGAATCAGTGAAAATGACCTCAGATAGCGCAGTTATTGATAAATAACTTTTGCAGAAAGCTGCTGAATAAACTGAAACCAGAAGGTTTGATCTCTAACTGTTCATGCACGTTGCATTTAAACAGCTGACGTCTGCTGAAAGCAGAACAAAACAGAAAGCTGTAGAAAACGACAGAAAAAGCTTAATAGGTCAGAAAAGTAAATGGATTGTAATTATGTATCCCTTTTCTATCTTATCAAGATACTCAAAGCTCTTTACAACACAATCTGTGCCCTCATCTACCCATTCATACAGCACTCTACTATATTATCTACAGTATACAAAGAATAATCATTGTTTTAGATCACATTCATACACTGATGGGACACAAATCAGAGGCAATGAGGGGTTCAGTGTTTTGCCCAGGGACACTTGGACATGTGACTGCTGGTGGAATCAAACCTCCAACTCTTGCATTGGAAGACGACTGCTCTAACCACTCAGCCACAGTCGCCCCATGTAGCAGAGATAAAAAGAAACAGTTGAAATAAGAGACATTCTTAATAGATTTAAAAAAAATCTGAAATTAGCAACAGAAAATGAAACTGAAATGAAAAAAAGTTAGAAAATTAGTTAAAAAAATAGAGAAGCTAATAATGCTAGAAAAGCTGAAATTGGCAGAACGAGGTCAAAAGGAGCATAAAAAGTTGAAATCATTAAAAAGAAGCACAATAGGCCGAAATAATAATAAAAAAAATAAAAAAAAACAGAAAAATAAAATAGGCTCAAATTATCAGGAAAAATACCATAAAAAGTAGCTGAAAAGGCAGAAAAAAGCTGAAGAAAGCTGGATTTGTCACAAAGAAGGCGAAAAAAGCTGAATCAGAACAAAAGTTGAACTGAGCATAAAAAATAAAATATTGAAGGATGTGAAGAGCATCATTTATTTTCTATTGGGGGGAAAAAAGCCAGAAAAACTAAATGTTTTAAAAAGTAAAAATTGCACAAATACCAAAATTCAGAGCAGGAATGTCCTGAATGAGCTGAACGTTTTCATATGGATTGTTCAAATAGCACATGACACAATAATGCATTTATTAAAGTATTTGTAAATACTCTTGGTTTTGAGTTTACTTGATGTTTTGAATTTATTCTTGTAAATGAGTCCTCGTGGTGGCTCAATTAAACTAGTCTGTAAGGTTGAATTAATTAATTTGCTAGCTACAAATACTACGTATACTTTATTTGAACCATGTTGATATGCAGGTGCAAACTAGTTTTTCGCAACACCAAAACAAATAAATTGATCCCGCTGAAAAAAAAAAGTACTGAATTGATTAAGTAATGCATCACCGTGATACATTTTCGAGTTTAGTTCTTTAAAATGTTTTATTTTCGCTGACAATCCAAACAGTTTGCTTTTGTCCGGGGTTACATGAACGCCACGTACCGTTCTCAAGCCACCGCATTTGATTGACAGGTGCGCCGTCCAATCAGCTTGCAACGCGACTGTTTTCTGAAGCAAGTGTATTTTCATTGTCCAATAGGAGCAGCTAAAGGCGGGACGTTGCCATGGTAAATACGACTTTTTTTTCTTTACGCTTTTATTGGCGGTGGTGGACGGATGACGGCTAGAAATTAAGCCCGGCTGAGTCTCGGGCACTTCGAACAGCACTCAACTGTAGAAGCTTAGCGAGGGATAAAAAGAGGAACTCAAAGTTAGCACAATTTAACAAGTAAGTCTTATCCGACCTGATATATAAATATTATTAATTTGCTTCGTGTGATACGGGCTGCTCTGTTTTTATCGTATGATGAGTTAGCTACCTGCATCATAAACAACCTGCTCAGTTAGCGTATGTTTTTCATGGAGAGTTACACTGGTGCACTTACCTTAAACTTATAATACAGCAGGTTTAAAGCAGGTGTGTCTCTTTATGGTGGAGCTTGTTTGGGAGGATTAGGAGTAAATTGCACAATTTCATCTTCATGTGAGATGCTGCTATTTTGTTGGAGAAGATTGGGAAATTACTGAGAAATTAAGGGTGTTGTCCTCTATAAGGATCAAGTTCTTTGCTCCCACTGACTGTTCTGTCTCCAGACGAAAGAGAGAAATAAAGTAAAAGGTATTTGATTAAATGCCCACATTTTCATGCAAAAGTTACACATTATAAGAAAATGATAATCACAGTAAATGCATCTTTTTTGCTTGTGTGTGTTTTTTTTTTTTATTGTCCCAGATGGTGAGGAGTAAAGCTTTGGCCCACTGTGGACTGGTTCTGCTCAGTTTGTGGTTATGTATCCACTCAGTGCCTATCGGTGTGGAAAAGGCTAAAGAAAAGCCTGAGGCGGACAAACTGGATCCACCAAAAAGTGTTGTGAGTTGGAAGAAATTCTTCAAATTCTAGGGATGTTCTTTTAATTTTATTTAATTTTTTTTTTTTTTTAAATGTGTCAAAAACTTCACCAAACAGAGAAGTGTGTGGGTTTGAGGTATCGATCAGACGGCGAACTGGAAACGCCATCTGTGTCGATGGAAAAACAAACAATGCAGTATTAGTTTAAACATTCAAGACTTGGGGTTAAGTGACCAAGAATGTATTTGTAATGGCCCCAATTAGTGTCAAGCAAAATAAATGTGAGATATGTTGTTTGTCAGGACACTGGCCTGCACTACGACCGCTACCTCAGGGAAGTAATCGAGTACCTCGAGAAAGATCCCCACTTTCGAGAAAAGCTGAAAAATGCCAACTTGGATGACATCAAGGTACATGCTCACTAAAACTCCCACTGTTTTGTAACCTGTTTACTCACACGTGCACTTTTAACTGAAGTCTGCTGTGCTTGCTCTTGGCCTGCAGCAAGGCAAACTGGCTAAAGAGCTGGACTTTGTCCATCACAACTTTCGAACAAAGCTGGACGAGCTGAAGAGGAAGGAGATGAACCGGCTGAGGATGCTCATCAAAGCCAAACATGACCTCAAGGAGGAAAATGGTGAGTAGATGTGTCACTGGCACATCTGGGCTTCTTAAAGTTGCACAACTGTTTTGTATTACGAGGCAGAGGCTGGGTCATAATCAAGAGCTACGTGGTGCAGTTAAACATGTTCTCTGCTCAGCAGCGAAGCAGTAATTTTTTTTAATTTTTTTTACTGAAATTCAGCTTAAACAATTTCAGGATGTTTCTATTACCCAGTAGAGAGTAAACATTGCATCAGTTTTCTGAAGATGCACTTGCACTGCCTCAGAAAATGACTTAAATATGTGAAAAGTCTGCTGCATTAAGTTTCAACTAAAGCAGTAAATGTGACCTGAATGTGTCCTAGCTGATACAATTAGTCATTTTTCCCTTTTTGTTTTTTTGTTTTTTTGTTTTGGTCAGGTAACATGGACCACCAGGCTCTGCTGAAACAGTTTGAGCACCTCAACCACATGAACCCACACACTTTTGAGGTGGATGACCTGGACCGCCTCATCCAATCGGTACACATATAATGCAGTCATCGCAGCTATCAGTAGAGCAAACCTTTCTGTTCTTTTATCCTTGGCAGTGCAGCACTTTAACTATCTGAATCCTAGCTGTTATCACAGAGACACCACAGTTCATTCTGTTGCTGTAATTACTGCTGTTGGCCTCGTCGGAGTTAAACGTGCTCATTTGACATGCATATCGGTTCTGTTTGCGATTCTGCCCATTTATCAGTTACATGTTGTAACTTGTAAGCCTTGTCGCTAGAAGTAAAGTGATTGGTTTTGAGAGTGCAACAAGTTTCCTGTTAGTTAAAAATAATGGGGAAGTTGGTTCACTGTTTGTAATAAAGTGCTTGAACAGTTTGAGCTCAACTTTAAGCATTTTAGAAGACGTTTTAAAAGCTGAAATGCAGAGTGCCTGCTTAATATTAAAAATCTTTACACTTTTTTTTTTTTTTTTTTTTGAGAAGGCATCTGTTGATAAAATAATCTGTATCATTAAATGCAAAATCCTGTTGGAAACAATTCTGCATCAAGTGCTGAGGCAGTGGGTTTTAGTTTCTTTTACTAATTATGTCCTTGAGCAGGTTTTCAAACATTATTAGACCAATTAATTAAAAAACAGATAATGAGCACAACCATCATTAGATTATTTTAATTCACTTACAACAACACATTTTTATCTTGTAACAGTTATGGCATGAAATTGCTATTTACAGCCAATTTTTAATTTAATTCTGTTTCCGTAAATCATGTCAAGACCCCAAAACGTGCCGTATTGGGGTCCCAACCCAAAGTTTAGGAACTATAGTTTTAAAATGCACCGGTACTGAGATGCTGTTCTGGCGTGTTGAACTTGCGAGTTGAATTTTCACCTTGGTGCATGTAAAAAAAACATCTTGCACGTGGACCAAACCAACGACGCTCAGTAGGGAGGGGAGGGAGGGAAAGTGATTTATGTTGTGAGTTCAGGTCACAAAAAAACAGCATTTCACTGGGATTTCAAAGCTTGGAACCATGTACCACAATGTACTGTACGACTTGAATTAGGAGAACGTTTCGGATGTTTTTTGGAGAGTCGGCAGTACACACACTGTTTCTTGCTGAGCCGTTCGCTCGCTGTTAGCTTGCTACTGAGAGCAGCTTGAGTTTCAGTGTTTGGATAAAACACAGGATCTCCTGAGTCACAGCTGCCTCTAACTGTTAATATACAGAAAAAAAGAAGACTCCGCTCAAACATCACAGTTACATCTCAGCCCTACATAAACAGCAGGTTTTACTTTGTGTCAACAAAATGTAATATTATACGCTGAAGGGTGTTGATGCTGTTACTACCTGATCAGCACCATTTAGCACCTCACGATCTGCACCAGTGGAGCTAAACACAAGAGATATCCTATAAGGGGATTATTTATTTTTTAAACATTCCCTAAAACTAGAATGTATTGATGCAACATGTTTTCCTCTCATTTTTTTAGGCAACCAAAGATCTGGAAAACTATGACCAGAAACACCACGATGAGTTCAAGAGGTACGAGATGATGAAGGAGCACGAGAAGCGGGAGCGCCTGAAGAAAATGAGCGAAGAAGACCGGAAGAAGGAGGAGCAGCACTACGAGGAGATGAAGAAGAAACATGCCAACCATCCCAAAGTTAACCATCCTGTAAGCGTTGCAACACAGTATGACAGCATGAAGAGTCAGCTGTTATCATTGGTCCTTCTTCAGTGTAAGAAGCTCTGTCCAGTCAGGTTTGCTACATTTTGCTGAACTAGAACAGGCAGTATGTCCACTTTATCATTCCTCTATCTGCCTCTGTTTTGTTTTGTGTCATCAACAGATACTAGTGGCCCCATTTGCACTGAAAGCCACAACGCAGAGCCAAATTATTTACTGTTCAACGCCATACATTCATCCTCAGGATTTTAGTTTAATTAGTAAAACTTCTGCTGTTACCTCCATCAGTCTTCCTTTAAACACTTTTCTGTGCAGTGTCTTGAGAGAGCTGGTGCATATTTCCTATGATCACTGTGCAAGAGGTAGGGTATATTATGGACAGGTTGCAAGTCCATCAGTGCTGCAGATCTCTTCTAAAAAGTTTTTTGCAGAGGGGGGAAAAAAACCTTCACACTTATTGTGCTGTGATTTTCTCCTTTTTGTTATTGTTTACATGGTTTGTTGGTTATTGTAATAGAAAAATGGCTTGAGGGCTTTTTATTTTAGCTGACCAAGTTCTGCTGCAGATTCTTTTGATTCTTAAAGACCACTATTTTAAGAAGTAAATAATACAGATACAATGAAAACAGAAGGGCTGCAAGAATAGAGCCTTGTGGGACCCCATAGGAAAGAGGCACTGTTTTGTCTTCTCCTCTCATTAAGTCTTGTTCCTGTTTTATGAAGGATGTAAAATGAGCTCAATTCATTTTCTCTGAGGAAAAAAATTGCAGAACATGCTAAATATTTCAATAAGCTAAAGTTGCACCAATACCAAAAGTCATAGCAGGATTGTCCTGAAAGAGCTGAATGTTTTGATTTGTTGAAATGGTTTAAATTAAAAACTTCAGGATGAAAACTGTACAGAAAAACGTTAAGAAAAATGGATCACAGTGTGAATCCTTCATAAACATTCACACTATTAAAGTTGAAAACACAGCAGCTTGTTTTGTCTATAGTGCTTTAAAAGGACGACTGCTCATTTAGCTCCACTGTGTCTAAATTGTAGCTGCCTCCATCAACAGTAGACGTCCAAAGGCTAATCAAAAACATTCACAGCACACAAGAACAAGGTTGCTTTACCAGGCGAAAAACAACAGCCAATTATTTGTTATCTCATAACAAATAATTGGTCTGAATAATCAGCCGAAACTAATCGGAGTGTTATGAAATAAAAATGAACAGACAGCTGCAAGAAAAGACAATTATGAAACGGACAATTACTAAAGTTTCTAATGAAAATGTGAAAAGCGGGTTCAGCGCAGTCCGTTTGTGCAGCTGCCATTTCATCAGTTCTGTGTATTCTGTGTTGTTGGTTAGAAACTCGACAAAAACGTGCATCACAGTTTAGCTTGAGCTGTAAAGTCAGAGTTGGAGAGCGGTGGAGCAGAGGTCAGAGGTGAGCCTGTGGTCAAAAGGTCCCAAATCCCCCACCCCCCACAACCACAGCCTCAAAAATGTAGGTGGGAAAAGTGAAGCAGCCACACATGCCTTCAACCCTCATTTGTCCCACTCTGGGCCCTTGAGCAAGGCTCTTAACCCCACCCAGATGTTTCAGGTTGACTTCTAATGGTAAAAAAAAGGACCAACAGGGTAAAAAGGTAATAGTTTATTTTGTTTTTTCCCACAACTAGTTTATCCACAATCAGACTGAAAGAAAAATATAGACTAAAGTACACCAAATGCAGGGATTTTTAATAGATACCACCATTAACTTCATGAAGACAGCACAGGTGCATATTTTAAAGACTAATGCCAATATGACCACTGACTTGAAGGAAATAATCCTATGTTGGGACTGGGTGCAGTTATTTAGGACTTGTGTCAAGGGAATTTGTTAGTGAGCACAAAAACGCAAAACCCAATGGCTTACTCAAAAAAAAAAAAACAAAAAAAAAAAAACAACTGGCCTCACATCTTTCCATGACTTTTCCATTTTGATGCAGTAATGGATTGTGCCCACTTGTACTCGTTCAATAGTTTTCAATCTAATCTGCAAGTCCTGTACGTTTGTGATTTTCTGCAGATATATCTTTATATTTATAGATACATCGTTAGATAATTAACTCTCACATTCTAATCTGCAAGTTTGCAATTTATTTCTCCTGCAGATATATCTTTATATCTATAGATACATCATTAGATAATTAACTCACATGTCAATAAAATACAAAAATGAAACAAAAATTAAAGTGCTTTCTAATAACTCAAATATAATCTCTGAGATAATGGCGTCGTTGCAGAATGTTAAAGAGTTAAGAATCGCTTCTTTTCTGGTGAGCTGTGTTTGTCGGTGAAGGGAGAGCGACCGGCAGGTGTAAGGCGTGACTGCAACCAAACAATGAGCAGAGAGAACATCTGTGTCGTGGGAGCGTCACACGTATGCAACTTTACTGTGGAGGTCAAATGCAGTACAACCACTTCAGGGTCATTAAATGTCTCCTGTGTTCATACAATAATCATATTAAATAATACAATGGTAAATTATCTGCATCGTCATAGCAGAACACCCCATTTCTGTTAGAAATGTGTACACTAAAGATTTTTTTCTGAAATACCAGCTGCACTCTGCTCCTTCTCACTGGACACTAACTGGACCAGAAGATTTCTGATTCAACTTTTTAAAACATTTTAATAGAACATAGTTGGAAATATTATTACATGATTAATTTGAAGTGTTCAGGCTTGAGAGACAAAATCCCAAAATGAGGAATTGTTAAATTACTATTAATTCTCCTCCTCCCCCCGAAGATGCAATGTGCATGCCACCATCGTTAAAAATCTCTGCTTGAAAACACGAACGGCCTGTTTCATTTAGGGTCAAGTAGGACCGAACAAAAACATTTCAGGTTAAAAGCTGGTTGACAAGGAAAGGGAGGTGATATAATATGGAGGCAAATGTTTCCTGTACTACTTCTGCCTCATCTGAAGAAGTAGCGTGACGTTCACAAAGCACTGACAAAATCGTCATCTTGCAGCATTTCAGCTGAGTGGGTATAAAAATATAGACATTTGAAACCCTGAATATATGTTCATATGTGATTTTCTGCAACAAAAAACAATTTACAACCATCGCAATCAGTTTACACTGTTTTTTTTTCTTCTTTTTTGTTTACTTTACTCAATCTAAAATGTTTTCTTGTGTTACCCCGGGATAGAGGAGGTTTAAACCAATACAACACAGAACAACAATATCTTCATCAACAGCCTGCGTGAGTCAGTTTTTTGTTTATACACTAAAATTACCTGTGGGTGTGCGACACAGATGTACTCAAGAAAAGGAGTGTGTTTGTGTGTGGGATGACATTACATCAGCATGTCTTTGTGGTGCCTGGCTATGTGCTGGCTCTTCTCTGAAGGCCTCCTAAATCCCTTGGTGCAGTAGTCGCAGCGATGGGGGTAGTCCTTTGTGTGAATTGAGATGACGTGGCGTTTGAAGCCAGAGGCGTCCGTACTGTTATACTCGCAATACTGGCACTGATAAACTTTCCTACCGCTGTGTGTCTTCATGTGCTTCTTCAGCTCAGCCGGCTGCCGGAAGCTTCGTCTGCAGCGCTTGCACTTAAAGGGAAGGTCCTTTGTGTGCAGAGACAGAATATGGCGACTTAGGGTAAAAGTATCGGGAGCGTTGAAGTTACAATGTCGACACTGGTGCACTTTGTTGCCTTTGTGCGTCTCAGCATGTTTCTTCAATTCCGAGGGCCTGTGGAAGCCTTTCTCGCATACGTCACACTGATGAGGGAAGTTCTTGGTGTGAACAGAGATAATGTGTCGTTTAAGGTCACTGGAGTTAGTGCTCTTGTGCTCACAGTGTGGACACTGGTGGGTCTTGTGGCCTTGCACCATTTCTATATGACGCTGGAGTTCACGGGCATCAGCGTAAGCTTGGGGACAGTGGTTGCACTTGAATGGCAGATCGGCCCCGTGCTTGCTCTTGATGTGAGTCTTTAGGTTGGACTGGTCTGCACAGCGGAACTCGCAGTGTGGACAGTGGTAGGGCTTCTCACCTGTGTGGGTCCGCATGTGTTTCTTCAGCTCTGACGGGTGGCGGAAGTTTTTGGCACACTCAACACACACGTGTGCAAAGTTCTTACTGTGCACGGCTAACAGGTGACGGTTGAGCAGACCCTGTTCTGCCGTCTCATAATCACAGTATTTGCAGGGATGCAGTTTAGGCTCCCGGTCCTTAACAATGAGCTTGTCTGAGCCCAAGGGGCTGGACTCATGGTAGCGCCGTGCATACTCCGTATATTCTGGAGATCGCTCATTGCTATGGCTCAGGAGCTTGTGACTCTCCAAATGATTGTGGAAGCTGACTTTCTTGTTGGTGGTAAAGTCACAGTCTGTACACTGGTACTTCTTCTTGAGCAGATGGTCTGGGTGGTTGTTCATATGACATTTGAGAAAACCACGGGAGCGAAACTTCTTTCCACAGATGTGGCAAGGGTAGACGGTCAAAGGCATTCCATCTGGTCCAATGATGACAGCTGGGGAGGGAGTTTGTGAAAAATAAAAAATACAATTGTGAATTTATATTTTTAATTGATTCAAGGTTTTTTTTTACATTTGATTTGGAATAAAACTAATGTAAACTGCTACTGTAATCATTGTGCTTCACATACCAGTATGACACTGCCGTATATCCCCTTTCTTCTTCTTCTTAGCTTTTGGTTTGAGTACACGGTTTGAGCTCAGTTCCTCAGGGACTTGCAAAAAACGAGTAGCAAGTCCATTCTTCACCTTTTCAATGGTAGTACCTGCAGATATTGTGAGTTTATATGAATTACCAAGAAAACCATATTAAAGGGCCACTAAACTTAATAATTTGGGAAGATAAGACTGCTAGACAACACTATCACAATGTACCCAGACCTATGTTTGTGTACAAAACTACTCGGACATGGAAGAAAAAAGATCGTAGAGCATCTTGTTGCTCATCTCAAATGCAAGCAAAAGTGCACAGACTGTACACTCTCTGATCTCGATGCTATTTTACAAATAAAACATACTGATGCCATCATCACTGTCATCGTCATCATCATCGTCACTTTCATCATCATCTTCTTCCTCTTCCTTTGGAGGCTTCTTGATTGCCATGTAGACCATCTTGTCACGGCCAACTCCCAGTCTGCCTGATGATGCAGCTTCCAGATCAGGATGGCCATTTTGGTAATCGTCCTCTGTTATTACCTCCGTTCCACCTGGAAATGGAACAAAACTTTGTTAGGATAAGACTCATTTTAACAAGAAAACAAAAAAACAAAAAAACAACTGGGGTCAAGTTTCTACTTTTAGGATATATAATGTGCAACAAGTAGATTTAAATGGTACCTAAATCATCATCGGCTTCAGCTTTAAAAATGTAGACTTTTATGACCTCTGAGTCATCCTCCTCTTTGATTTCCTTGTCCTCCTCCATCACTTCAGTGCTGATCTCCAGTGGAGTGTCTCCTATGTCCAACTTCTCCCCCACTTCATCAACTACATTAAAACAAACGTTACTGGCTATATTAGAAGATAAACAACAATTAATTTCAGCTGTGCATGATATTACATGACAAGTTGCCTTACGGGAGATCATGAGGTAATCCTCAGAGCTGCTTCTTCCATCATCATCATCATCATCATCATCATCATCATCTGTCTTAAAGGCAACAGCGTCAGCTGGCAGCTGTTGATGGATTATGGTCTCAGCGTTGGCCTCTGTCACCATCAGACCTTCTGATACAAGCTCATGGTCCAGTGTGCTATCCTCGTGCTCAGACAGTAGCTCTGCCACAAACACCTGGTCTGACATATCGTCAGGGTGGTTTGAGTCCTGGATGAGGTCTGATGTTAGGACATGGTGATGATGAACGTCCAAGGCCTCTTCTATCGCAACTTCTGTCCCCAGTATATTCTCAGGCATGAGCACACTGTGTCCTGAGGGGACCATGTCTTCACTGGTTATTTCATGAGCCTCTATCCCTTGAGACTGCAAACTTTCCACATCTACCTCGAGCCCTTCAACACACTCAGTTTCCAAATCCTCTACTTCTACTTCTTCTTCAAGACCCTCTACATCAACTTCAGTCTCCAGGCTCTCAACCACCTGTGCCTCAAGACCCTCAACTTCAACCTCAACCTCACCCTCCAGGTCTTCAACCACTTGAGCTTCTAACTCCACCACATGTGTGTGTAGGCCTTCAACAACTTCTGCCTCCAAGCCTTCGACATCTGCATGCAAGTCCCCCACCACTTCAGACTCCAGTCCTTCAACCACGTGAGTTTCCAGACCTTCCACCTCAAGTTCATGCTCCAGGAGGATTCCCTCATCCGTCATGACATCAGACAGAAGCATACCCTCAGGCACAGAGACCACAATGTGTTCCCCATCGATGTGAGCCAGACCTCCCATGCCTGCAACTTAAAAACAAAGATAAAATGTTTCAAAATGATAAGATAAGCTACAATGCAAGTCAAATGTTTGTGAATGTTTATCATCTTCCCATTGTCAACATGAAGAAAAATGAGAAGTCACAATTTAACTGAAAATATTTTGTACTTTTCTTGTCCTTCAAAGATTTATAAGATAATTGAAAGTTATTTTATTTTTGAGTTTCTTTTGGGGTCTTCAGTACATCAAAGATGAGGTGAATCAATCAGTTGACAATGTGGTGTCCCCTCACTGGAGGCTGTGTGTCTGCGTTTGTAGACTGTGTTTATAATCAAAGCTTACACTGCTCGATTAGACGTGTTTAACTTAAAACCAGAATAACTGGCTCTACTGTAGTATCAACACTTTGACTGGTCTATAGGCCCAAAAAATACTGTTTCTTCATAACAGAGCATGACTGTTCACACAAAAACAGCTACATAGTAAAAAGTATATTTCATTTTCTTGGTTTGAGAGTTTTGCTGTGTAAAATCTGCAATCACCACTGGTATTTTCAAAATTAATGTGTAAATAATATCCCCGTTCCGTGATGCTCTTGGAATGTGAAAAACAAACAAACACACAACAACAATACAATATAGTTAAGGGTTGTTCTTAATGTGAAACCAGACCTTCATCAGTTCTAACCCCAATTCACCAACTGATCAAAGTCTAAATAGTAAATGTTCTTGCACACCTTAAAGTTAAAGGGATATAAAATGATTGTAGGAAGAACTGTTAATAACTTATGAGTCAGTATCAGTATCTGACCTGCATTAGACAATAGTCAGTGATATCAGTTTGAAAGATCAGATGAAACTGCACATGGGGGGTGGGGGTAGGCTAACAACTACTCAGTCTGCAAGATGTTGCTCTGTCTAGCAGATTGCTCCTCTGTGTAATCTGACTTGTACAGATAATTTCTCATTTCAGAAGTCACTGTTACTTTGGTTACTGCCCAGTTTTACGAGCTCATATGTAATTACTGTTGTTTCGGAAACAAAACAGCTGAAATTTAAGTTACGTCTGATCTACAAAATAAAGTTAGACAGAAAGACTTTATATCACAGTGTTCAACATAACCCACCTCTTACAAACTAGAACCTTATGATCAGGATTGTTTTTGTTAATAAAGAGCAGACATTTTCTAGGATAATTTGTTTAGATTCAAAACATACTGTGTGCTAAATGTACCATTTATGGCATACTGGTTTTCAGACAGATCTACATAACCACGTACCAAAATCTTGCATGATCATAGCATGGGGCATCTTCAGCTCCTGAGTGTGTAGCTCCAACACTCCTCCTCCTTGATCCATCTCTTTATTTGGTAAAAAAAAAAAAAAAAGACAGATACATTGAAATCTACAACATTGACAACATTACCCCCACCCCCTGTCTGAATCACTACACTGAAAGTGAAAGTGTGGCTGAGACTGGATACATACCTTCACATTTAGAGACGAGACCTTTAAAATGAAACCAACAGGATAACTGAAAAACTTCCTTCCATCAAGACAACTAATCACACTGTCAAAAAAGAAGAAAAAACAAAACAACTATTATGTCTACTATCATAAACTTTATGCCATGTAAAGTGAAATTTTAAAGCTCCCATATAATAAAATGTGTGTTCATAGAATGTGTCACCACAGAAACTATTATAGAAAGAGAACAGTTGTTTTGTTGAGTACTGGCTCCATCCATTGCCTATAAAAAGTACTACATGCAGCATCAACCTGCATACAGCAAGACATAAAGCTACACCTGGTTCAATCTGATGGATGTAATAGCCCATATGAGACAAAGGACTGTCCCTCCTATCAGGGACAAACTTGACGGCAGTAGTAATCAAGTATTTTGGAGACTACAAGCACGTTTGGCTTATAGAGGGAAATGCATTTTCGTAAAGTGCAATTTAAAATAATGAGGAAATTACGGAGCATTTACAGCTTTCTGGTCATCACGGTGACGTTTGTGTTTTTCCCACGGATAGAATATGTCTGGAACACAGACAAATACTGCGTTGACACATTAGTCTTAGTCAAACAATGTCGACTCTTTCAACATTAAATTACACACCCTCAAATTTATGGCCACCAATGAATGCACCGCAGTTATGCAATGCATAATACGGGGGCTAACCGCCCTCCACCCACTGGAGCTAACTAACTAGCAAGGAAGCTAAGATCGACTCCCCAAACGCCATTTTGTTTTAGCATAAAAGCTAATTTCGGAAATTCAATAACCCCGATAAAAAGCCATTTAACTTGTAAATACAAACAAAAATACATCAATAACGACACTATGAGAAGATATTAGAAGTCGTTATGCACTGTGATCATTTTTAGTAACACGTCGCTTCAATTTCTTCGACGACGGCTGTTTAATCAGCTAGCTAGCTTGCTAAGCTAAGTGGCGTGCCCAGTGCCGCATTATCTTCCATGTTGTTTTCAAAGAGGCCCACTACGTTCGAGCGGGCCCGTGCGTCTTATTCCACGTGCCTTGGCGATCGATTTGAAAATTTATTACCTGATAACGTCGTCTTCTGACTCTAACGGTGTGTCTCCCCCTTCTCAAATTTGTCTGTTTTTGTTTTGGTTTATTTTTGACGGTAAGCTAAGTGCGGCCTGCAATTTTGGATCCCCGGGTACTCTTTGCTAGGCCTCGGCCAATCAGCTTGCTTCCTGACAAGCAGAGGGGAGGGCGGAGTGGGGGGGAGCAGACAATGCGTGGCCTCGTTTACCGCTGATCCCTTACTATTTGCGTCATGCATAAGAGAGCAGTCACGTTAAAACAAGCTTTGTCTCAGTGGGAATACGCATTTACGCGTCAGTCAGGGACTGTCACTTCAAACTTTATAACACATACGTTTTAAAATAAGAAAGTACGTGCTTGCCAACTGTGTGCTCTCTACTACGTATGCTCAGCTGAGGCCTGTAGGCCATTTTGTCACAAGTGGTAGGGGGAGTGTTTGAGCTGTGTTTAAGGCACGCCCTTTTATCATTTAATAATCATCCGAGAACCTCAATGTAGATACCTAATTTAATTATTCCTTGTTGATAAACTTCTACAGCTTCTAGTCTGCATTTGGCATCATTCTTCTCAAGCTGGTGCTAATTATTAGAACATACTAACACTACCAGCTATTGATTATGGTGACATTATTTGTGTGACTGTCCCTGACAGCTCCTTGCAGATGTTGGTTACATAGTCAAAAATTAACAGCAATATTTTTTTGGTTTAGTTAGCCTTTAATAATAATAATAATAATAAAAAAAAAAAAAAAAAAAAAAAAAAACAGTTTCTTTCAAAGTCATATTTTCACCATGTTCTTACATTTATAAATGTCATAGTTCCAAACTAAAAATTTAATTTACAATCTAAATACATGTATTTAGTTTACAAACTAAATACCTAACTTTCAAGTTATATATTTAGTTACTAAAGTAAATATTTAGGTGTGAATTAAATATTTAATTTCCAAGCTATAGCCTACTTATATTTATTTTCAAAAGTAAACGTTTCTTTCAAAACTAAATCCAACAATTTTCAGTCAGGTCATCTGGACAGTTTCTCTTTTTATTTTGTGTGTGTGTGCGCTGAAATGTTTCAATGTTTCACCTTCCGTCCAGAAGGCTTCACCAGTCAAGGAAACACAACTCCAAGTTAAGTAAGCCTTACTCCAAAGTGGAACAAACCAGTTCTGTTGGTGCTAAGATGGTCTCTCTTTGACACGCCCCCTCCTCCCGTGCCAGCCCTCTCCCTTGTTGACAGTCATGACAAACTGGTTCAAAACCAACAAAGTCCATGCTCAATAACCCAGGTATACAATCCAACAAATTTCAGTCAAGTCATCTGGACAGTTTCTTTCTTTTTTATTATTTTTTTTGTGCTGAAACGTTTCACCTTGGATTGTATACCTGGATTATTGTTGGTTCCAAACTAAATATTTATTGTCCTAGCTAATTATTTAGTTTCCAAACTAAATGCTTATTGTCCATGCTAAACATTTAATTAAAAAAAAATAATAATAATTTACCAGCTAAATATTTAGGTCCAACCTAAATATTTAGTTAATACACAAATTCCTTGCCAAGAACAGGAAGTGGACTATCAAAATAAAAGCCGAACCCATGTGACGTAACATTCGGGGTAACTGACTGAGGTGACTGTGTAACTTTACAAACGGCACCCCATATCACTGCACCCTGTACTCCTTGGTCACATGGTCATCATTATCTATGTAGACTCTCACACTGGTTCAGCTTCATCTATAAATCACTCCTTGGTCTGCTGCCTTCTTATATCTCCTCCCACATGTCATGTCATCAGTGCAATTACAGCGTGCACTCAGGCCTTCATTTTGTGCAGTGTCCTCAGTGTGGACTGAACTTGGCAAAAGGCCTTTTCTTGCT
>JARVLU010000952.1:22193975-22205499 GCA_031762415.1 Simpsonichthys santanae | reverse complement strand
CACCTTTTTCCACCCACATTTTTTGATGTTGTCGGTACCGGGGCTTGAACTGGCGATCTTCCGATCACAGGCCCACCGTCTAACCACTGCGCCACCACTCCCCCAATATGAACTCAGAGTTCATCAACACTTGTCCAGCGGTTCATGAGATCAGGTCATTTCCACTGAAACAGCTCCACAGCTCTTCAAAACGTTTCTGATGAGCAGAGACGGTCCAGAAACTTCTGGGCCCTGCAAACTCCATCCGAAGCGGCGAAATCGGCTCCGACTGACGTAGCTGATCGATGAAAATGGAGTCATTTTGTACTCAGAGCAGCTTCTCAGCGTGTGGTGGTCAGACGTTTGTGGGCGAGTCCATAAATGTGAAAATGCACTCGGACCTGTGCGTCTCCAAACGAACTAAATCAAATGGTCAAAAACTCCTGGCTGGAGATGGTGCAGATAATGTGCACGCAGGTCTGTTAGCTGAGAAGTGAGGCCTTTCTTCACGATAGATTTGTGGCCAAACGGCGGACGCAGGGACGGAGCGGAGACCCTGGTGGGAAGAAACCCACGCGGTGACGCACACTGCAGCGGGAGGGGTTCACCAGCAGCTCTGCACCTGCGTCTTCTGAAAGGTGTGCCCGCAACCACGTGACCGCAAGTCGACTGTTCGGCTCCGGACGGAGAACGCCTACAGGCACAGCCCTAAACTTTCACAAGGAACCAACTTTAATTTCCACAAAACTTCCTGCTCGACATCTTGGTGCTAATTTCATAAAGTCGAGTTTTTCCTGTCGCTTCTTTTTGCCAGGTCTTTTCTTTTCTGCACTTTGAAGTTTATGAACTAGCATTCTGCAGGTGAAGTAATAAACACGCACTCCTTGAAGGAATGAACGCGTATCACCCGTCAAAGTTTCATGCCAGGGTTCTAAACTAAAATCATTCTATTTTGAGAACTAGTTGTCAACTACCACACCAAATGTTAGCTCAGCTGTAGTATTTGCTAAAGATGATTAGCTGCAGCGTCCATCTTGAATTAGGTTTACTCCGTTGGATTAAAATCCCCTCAGTGATTTGTGAGATGTTTTGCTGAAGCTACATTGAAATGAACACACAGACAAAAACATTATCGCTCTGCATGCACAATGAAAACGCACGTGGGAGAAGAAGAAAAAAAAAAGACCTACAGATGTAAAGTCGATCCTGAACTGTCCAGATAAGATTACAAAACCGTCTTTTTCATGTGAACGTAACGTTTGTCTGCTCTTCTTGTGTTTTTTTTTTTTAAACGAGAGAAACCGAACACCTAAAAATACCAAACCAGAACAAAACAGAGCCTTTATTTGCTGCCAGAGTTTCGATCCCTGCAGCCGTTTTTTTGGATCACATGCTGTGCGAGCCGACACAAAGCAGTTTAGCCCAGCATCCAGCCCGGATCAGATTAGGGTGCTGTTGGGATTTAGCCCGTGCTCTGGCCATGACGACACCACAAAGCACAGACGGCTAATAACGTGAAAATCAAAATAAGCAGTTCAAATCTGTGACTCAGCTGCAAAAACATTTGTTCACCTGTTGCGGATTCCAGGGGTTCCCAACCCTGGTCCCTGAGGAACACCGTCCTGCATGTTTTAGTTGTTTCACCACCTGATTCAGTGATTTAATTAATTATTTTATCAGAGTTTGAGGAGGCTGTTAATCATCCACTCATTCAAATCAGTTGTCAAATCAGTGGGGGGAAACATGCAGGATGGTGTTCCTCAAGGATCAGGGTTGAGAACCCCCAGATTTTTACACGACGGATTAGTCGCGACGGACTTTGTGATATTTTGTTTGTTTGTTTATTGGGAATTATTTGTTTTTATGTTTCGCCTCCGTGTGTGCGTGAGTCATCTACCATAATATTTCATGAACCACTGAATAAGTTTCAATCAAACTTGAATAAATAATCACTGAACGCACATCAACCACTGAAAAAAACTTTAGTTAATTCAATTCAAGATGGCTGCTCCGCTAACTGACATTAAGAATCACAAAAATAGCCATAACTCTTTAAGATTTCAAATACTGAGCTACAGTTTGGTGTGGTAGTAGCTGAGAATGATCCCCAGCACGTTTTGAGTGCTAGCAGACTGCAAGATTTTCACAACGCTGCATGCTCAACGAGATTTTCCAGGTTCGACCATAACGGCGGAAATGATTTTAAAGCTCTGGCGTGAAAGGTGGTGGGCGACATACACCCCTTTAAAATGTTTATTTCTTATTTTATCTTTGTATGTTTTCTTCAGCTTCACTTGGCGATTTCAGGGAAGCGACACCTGCGTCATGACGTGGAAAAAAAGAGCTGAAGGCTTCTTTTAAATGCAAACGGCACACAGTCACTGCCCTCTGGACGACATGCACACTTTAAAATCAAAAGTTCAGCTGAAAAGGCACGGCTAACTCATCTAGCTAAAGGGGATGTGGAGACAAACATCGGAAGACATTTTTAAAGTGTCTTTTCTCCCTGTGAGCTGCGTTGTTTGAACACAGCTTCTTCAGGCGGTATCTCTTCTGAGCAGACATTACGTTTCAGACATCTGGTGTACGGTGGTGTGGCTCTCAAAGCAGAGGCTGAGATCAGAAACAGCCGGCGCAGAACAGAAAACCTACCAGCTGTCCTCGTCTTCTACATCTGCACACCCGTCCTGCAAATCTAGGACGTCCACCTCGTCCAGCGCGGTGTGGTCCACCCCCGAGTCGCTGTCCGCCAGCGTCTCTGACTCGCAACTCCCCTGAGACGGGCTCTCCGGCGTCTCGGCCTGCTCCGCTCCGTTCCTACAAGTCAGAGACAGAAAGCCCCCGCACAACGGACCCAGATCCTCGTCCTCTTCCTCCAGGTGGTTGGCCACAGCGGACGGGGACATCTCCTCACTGCTGCTGCCTTCCTGAGGAGGCGAGAGCTTGGAGCCCATGCTGCTCAGCTCAGCGCCGTGGTCCAGCCGGAGCTGCAGCCTCTGGTTGATGTTGACACCGTCACTGATGGCTCCTTTGGGGGTGACGGACTTCACCCCCCTGCTGCGCAGGGTCTCGTTCTGGATCTCCAACCTGCGGACGAGCTCCTGCAGCTTTCGGACCTCCTCCAGCTCCACCGCTGCCAGGTCTGGACGCGTCTCCTCCAGCTCTGTGCACCCTGGACCAGAGCTCTCAGTGAGGCCGGTGGACCTGTCAGGGTGAGGGACCACATTGGCACTGTCCGGGACCACCATGCTGCAAATCTGTAGGGGAGACAAGTACCAATGACTGACTTGATCACAATACAGCGCATGGCTAAAACATGCAAAATACTTAAGATACACAAAGAAAGGTCCAAATGAATATAATGTTGAATGGGCACACCTGTAATGAAGTTTAATTACATGCAGTTTTTATTAGAAGGCACGTTAGATGGACATTACTCAACTGAAGCGTGAACCCAGCAGTAGCCTGCAGCTGACAAGTGTCTTACCTCGTTACTACCGCCTTATTTAGAAGTACACACATTTATTAACCTGCAGCAGGCGTGACAACACGCCATGCACGCTATTCTGTTCTCTGTCTCGTCTAATTTAGTGTTAGCTAGTGATGCTAAACAGCCGTACCGGTGACTGAGCCGTGTTGTCCCCACTGAGCTCCCGACCACCCCGGCCACTCCGAGCTCAAACTCCCCGGAGCAGCAGCAGCGGACGCCGCATGAATGGAAACGTCTCACGGGTTGACGGTCCGGAGACTGAAAACAAAATAACAAAACACCGCAGCAGCTACTCCATCTTCTTCCTCACTGCTAATGAGCGCATCACCAGTAACGCTCACCACGTCGCGCTGCTAACTAGCTTCATGGTGGAGTCGGGTTAGCTGAACCTGCACAGAAAAACGTTTGGGACCTCCCTCCATGGGGGTTTCCTGGTGTTTGGCGCCACCCAGTGGACAAACGGAGCACTGCAACAACAGTGCTGCAATGAATGACCACTGGGTGTCGCTGTTTACACCCGTACACTGCTATGTGTAGAACAAAACTAGCCTCAATTTTTTAAACTTTATTGAACTATTGAACACACAGAACAAAGTAACAAGAACTGAATAACAAATGACAATCTCATATTACAATGATACATAACAATGTAAAAATATCTTATGTCATATCTCCTAAGTCCAATATATGCTTAAACAAATTAACATAGTAAACATCATCACTTTAAGTTTAAGTAATAGAGAATTAGTAAATATGATAAAAGTAAAATCAAAACACAGGACTGTTTATCTAACATTATACATAATTACAAAAATAATTTGTCAGAGGGCCATATTATATGAACGAGGTGATAAGAGCTTTTTGCTTGTGGTTTTTAACACTTATTAAAATTTTAAAATCTGGATTGCCTCAAAATTTAGAAATGTCAAACCATTATATGAGCATCTTCAGAAAAATGCTTTGTTCACTATTTAACACATATACATCTGAAAAAATAACCCTAAAAAGGCAACTAAATTTGTGTTGAGTCAAACTCAAAGACCAAATAAACTTGGTCCATGCCAAGCTCCGTTTCAGGTCAACATTTAATGCAAAATACAGTACAGTATATGTATTAATCATAAAAATAGAAAACCTTTCCACAATTACCAGTACATTTTATGTAAAGTTGAGAACATACATTATCTGAAGAAAAAATTTTTTTTCAAAGCCTTCCTATCAACTTTTTATTATAGTAATATACTTTATAACAGTATCAAATCAGTTAAACATTAAAACCCACACTAAAATCAGATCACGTGACATTTGAATGGAGGAAAAACATTTAAAGCAGAATGCTCAGATGCATGTTACGTCAAATATTTGACTATTTCTGGACTGCAAGTTCATCAACAGGAGTCTGAATAGTCTCACTGGAAATTTGTTGCTCTTTGCACATTAAAACTAAAGATTACTGATCCAATTTATTTTTCTTGGATTCGAAGTTGGCTGGCCTGGCAGTCAAGAGATGTCTGCTGTGAGCATGCCTTTTTTTTTTTTTTTTTTTTCCAAAATGAGAAGCAGTCTGTCTCAGATGTAAAATATTTCAGGGTTACTGTAGATGAAATGTTAAGGATCAGATTTGCCCCACAGTTGTTTGATACATGCACTAGGTATAGTAACAAACTAATAAATGCACATTCTTTGATACATGCACTAGGTATAGTAACAAACTAATAAATGCACATTCTTTGAAAGAATGCTGCCCTTCACACCAGCTTTAGACCAAGTTCATCTTTTGTCAAGAGATGACCCAAGTTTAAAAACCATTGTGTAGTCTCCTGAAGGCCAAACCTTTTTCCATATCATGTTAATTATTGTATGTGCCACTTGTCTGTGGATCTCCCTCATCCTGGAGGATCACTGGAACACATCCGTTTTGGAAACTAAAATTCAACTAAAGCCAGCTTTAGGAATGGAATTTGATATTCAGATTGGGGTGGGGGTGTCTAAACAAGCTTGATGTGGACAAACAGACTGTGCTTAACTTGAGCAATCCTTTTCAGAAAAGATGCTTGAGATAAATATTGGCTCGTCACCCAAGAAAGAATGCATACTACAGGATAAGCCCCATGGAAATGTCCAAACATCCATAATCTTTTACCTGCTTCTTCCATTTTGGGTCACAGGGGTCACCAGTGCCCATGTCCAGCAATCACTGTGCGAAGTACACCCTGGATAGGTCGCAAGTCCATGACTGGGACACAGAGACAAACCATTCACGCTCTCTCTCACACACGAACAATTTAATCTCCAAGCTAACACGTTTTTGGCCTGTGGGAAGGGAAAAAAAAAAAAAAAAAAAAGTACCCAGAGGAAACCCACACATGCACAGAGAGAACATGCAAGATCCATCAAGAAAGGCCACCGGACCAGGATTTAAACCAGGGCCATGCTCCCTGAGAGGCAACCACTCTACCAGTTGCACCACCGTGCTGCCCAATGTCCAAAACAGTATAAATTTTTTTTTTTTTTTAAATACACACGCACACACACACACACACAATAAAATGCTTGAGCTTCATCTGAAATATGGTCCTTTGAGCTCAGAATGTTCAGAAACTTATTGTAGTCACCTTTAAAGCTAAATTTTTTTAAGCCAATTAGTTGGCAGAAAACTCCACCTTGCTCATTCAGTTAAGTCTGAGCACAATTTAAAGAACAAAACAGTAAACTCAAATACATCTGACATGTTTATTTTATTAAAACAAAAATCATTGCCTTTTTCACAACATTTACTTAAATGGCGCCATTTACAGGCATAGCTTTGGTGTCATGTTGTAGATCACAGCCCGACCGCCTCTTACCGTGTTCCGTCCAACGCTTCTGCGTTTAGAAAGAACACGGTAAAATCCAACACGTTGCATTAATGTATACAGATGATTACACAAGAGACTCTCCCTCAGAACCACTGAACACTTGGTGGCACAGAAAGACCCGGTGTGGAAGTGACAGGACGCCCGATTGGAGGGCGAGCTGGTGACGGAGCAGGGCGAAGAAGAATCATCATGGCAGGCTGCTTTTATTTATCCTCTTTCATGGCTTTCTTCTCTGCTTCAATTTCTGTCAAATCATAAAGAGAACATTTTTAAAACCATGCGTGGCTGAAGGTGCAATCTTTTGAACCATCACCACCAACAGTCAAGACACATGAGCAACTTCTCAGGAAGTGAAGTGTTTGACACCTCATTGGGAAGTCATCCATGAAACCACAAACGGAGAAAGGGCCAGATTTAATGCAAATAATGTGAAATTTTAGTTTAACGCATTCTGGATTAAGACGTAGTCTCACATGCTTACAACTCTGAAGTTAAGATTAGGAAAGCAGGACTTCGACCTCTGGAGGGAAGCTGAACATTGTTGTTTTTTTATGACATGTTTTAAAAGGAATAGTTCCTTCATTTGAAGTTGGGTTCAGTGGAAAGGTAATAAAAAATAAATCTTACCCGTTGTAGATAACTGAACAACCTCAAGTATGAAAAATATTTAACTGGATTGACAAACTAAATGCTAATCTGAGCAAGGCCAAAACTTAAAGTAGATTGCTGCCATTAAAAAAAAATAAAAAAAATAAACTAAACTCTTTAAGAATATTTCACAGCACTTCACATCAAACCTAACACCAGAAGTGCTATAGCTAGCTCCTGTAGTTCCATCTGCAGAGTACCAAAAGATAAAAAAAGCAAACTTTAGTGGTTATGAGGTTTAAAGTATTCAAAGCACAGAACTTCAAAGGAATCCAGTTCATAGTCTTAGCCTTTCTGACTAAACTTGTCAATCCTGTCAAAAAAAAAAAATGAACACATTTCTCCAAACTGAAGTTGTTCAGATTTTAAATGTTCACCTGCTTTCCATAAACTTCCACTTTTTAAAAGCCTGAATTATTCCTTTAAGACATTTGCTCCCGTTTTTATCAGTTGGGCCTTTATATTTCAATGCTGTATTGAGATTAATAAACCGATTTGCTTCCCGCCCCCCCCCCCCCCCTTCCATGGTCCTACACATCAGGAAGCTGTCTATCAGTCACAGAATTTCAGAATTTATGGCAGCTGTAAAACACACCCACACTTCCTGTAAAAAAAAAAAAAAAAAAAATTCACTCAGGGTGGGGTTGTGCAGCAGAAAAATGAAAAGATGCCTTCAGGTAAGTGGGTGTGCAGCACCACTTTGTGATGCAATGTTTGTCTCCTGATATGAAGGGAGGGGTTGAAGCATAATGGAGCCAAAAAAAAAAAAAAAGTGGTGAAACGTGAAACAGGTGTGGACAAGACCGTTGCACACTCCTCCCCCACTTCTTCCTTGGAGCACCTACCCTCTTTAGTTGGGAGATGGTTTTTCTCCTCAGTGTCCGTCTTCTTCAGCTTCTGCTTGTTAAACGTCTCCACTTCCTGGTTGACTGGGTTGGGGTCGCTCATGTTGGAAGAGATCTGTTAGGAGGATACCAAACGACAAAGTTGGACTTGAAAAGCACACACTAAATGCAACACTACTTGAATGCATGGACACACACACACACACACACACACAGGCTGCATGTCCATGCAGGTAGATATCAAGCTGAGCCCCACCTCAGTCAGTGGAGGGGGAGAAACTGTCCTTGCTTAACTCCATTCTCCCACAGTGAACTGTGCCTGCACTGTTATGTACAGGCTGAGCCTGACTGGTGGGAATCTTATTTGCATTTTAGCTACACATTTTACAAAACACTGATTGTAAACCAGGACAGATGAGCTCAGATGCAATAAAGAATGGGGAAAAAGAAAAAAAAAAAAAAGGCTTAACACTTTTTGCAAATCTCTTCAAATACAGCTCATCTATATTTAATTAGGTTGGACATAAATGTTTAAACCCTGCACTGCATTGAAGTGGAAGGTGTAAACACTAATTACAGGCCTGCGTAAAAGAATGCAGGTTTTGCACGCAGCATCAAATGGTTTTAGGCCTGCAGCGTGAAAAAAATGTTGCCTAAGAGCCAAACAAAAAAAAATCCCAAGCGCCTTTGCGTAATGAGATCTACAACAAAATGATCCATCTGGATAATGAGACGTTTATAAGGACATCGCTTTCTTACCTGGTGTAGGGCGATGCGCTGACAAGATCCTCTCCAGGTAAGACACGTCTGTGTGTAATCCGTGCAGAGCCCTCGGTTTAAATAGAGTCAACACGCCCTTCTGCACGACAACATGGACACCGAGCCGCGGCTTCTGATTGGCTCCCGCAGCTACGGAGGGGGGGGGGCACTGTTTGAACGGGATACGTTTTAATTCACAACACCCACTTCCTGGTGAATACATGTCGCTCCTTAGGCGGATTTCTTTTAGTCATTATTATTTATTTAATGTCTTCAACTCCTGCCACCGCTCTGTTGATTAGCTCCTTTAATTTTTGACATGAATGAGTTTTTTTTATCACAGCGCCATCTACTGGACATGTGTTGACACGACGCCTTTGCGAAAAGGAAGGAACAAACATTTGTTTGTGCTTAAAAAAAGTTATCGCCCGTCGCAGCAATGTGAAAACAGACAGTAATGTTTAGCCACCGTTTGTGTAGGCCTGTCTGTTTGCAAAATATTTCACGAACGACTGGAAACTGTGAACTCTTTCGGAGCTTATGCTGAGAAATTCCGGAAGTTTTCAGGGAAGCGCGCGCGTGTGTGATACGGTTAGTGACGTCACTGATTTGAGCTGAGGAATGCTTGCTAGCTCTGGAAAAAAAATATATATATTTTTTTGCATATGCATGCTCTCCCTGCCAGACACATATGTGTGGTGACATGGATAAAGTTCGACTAGGGTTTAAATTAATAATCAATATTTTCTGACTTCCCTTTAGGAAACGGTTGAGGCCAAAAAATAAAAAGAGAAGGTCAAAGGCGAGGCCCAGAAAGTTCCTGCGGTGAGCTCCACAGCAGACATGTTTCAGAGAAACCAACTGAGTCCAAGCTCAGTAGAATTCTTTATTTATACAGGTTAGTCTCATCTTGACCTTAATAGAAATGACAAGTCACCATCCCAGTATTTATACATTCACTGTCCCACAACATCTAATAAATAAAGCTGACGTGTTTATCAAAATAAATAAATACTTCTATTAACCAAACATCAAAATATACTGTATATGAATAATCACAAAATAAAATGTAAGTGCTTTCATTTTTCTTTTAAGAAGCGGCCATCTCAACTCAAGTAGTTACAATTACAAAACTATGGACCAGCAGGATTGTTTGTGTGCACGTGAAGCCTGAAATGAATCTGTTTTTGAACCAGTTAGAATGAAAAGCATCATGAAGTTTCATCTGAGCACCTCTACCTGAAGAAAGCAATGGAGGCTTACAAACATTTTAGACTCAGTACAATTCAAGATGTATGCCACAGCCAACTGGCCTTCAAAATAAAATATAAAATAAGTGTAACACAGGGAATTTGACAGATATGGACCTACAGTTTCGCAGGATGGTAGCTGACACTAATCCCCAACACATACTCTGAGCACTAATAGATTGTGCCAAATCTTATTTGAAAATAAATCAATTTAAATTATTTGGAGTTAACTTTGTTAGCAAAATGCTGCATGAACCTCTGGGTGGACTTGAATGAAACTTTCAGGAAAACATAATGAGCTGAACATTACATTACCTTTGGGAGCTGACCCATTTCGGCTGCTGCAGTCACCTGTTAGAAAACAGAAATGGCTGTAATTCAGCTAGATGCACAGATGTGTTAAAACTTGATGTAGCTGCAGCTTCTTTCACAGTCCACTGTAAGAACTACTCGTTGTGCAAGACGAGTGTTACTTTGACAGTATTAGTCAACTCTGTTAGCATATCTCATGGACCACTGAATGAATTTAAAAAAATCAGAAAGTAGTCATCTACAACTGATTCATTTTGGGAGTTACTGGCAATCATACTTCAGATTGCTGCAACAGTATTATCAATAATTAAAATGGCTTTAATCAGTTTTACAGATAATGAGCTAACCAACAAAGTCCATGCTCAATAATCCAGGTATACAACCCAACAATTTTCAGTCAGGTCATCTGGACAGCTAACATATTGAGCTAACATTTAATGCAGGAAGAGCTGAGAGACATTTACAACTCATAATCTGAGCAGAAGCTCATGCATACAACAATTTCTATATGCGACTAAGAAATGTGGCATTTCTCCATGAGATTACCTAAAACTGTTTAAAGGCAGTGATATACATCCCTTCTAGAAATACTTGACCTTCATTTTCATTAGTACACTTGAAGAAAATATGTCTGCAGTCATGTGTAAACAGTTTTATTTATCGTGTACAGAATTAGCCCAACAACAAACAGATGCAGAATCAAGGAGGCAGTGAAGGCGATGAAATACAGCAGCTCAGTTTCTAGTTCAAGTATGGACGTGTCTGCACATCTGCACAGGCAAAATCCCACCCCTGCCACCCACACACACACACACACCTCGGGTCATTTATGTAGCTCCCCTGGATTCCTCTTATTGTGAAGCAACACACAACATGCCAGCATGCATTCCAGCTTTACACATCAAGAACAAAAACCCACTTGTGCAAGAAAATTAACTCATGCATGTAACAACAGATGGGTCAGTGTGGTTACTTGTCTTGAAAACAATAAACTATGAATATAAAAACAAGTCTACAGGAGAGAAGAGGTGCATCAGAGCAATAAAAATCTCAGAGAGCTCACATCTTGCAGGTCAAATCTTTAGCTATTTGGTCTGTTAAATTCCTCAGTGAACAGATGCAGCTGACTTGTTTAATATTCCCCAGAACAACACATTTAAATCTGACAGGTAGCGCTGAAAGTTTTGAAGTTTATACGAGGTCAGACGGTACATATTTATACTCACTGGACATGCTTTAGGTGTTTTCACACACTGACAGGGAAACTTAAGTATTTGCATAAAAGTTACTGCAGCAGATGACAGATTTACAGTGGGGAGAACAAGTATTTGATACACTGTTGATTTTTCAGGTTTTCCCACTTGCAAAGCTTGTAGATGACTG
>JARVLU010000952.1:22181162-22193875 GCA_031762415.1 Simpsonichthys santanae | reverse complement strand
TCACAGTTGAAGAGTACCTATGATATAAATTACAGTCATCTACAAGCTTTGCAAGTGGGAAAACCTGAAAAATCAACTGTGTATCAAATACTTGTTCTCCCCACTGTAGTTGGTCCACACTCAATCATGGCATTGATGTCCTCTCCATGCGGCTGGCACAGTGCATCTCAGTCTGTAGCCTCAAAACAACCCCGCAGGGCTTCTTCAGGTTCCATTGACCATTTTCTCACTATGTTCAAAATTACAGTCAATCTACAAGCTTTGCAAGTGGGAAAACCTGAAAAATCAACAGTGTATCAAATACTTGTTCTCCCCACTGTATCACAGGAATGTTTTTTTTTTTTTTACCATGAGCTTGTTTGTATGTTAGCAAAATATCTCACAAACAACTTGACAAATTTTAATGAAACTCAATAATCTTTGAATCAAATAGAACTGAATCACTTTCATGGAGTGAACCAGAATCGAGATGGCCACCAAAGACCATCAACAATATGGCAACCCATTCTGATGAATTTCCATGACGATGATAAGCCTTTAAAAACAAGAGGCTTCTGCATTGAGCCTCAAAGGACTTTTTTTAGGTTTTTAGTTTCTGTTTTAACCCATGCCTCATTTTAAGTCTGGCTGCTCATGTTTGTATTTGATTATATTTTTCCTGTTTACTAACGCCTCATAAAGAAAACCAGAAACGACTGCAAAATGATGCATCTTTTCATAAAACAAGAAGGAAGGCACCTGTGATTCACCTGCACCACATTTGTATTTTCAGCACACAAACACATTCAGGCTCATGAGAAATTCTCACCAGGGCTTCTTGGCAGTGAGTTTTACATTTGGACACACAGAACTGGTTGGTTTGGACAAGTCAGCTGATATGCATCTTATGTGTGACAGTGGTCAAGATTAGACAGGGAATTGTAGCTGAATTCAAATAGTTAATGAAAGTTGTTCATGTTGGCTCTGAAATACACTTAAAACAGTAACGCTTGAGATTTTCCAGCTACAAGTTGAAAAAAAAAAAACATTTTCAGAGTAAAACCTTTGTGTTTGTGAACTGAACAAGTTGTATGGCTACTATAATGAATACAACAGTCTGTGTAAACTCTTAACAGTGTAACAACTTCCAACAGTGTCCCTTCAACGCAATCGCTTCTCCTGCTTGTCATAAATGGCGGTGGTGATCCCCCACGTGATGCACGATCTCAAAATAACGAGGGAACCTCCTCGGTACAAGAGAGCCACGCTCCCATGCCGAGATTTCCACAACGCCCTCCAGCATGCAACAACACCTTTCCCCTCCCCGCCCACCTGTGCCTGCATGTTTGCCACCAGCACAGACAGCGGGTACAGAGCCAAGCTGATCGCCATCGAGGTCAGTGTTCCTGAGACAAAGGAGGAGGTCAAGGGGGAGAGGCCCTGTCCCGCCACGACGACGCACACAGGACCCTTCAGTCCAAAGTAGAGGGAGCTGCCCAGAGCGTTACGAGCTGCAATGGGGAGGAAGGCTCTGTAGTAACCATAGCTCATCCTCTGCGCCTTCAGGGTCACAAGAACGCTCCTCAAGGAGGGTAGGTGACGGTCGTTTTGGCCGTTCTGCAGCACATTCTGAACCCGCTCGAATGGAGTGAAAACCACAGCTTCCACCAACCCTGCGCCAAACCCAGCCAGAGCCGGCAGAGCTGCCGCAGGGAGGACGTTTTGTGACGACAGGGTGAGCTGACGGAGGAGCGTGTCCTGGAGGCCAAACAGCAGCGTGCCGTTCAGCGCCCTCATCAGCACGGGTGGAGCCACGCCCCTGTACAGCTTCACAGGCCCCTCATTACAGAGCTGTCCCACCGCCTGGGCAACTGGGGTGTTGTGGATTTGTTGACGAAAAATGGTTTTGTAGACGGGGAAAACGAGGATGGAGGGAAGGGCAGACAGCAAGCTGGAGGTTCCTCCGTGCAAATAGCTCTGGAAGCGGATCATCGTGTCCCCGGGGTCTTCATCATCTCCATTATGTTTTGGACTTCCTGCCATTGGTTGAGCTGGTGGTGAGAATGAAAAGTACAAATCATGACATGCTTGCACTGACGCTGGGGAGGCCCACTGAAGATTACAAGGTTTTTAAAGAACTTTAATAGATAAATTAACATTTTGTAAATATTATTTATAAAGCCAAAGGTAGGAGCTGAAAAAGCCAGTGCCTATAGTCCAGATTAGAATTGAACAATTCCTATCAGTGATCAAGAACAAGAGTAATTGAAAGAAAATCTAAAAGGAAATAATTCTTGGGAGGAAAAAAATGTAAACGAAGTAACTGTAAAATAATATTTAAGTGAAAAATGATGATACAATATATATTCATAGAATTAAATAGAAGATTCAAGTGGGATTGAAGCCACAAGTGGTGGGCACAGCTAACCAAAAAAAAGTTAGTTTTGCTAAAAAAAACAAAACTAAGAATAAATCATTAAAAATTGTTTCAAACCCAACTTAAAACTGTCAAAGTAGCTGAACAATGCACAAAACAATAAACAGAAAACTCAGTAATGCAGCATTGTTTATTAGGAGGCAATATTTTGAAGCTGCCTCTATGGACCCTCCTCTGCAGCATTAAAACCATCGTGATGTCAGACAGGATGTTTACAGTTAAGCTAACCATGACATGTTAGCTAATAATATATAAAGCATAACACGAGGAAAAATATTCACAAACATTTTAATTTAAATCTGTATATGCAGGACTATTATACAGTTTAAAAAGGGAAAAACCATTAGCCTATGAGTTGTTACGAAATTATAAATGTACTCACCTTTTGTTACATAAAAGGCAGATCTGTGATGACAATCAAATTTTCAGGAGCATTTGAAGCAGCACAAGCTTTTAATTTATTTCCACCTCGGCACATGGAGAGTGGCAATTTTTTTTCTTCTTATCAGAGGCTTGACCACATCATAACAAGTGATGCATCAATAAAAACAATTTAAAACGATGCCTCTAATCTGCCGGTGTTTTGATTCGACCCGCCTTCTGCTGGATGACTATTGGTCAACATGAATGACGTCAGTCATTCTCTGATTGGATGATTAAACTGTCAATCAGTTTTTACACGGCGTTGCCAGTTTAGCGGGTTTTCATACCAATCTCGTGACTCCCCCGCAAAAAGCGACAAAATTTAACGACTTTATTGGTTTTAGGAAAGTTCTGAAGTCTGAAAGCATATCGTTCTTTCCAACAAGCAGTAGGAGCTGCCTGGGGCCTCTACTTCATCCATCACTCGGGCGGCTGTCTACTCCCATCACCCCACAATGCTATTGAAGTGCGCATGCGCGAAGCAGCAGCTAACGGATGACTCGATCCGTGGCGAGATGTAAATAAAAACAAGTGTCTGAAACAAATCACTGTGCTGCTAAGATAACGATGTTTTATATTGGTGACTTAATGGTCCCATACCTGGATAAATGTTATAATTGTGATATTAAATTAACAAAAATTGAGGGTTCGAATCCACCAGCAGTCACATGCCAAAGTGTCCCTTGGCAAGACCTCATTGCCTCCGATATGTGTCCCATCAGTGTATGAATGTGATCTAAAGCACCAATTAGTCTCTTTAGAATTATTTGTCCAATTAGCTTTGATGAGATCTAGTAGAGTGCTGTATGAATGGGTAAATGAGGAGGACACAGATTGAAGTGTAATGTGATCTGAGTTCTGCATCTCGATAAGATAAAGGCGCTATAGAAGACAGTCCATTTACCATTTAAACTAACATTAAATAATTGTGCAACATCTTTTTAAATGTACACAAAAAAAAAAATCCTCCTGGCTCTTGCTGCATGGAAATTATCTAATAAGACACAAAAACAAGTTTAAATTTGAACACATATTTAAATTTATTAGGAATGCATCTGCAAATTATTGGTGCATTCATTTCTACTGTGAAACAAACAAACAAAAAAACTTGGATTTTGCACATAGACGACAAAATCTCTCTATTAAACAATTAAAAAAAAGACAAGCAGGTGAACATTTCTGAAGGAAGCTCCAGCCTGCAGAGACCCCGAGCTAAAAACAGCTGCTTCTCCGACATCTTTTTCATTGTAGACTTAAAGGAAACTTTTTTAAACACCGGGCATACCCCACTCAATGAGGGCGCCTCAAGAGTTGAAAGAAAACACAATAAAATATACATCGTTTACAGCCTGAAAGAAGAGTTTCGTCACCAAGTGATGTCAGGTGGTGGTTAAAACTAAAAAGGAAAAACTTACTTTCATTTCAGACTTTTGAGGCACTCGTGGTTGAGTGGAGCTTCAGTGGCACCGTAAACTAGATAAATACACATTCAGTCCATTAACTGCGACCTTTTCAACGGCAGAAGATAGCAGAGCAACATAAAAAACTACACAATCATTGTAACAAAGAGCCATGGAACAGCTTTACATACTGGATACATCTCCTGAGCACTGGAACCTGACATCAGATAAAAATGACTTTTTTGGGGGGGGATTACAATGATCAGGAGAAACGATGCGAGTTAAACATCATTAAAAGAAAGACAAGTCACTGTGTACATACTTATCTGAACATAATGAACAGCCTAAAATAAAAGTAGTAGCTCGCTTGCTTTGGCGCCGAACACATAAAGAGACGTCTTTAATGGGGAGGGTTTAGTGAAAATGGGGCAGTGTTAGTAACAGACATGACAGTTCTCTAATATTTTTGCCATCAGTTATTAGTAGATCATACTTGCTGATGGTAAAGATTGGGGAGTGCCCTCTTCTTCTTTTTTTTTTTTTTTTGGTGGCTGTAGCGTTACAGAGGAACGTGACTAAACAGATAAGAAACAGATTCCCCGTTGTGAGTTCTGCGAATGGCCTCCGCAAGGATCATGGAGATGTCTATAACCTGGAGAAAGGTGAGACAACAAAATGCTGTGAGATAATCAACAACTCGTCTGTATTTCTAAACATGCAAAGTGTTGAGACTGACTTGTATTTTGGAACAATGCTTCATCTTCTCCTCCTGAGGGATTGTGTTGGTGACCACCACAGCTTCGAAGCAGGCGTTGTTGATGCGTGAAATTGCAGGGCCAGAAAAGATGCCATGCGTTAAGATGGCATATACTTTAGTGGCACCTGCAGAGATTAATCTAAAGTGCGAGAAAAGGTACATTTGTTACAGTAACTGATGTGGATCTGCTCAGGCTGTGACATTTGATAGGTAAATAAAGGAGCTTACTTGTCAGCAGCGTGGCAGACTGTCCCGCATGTGTCGGCCATGTCGTCCACTAGAATCGCAACCCGATCCGTCACATCTCCCACGAGAACCATGCGGTCCACCTCATTAGCCTTTTTCCTCTCCTTGTGAATAAGAGCAAAATCCACATTCAACCTGTCTGCAATGGAGGTGACCCTGCAAAACAGATAGTGAAAAATACACAAGTTAGAGCTGATGTGAAATGAATAAATAAATAAATAAATACTTGTTGGGAGAGATAAGTTAGGTCAACAGAGGACTAATCTTTAGTACATTTCAGAAGAGATCCAGGGAGGCTGAGAGCAGAACTCACAAGTTGACTCTGGCTTACCTTTTGGCTCCTCCTGCATCAGGTGACACGATGATACAGTTTTTCCACTCCGGGATGTTCTCTTTAATCCACTTGAGCACGGCTGGCTCCGCATACAAGTTATCAACAGGAATATCGAAAAAACCCTAAAAAAAAAAAGAAGATTAAAGAAAATGTCCAACGAGGTCAGAGAGGCTGAACACACAAGTTCAAATCTGCATTTAGTCTTTATGCAAACTAAAGGGACTGCATGTCAGCCTCCTAATGTAGCAGGCAGGACTACTACACAGGCTGGTGTAGAGCCCACCGACCAAGAGCAGAAAGCTAAAACTATAAGTGTCATAAACAACATAAAAAGTAAAAAAAAAAAAAAAGAAAAATCATGAGGAAACATTTCCTGATCTAAACTAAAAGTAGCTTTTGACAAAGTGCCCCAAAAGCAGATAGGATGCATTTAATGTACTGTTAATCATTACTACTTATGTGCAATCATTTTACTACACACCAGTGTTTTTGTCTTTTTTGTGCATATTGCCCTTATTTCAAAAAGCTGTTGTTTTGTTACTTAAAATGCAAGTTTCATCTAGGGCTGGACAATAATTCAATATTGATATACATCGCAATATACACATTTTTGATATTTCAATATGGTTACAGCGTTTCACTGACGCATTTCTTTTTCTGTTTGGGTTGAAGCGGCCGCTTCAGTTTCAACTCGAACAGAAAAAGCTGCGACACAACTACGTAAGTGCGTGGTGACGTAGATGTTACACAGAGCTCGAGTCCAAGTTAGCGGTGCCAGGCTAGGCTAATCTGCAACGCGAGTTAAGTTTTCATATCAAAATGAGTGCCCATGACCGTCAGAATGTGACTGAACAATGTTTCACAAGTGAAGAGAAAGCAGATGACATCACTGATGAGAGGAAAGACTAATTTGGCGGTGTGGAAGTGGTTCGGTTCTCTAAAATCCAATAAACTGCATGTTTCAGTGTGTTGCAAAATGTGACAGTCGTTCCAACTAGTGGTGGGAACACACCTAACGTGTTCCACTCGACAGAATCTGCTGACAGTCAGAAGATGAAGCACAATAAAGTTTGAGCCAACATGTCCCTGAAACAACAGCCCCAGCTGTAGCAAAAGAGAAATGTTTAAAGAGAAAACTATTAATATTGACAAAAAGTTGAGAGTTTTGTTTATTTGACGGTGGTTCAAAATGTTTTTTGAAGGCTAAAAACAAATAAAAGGTGAACATTAATTTATTTGTACAGTTTTTGTGAGGCTTTTATTTTGTTTATATCGATATCGAATTATGCCGTTATCGACCGAAATTAAGAAAAATATTGTGATAAAAGTTTTGGTCATATCGTCCAGCCCTAGTTTCATCCGGATCCAAGATCCTCTTTGATCTAATAAGAATTATGGTAGTAAAATGTAAATATACACACATTGCCATTCAAAACTTCAGATATAAAGTGTATCAGTCCAAATAACTGTATGAAAATAAAAAATTATTCACACGTTATCATTTTGCCCAATTCAGGAAGACTTAAAAGTGTTGCCATCAGATGGATTAATTAAGATGTTCAGGAACAACTGAAGCCTGCCATGAACAGGAAACTGCTGTAACACAACTGACGATGCGTGCACGCCATTTGCAGCATGGGTAAGAAAGCGGCTAGCCGAATGGACTGGCTGGGACTGATAACAAGCAGCACATCAGCCAAATGCCCTGCTGAGATCCAGCAGCTAAACCGGCTAAACAGGCTCTGTAAACAATAAGCACGTTCTGATGATTTTCATTTGCCTCAACTGCACATCTACTGTATGTTGTCAGCTGTTAAATGACACCTTAAGCTCAAGATCACGTTGATTTAAGGGGACACCACTTCCCACCGGAAAATGCTTTGCTCTCCATTTCAGAGTCAACACTCCTTCCTGGCTCTTTGCCAAGCAGTCCACAGTGAAGTGAGTTTTACCATGGACGGAAAATGCACCAACCAAGAGAGAAGCTCCTCCTCCAAGAGTGATGCCTTCAAGATTGACTGAAATTTGCAGCTATGAACAATCCAAATGTCGTCTGGGTCAGTGACAGAAAGTAAGTTTGGAGTAGTCAATGTCATGCTTTTAAAACAACTGGGACTTTGTAATCGTCAAGCATGGTGGTGGTAGCATCATGCTGTGGTGCTTCTTTTTCTTTTTACATTTATCATCCCTTCTCTGTTCCAGGTTTGTGTATGTGACTGAGCGATGGAAAAAGGATAGGTAACATGTTTACCTGAGAGGCCTGGAAGCGCAGTCAAAACAAGGATAGTTAATTTGTTTAGGAAAAAAAAAAAAACTGGCTACTTCAATTGCCTTTAATTCTACCAGTGCAAAAGTTTTGGTGGCAACAGTGAGGATTGTGGCAAATGGCTTGGAAAGTCACTTTACATTTGACTGCCTAAAAATGCTGCATCTAACATAAAGCATTGCAAAAAAAAAAAAAAAAAAAAGAACAGAAAATTTGTAACAATTCATAAATTAGTTTAAAAAAAAAATCCTAGTAAAATAAGACTATGTCCAGGACAAATTAGTTGCAAGACAATTAAACAATTCACCTCAAACTGCTGTGGTGTGTTATCTTGTTACTACATTAACTCACCTGTATCTGTGAGGCATGCAAATCCATGGTGATGATGTGGTCCGCGCCTGACACAGACAGCATGTTGGCCACCAGCTTGGCAGAGATGGGAGCGCGGCTCTGCGATGAAAACGGATCTCCTCAGTCACATGGAAGAAATAAACCGGCAGGCATGGCTCTTATCTAAAAATAACTCTTAACCGAGAGCTGGGTGACTGAGTTCAATCAAATGTTACAATCTGTAGAAACCCAGACTTTGCTCATATAAAGAACATCTTAACTGCATAAAATGCATGCTACGTGGAAAATGCACAGCCTCAAGTGGCTCAGGAATATGATCGTGATAAAACAAGCGTGCAAACAAATAAAACCCCCATGCCAAATGGCTGGCAACGACTGCAGGCTGTCATGATGTTGGCGGGCAAATGACATGACAGAAGTAAGTAGACAGATGTCTCTCACCCCCACCTTGTCCTTCTTGTCTTGCCGGGCATAAGGAAAGCAGGGGATGACAGCGGTGACCCTGGAGGCAGAGGCAATCTTACAGGCGTTGATCATGATCAGCAGCTCCATCAGGTTGTCATTGATCTCCCCACAGCCGCTCTGTACGATGTAGACATCTTCCCCACGTACGCTCTCTCCAATCTCCACACTACAAGAGATGAAAAGTGACAAAACAAACAGCACTTTGAGCCACGGAGCTAACAAACCCTGACAGGAGCTGTGACAGATGAGAGGGTAAACAATGGCTAATGTCCACATGATCAATGGAGGATGAACAGCAGGCTCAGAAATTCAGTGTCATACATGATATCTTTGTGCCAACAATAACACTTTAGCGGTAGGCTAGCTAGCTTTATTGACCACATTGAGATACTTTTAACAGTTGACACTAGTTATTATAAGCCAATCGTGGACTACAAGTTCCTGAAAACACCGCGCGGGAATTCCACCGCGACACCCGTTAGCTTACATGTAGCTTCGCTACCTCGCGCACTATCACTTGAAGAAAAAAAAAAAAAAAACACGGGGGGAAAAATAAAACTTACCACGTTTCTTGGTTGCTAAATTTTTTTGTAACCACCTTCCCCAGTTCGAGACCCAGGCGGTCTGCTATCTTTTGAGACAGATCCGGATGAGAGCTGCCGCTGAATATCTTGATGTTCGGCATTTTGTTGCGGTCCAGGGCGTCGTTCGGTCCGGCAGAACGGCGGCAGCGAGCGGCTGTCGACTCAGAGAGGTTCGGAGGCTCCGAGACAACGACTGGACACCGGTCAGCAGTTAATGAGCTGTTCCCTCAGCGAGCTACCTATCCTCCATTATGTCCCACACATCATCACGCGTGCAGTACATCCTCCTCCTCCTTAAGGCCGCGCGCACGCTTTCACTTGTTTGCCGCGATGACGTCAGTCTACCAGGGAAACCTGAAAGTGTCACGTGCGCGAAAATTTAGCAGGCTGTTGTAACATATAATGAAACAATTATGGGCTAAAACATTTCTGATAAAATTTTGAAAGGTGCCAGAACAGCTGCTGCTCAAATTGCAACATAACTTTGTAATAATCTAAACTACTACATTTTGATATATACAGTAAACTGGATAATAAATGTAAAAATGACAAAGATAAAATATATGTTACAGGTGCCGCCGGTAGCTCATTGTGGTCACCATGGCCATCTCAAACAACTGTCCTGATGACCAGACTGAGATTTACTGGAGTTGGTACCTGGATGATTGAGCATGAACTTTGTTAACTGTTCCAGTCAGTGCTGCCAAGTTAATGAGAGGATGAAAGAAAAGCAGTCTGAAAACACGTCTCAAACAAATGGTCTCCATGTGAAAATTGAGATGCATCTTAAAAAAATTCTTCAACTGCTCACTTGGAAAACTAAAGGCTGACTTATAGTCACTGAGAAGTCCTTTCTTATGTCTCGTTGCCTTTGGTGCTTGACAACATTTTTATTTTTCTACTCATACCACCTGCTGACACCCCCATCAGGCAGAACTAGTTCTCACAGCATTGTGCAATTGGCTAGTACTTCATGGAATGATTTTTTTAATGTAAAGTGGCTTATCTATTTGTGATAAATATACTTTGTACAAAATGGTGTTTCTCCTCGGTTAACAACAGAAATACCAGATCTTCCAACTCCAACTCCAACTGAAAATAAACACCCACTCTGAAAACCATGCGGTCTGCGTTGATTCTGATTGCACATGACGTGCGCCGCAGTGGGAGGACTTATCATGATTTCTTCCTTGCGGTTTTCTGTTGAGTATAAAATGTCCATGAGAAATAGACTGTCTGTAAAAACGTCAGCGAAGTCCAGTGCCTTACACCTTGTCTTAATAATCATTATGCCTGTCACGATAACAATTTTTGCTGGGCGATTAACTGTCTCAGAAATTATTGTGATAAATGATAATATTGTTTGACATTTGACAATAAGTAGTAATCATTGTCAAATTTAAGAAGAAATGTTGGTTAATTTTTGTGTGTAGTAGATCTTTTGACTACTGGATGACAGTGTAAGACTGTTTGAACTGAAGGATGGATAGTGAGGGAGCGAGCAGTGTGTCTCTTTAAGAAAAATGGGAGGGAGACTCCTTGACGTGACATGGGCTGTCTCCTTCCTGTTTTTTAATTCTCTAAATGGCGGACACTCGGTGTGGTTTGAGCTCTTTAGCATAGCATTTGTCACACAACGCTTTTAATAAAAAATCAGTAAACAAGTTCTCAGCTTCTTTTTGCAGAGAAAAACAACTTTTTTGATGAAGGCACGGGTTTCAACTGTGAATTTTGGAGCTTTGCCAAGACAGAGGTTTTTTTCTTTTGGGTCGACCTGTTAGCTTCGCTCGTAGCTTAGCTTCTCAACTTAGCTGCTTTTAACAATCAAAAAACTAAAATTTGGATGGCCTAAACCAGGGGTGTCAAACCCACTTACAAAAGGGGCCAAAATTAAAACCTTTTTCTGACAAGGGCCAGTTTCAGAACCTGCATTAACTCAAGTTAGATACCCAACATCTTTTCTTGATTGCAGGTTCCTCAACGAGTTTGATTGGTCTCATTTGACATTCTCTGTTGCACTTTTGACATCATAATCAAATATTACTGAAAAAAATAATTAACAAAAGTATTTTACATTTAAAATAGCATCTTGGGGGTCAGATAAAGATGTCAACGAGGGCCACATTTGGCTCCCGGGCCTTGAGTTTGACACATATGGTCTAAACAGATTTTAAAAAGAAAGATCACTGGAGTTGAGCCTTTTGTCATCCAGTGTCTTCAATGGAAAGAGGGAGACATGAAGAAACTATAAAGCTGATAAATGAAAACAAGTTTGATAATTTTCATTTATCATGTGATTAATTGATTTATTGTTTATCGTGAAAGGCCTAATAGTAACACTTGAATTTTCATGTTCCCACAGTGTTTGACGGAGTAGATATAGCTAGTAAAAGGGTCCTTTACTTCCATCTTCAAACAGAATATTTTGAGTTAAAATGTAACTTTCTGTGGAGGTTTGAGTGGGATTTTTTGCATTCAGGCGAGATTTGAGAGAAAACCCTAAAGCCTGGTTTATGGTCCATCAGAAGTGTCAGCGTAGCATCTTGCTGATGTGAGTGCTTGACATAAAGTATTTTCTACTTGCACTCCGTCTTGTGTTTGGCCTCAAGTCAGAAGCAGTCAGCTGATGTTGGAGAGCAGCATCTGCTGAGGAGCAGTTTGTTGAGGCTTTTGGAAAATGCAAAGATCATTACAACAGTTCCAGCAAAAATGATGAAAAAAAAGTCAAATAAAATATACAGTATAAAGATAGTCGAAGATGGAACGAGATTGGACTGAGACACTGGTGGCTCTCCATGGTTGTGCTGACTGGAGAATTTGATGGTCTGGAGGGAGTGCGCCTGGTAGACTGGGCAGCATAGGGTAATGTTCCTGCACTGTCTGTCGGAAATGGTGGCACTGTTTGTGACAAATTTTCAAATTTGTGCTGCACCTCAGTTAACAAGAGAAATGCTAGATCCTCTTCTTCTCCATCATCAACTACCGTAATTCTGCTTGCATGATGTGATGGGTGTTGCAGAGGGTGGGACTTTATCAGGACTTCTGTAGAAATAGTCAATGCAAAAAAGAACATTGCAACTTAAATCAGAAAGATCCAATTTGTAAAAGTCTCAGTACAGATTTATTATTTTTGCTAAAATCTCACTGATCTTTGTTTTTGTTGCAGTGTTTTGCACAATGTGTACGTTGTGCGGTGCAGTGCCACCAAAAGTCATATCATACTGTTTGTTCCTCATGGAGCCAGACATTTTGGTATGTAATTTACATGTTTTATGTCAATCTACAGATACAGGACACACATTTTGAGCAGAATAACAATAGTGTTCAATACTTACCAGTAATCATCAATACCCTTAATAATAGCACACACCTCCTCGTCCAAATAGCATGCTTACTAATAAGAATAAAAAATATCTAAGATAACATAAAAAAATTGTAGATAATAAAAATCAGTTTTTCTCTTTCTGCTTT
>JARVLU010000952.1:22131265-22144474 GCA_031762415.1 Simpsonichthys santanae | reverse complement strand
CAGTAACCACTGTGACATCGTTCACCTTCACCAGTGCAGATACCCGAGCTGTGCTATATATTTCATTAACACACATTAGTTAATTCACCTCCAGTGTACTAACTTAAAGACCAACACCATTCAACTAAACCGCTCCCTCTTTTATTTTTTTTTTATTTTTTTATTTTTTTATTTTTTTTTTAATATATATATATACATATACATACATAATACATATAAACTCTCTCATTCCAGAAATCAACAACAAAAAACAGCCTTCATGATGGAAACACATCATGGACACTACATCAAGCAGCTGTCTTGACTGAAAGCATCCTTAAATGATCGTCACTGACATGAGGCCTCTGTCGATGGTTGAAGACGAAGGCTTCACTACAACGATCCACACTTTTAATCCAGATTACACTCTTCCCTCAAGGACACATTTTACAAAGTAGCTACATATTGTGCAGGTATAAAGCATACGTTTATATATTTTTGTGTACATTTATTTTTTATTGAAGCTATTTGACTAACTTTTTATTTTTACTATCAATATTTTACTAACAGAATAGTCAAGTAACAACCTGTATTTGGTGCGAAGTTCTATGTCAGCCAAATATTCAATTTTGGAATAAAGAGGTGGAAATTAAAACTTTTTTTTTTTTTTTTGCAGATTCATTGATTAGTTGAAAAAAATAATTAACTGATTAATCGACCGGTACTTACTACTTGTACTACTATTCCTACTTGGCTGTTTTTCCACTTATTGCGGGGTTTCAGGTTACGGCTCCCCTGCGACAGATGAGGGACTACTGTTTTCATTTTTACTCAAAGTCCAAACATAAAACAAAATATTTAAAATATTTCAATGTTTTTAATTAAAACTGGGACCACAGGATGAACACAGAAGAGACAGAATCAATTTTCAAATGTAAAACATTAGTTTTGTTGTCAACAACCTGTGGTGCCTCTTCAAGAGTCAGCAGAGCAGCTGCAGTGCTGTTTGTCCCTACAGACTTACCGTAGCTTCCTGTAGTAGAAACTCATTGAAGTAAAACTTTGTGTTTTACATATTTTCATCTGTTTTTTATCAAACTCTGAAGAGTATGTATCTGTAAATAGTAGCTGAAGTTTTGTTGACGTAATGACTTTTTTTTTTTTACTTTTGATTTGTGTATATGTTCAGTGATAAACAAAATGTTAATCTAATTAGCTTTCCTATAGCATTTTCAATTAAAAGTTAGCACCGGTGCTAATTGTTGCTCAGCAGCCTGGGATTATTTGACGTGTTTTGACCAATTATTGCAAACAAAAACAACTAAATCAGTGTTCATTGAAGTTTTAAGATAATCCATATGCATGAACAATCATGCATATTGATCCAAGAGGCACCTGAAGACCCCCAGCCTACTTACCCCAGCACTGGGAGGTGGGGCAGCAGCCGCCTGGCGCACCGGCTCTGGAGCGGGCTCATAGTGGTAGTTCTGAGAAGCTGCAGGAGGCTGGTAAGCTCCTGAAGAAGGAAGAGGAAGGGAACTTGGTAAAATACATAACTTTAGAAGTCAAATCAGAATCTATGCTGGAATGTGCGACACACTCCATTTCTGTGTTCATAGTTTTACTACAAACAGCTGGTAACGTCCCTGTTGCGCAATCAAGACGACTCCCTGTGCAACGTTGCAAATCAAGCATGTATCATACAAACCGCTGGTTGACTCATCACACCAGAACTTTTCCATTCAGGCCTTGATGCTTAAAGTTGGAACTATTTTTTATTTATTACCTTACTGCTCCTGAATCTCGTGGACTAAACATTAAAGGATTCAACAACACACCCTAAGACGATCGTCTCGAGCCGAGTGTGAGGAGTCAAGTACCTTGGTTGAGGGAGCTCGGCTGAAAAGGAACATCTCCTCCTATCTTCTTCTTCTCAAACTCCTCGTGGTATTTAATCTGAAACAAAAAAAAAGGAGCACGGATGAAAAGACGTTGCCATGTGCAGCTCATTTTCCATCCACCAGGGGTCTCCCCCCTTCCTCTGCAGCTGAAAGGTGGGGCGTGTTACCAGAAGAAAAAAGGCTCAGGAAGCAGCTTGATGCTTAAAGGAAATGACATTTCAGCAGCAGGAAGAATGGTGAAGTCAGAGTCATGGCAACCCTCGTGGACACGTCACAAAAACAGGTAAAAAAAAAAAAAAAACTAAAGAAAAGAAGGAACGAGGCAGCAGATTGAATATTCAGAGTGAAGACGAGCCAAGAAACACAGATGAAGAGTTTTATTCAGATTAACGCATCAGTTTAACTTGAAACTCCAGGTTAGATTTCATCAGACTTTAGTTCTGGTATTTCAGGACGTCAGGAGGTCGTTCAGGTGCGTGGAGCTGCCTTCATGATCTACTTGATGCTGGTTTTCTTTCAACACCTCCATTCTGCAGGGCTCGCCAAAGCAAGCGGACACGTGACATTTTGGGCAATCGTTTTATCCCGGACACCCTTCCTGATGCAACCTGGTCTCGAACCCACCGCCTCAGCATTATGAGACCAGGACACTGACCTCCGAGCCACCACACCCACCATGTGAGCTCAGTTTGTAACAGGAATTAAGCCCATGTGTTTATAAAGTGCAAACTCACAACAAATGTTAATCTCTGGACATAAAGAGAACTCAGCACATTTATAAGTTTCTAAAGGCAGCGTGTGCACAGCTCCCCCTCATTTCAGGACCAGAATGAGCTCAAAATGTCGCACGTTTTAACTAAAATGTGTTTAAATGCAACAGTTTTACTGTTCATCGTTAACCTGGACCCTGATTTGTTTGTTCCACTTTCTGACGGTGTGATTGCTCTTCCAAATTCACCAGAATGTACCGGTACGGTTGTCAACATACTGAAGGAATAATTCTAAAATACAAAGTTTTGCACATCTAAGGAAAATAATTAGATTTGTAAGGCATCAGCAACCTGCAGCAAGTTATTCTTGTATAAAACAAAGTAAAGACCTGGCTTTAATAAGAGCCAAGCTCCCCACGAAGGGCAGATTTAAAATAAAATAAAATTGTATTTTTATTGAGGATTTTTTCATCTTAAATAACCAACAAATGGATCTATTTTTTACGTTTGTAATATTGTTAGAATACAACTTTAATCTCTTCTTTATGGTCTACTTGTGGAGGAGTTTGAATATCTGGTCTTGATCCTGAGTGATGGTTGGATGAAGCAGATGGATTGACGGGTCTGGGCCTCATCCTTAGTAATGAGGGCGTTGCTTTGGTCGGTCGTGGTGAAGACAGAGTTGAGTTAAAAGGCTCTCTGTCTACATTCCAACCCTCATGAGGTTTGGCTCAAGACCAGAAGAATGAGATCTTGGACATGAGGTTCTGAAATGAGCCCAGCTCAGCCTTAGAGACGGGGTGAGGGGCTCCATCATCCGGGGGGAGGCGGGAGTAGAGCTGCTGCTCCTCTGCATCAGAAGGAGCCAGTTGAGGAGGTTCAGACATCTGATGAGGGCGCCTCCCTTTTGGAGGTTTTCTGGACACGTCCCATTGGGAAGGGGCCCTGGTGCAAATCCAGAACTTGCTGGAAGGATTATATAACCTCTCTGGCCTCCCCCAGGAGGAGCTGGGTGGTGCTGCTGGGGAGAGGGAGGTCTGGGTTTCTCTCCTGGACCTGTTGCCTCTGTGACCCGACCACGGATAAGCGGTTGAAGATGGAGATGGGTCAACTTGTTTTAATTATTTTCCACCAACATGTACAACCAGACATTCCACACAAACCAGAACAATCCCAAAATAAAAGGTTAAAAAAAAAAAAAAAAACTGGACTTTTATTGTTATGTCTGAAGCTTCAGAATAAAAGTCCAGTTTTGTTTTGAAACGTTGTCTTTTTGGGTTGATCACGACCTGGATGACTGAGAAGCTTCACCAGCGAACAAACCAAAATAACCATGAAGGTGGTGGTTTGGTAGAAGTCTGTCCAGTGGCCTGGTGCTTGAGTGGGGGCACTAAACCAGCAGCCCCTCCTCAATGTGAGGCTGAAAACAGACGACTCAACATTTAGTAGCATGATTCTGCCGCGCTCAAAGAGCTCAGTGTGCCGGTGGCGTTCGCTGCGAGCGGGCTCAGTCTGGACGGGACGACGGCGCTGCGCTCAAGTGCAGTAAGCTACGAGAGGGCGCGTGTGAGGGATTATTTTAGTTTGTTCTCAGGGACGAGTCCGAGCTGTCGCTGCGTGTGGATTTATAAACGTGTCCTGACTGCTCCTGAAGTAACTTTGTTCCATTTTACTCCAACAGTAACAAAAAAACGAAAGAATAAACGAGACGACCGACAGATTTGAACTGAAAACTAAAAACCTGACACGAGTTTTTCTTACACCCATGTGGTTTATGTGCACGGTCATAAATACATGCAACATATGTGCATCTTTCTCGCGTTAAGTTTCTTGATCTGAGACTTTAAGACCGTTCAGTGCATGAAAGCAGTAATTATCCATCAACCTCCATGCTAATTACAGCATTAGTGAGGACAGTGAGACACGATCTTGTTGCACCCTTCGACAGAACACGATCATCCTCTGCTGAAGATGCACCAACAGCCGTTCCCACACAGAACGGGTCCAAAATAAAGTGCTGGAAACACCAAAGAAGGTGGGTCAGATGGCTCCAACTTGTGATGCACGGACACCAAATCTTGCATCCCTGTACTCAGCATTTTGATTCTGTTTTGTTCATTTAGTTCCCTAAATAAGGTTTTTGTGCAACATTGTAGAGCAACATATTTATTTTAGGTCTGTGATGGTGGTGTCCCAGTACAGATACCAGTATAGGGTCTGATACCAGGCTTAAAAACTCTTACTTGTACTTGTAAAAACACCATGCAACTACTTTTATGCTTGGTGATGTCATTTCCTCATTTACTGTGCAAGAAGCCAAAGGCAGAAACAGGACGGTCGTAGTTTGGAGATATATACTGTATTTAAAATAAAACCTCAGGTAATGACAAGATATATAACAGACTGCTGTGTTCTAAATATAAAGGAACTGTGTAACGTTTAAGTACTGACTCGTTAAGTGCTTTGTATCAACAAGTACCCAAACTGAAGTATTTGTACTTGGTCTGGAAAAGAAATAGTACTGGGACACACCTGGTGTGAGATAATCGATGCTTGTTTAGAGTGTAATTATGACATAATCCTTTATTAATCTCATTGCAGCTCTATGACTCAAAGGAATCAAATCATGTGCAACAAATATTCCCTCACAAAGTTCATGAAACATGTTTTGGATGAAGAGATAATATATTATTATTGAAATAATCATAGAAAAGTAATGAGTTAAAGAATAATCAATGCTGAACAAGATTTGTTTTGTGGCGGAGACACCGCACGACCTTGAAACAATCCTTTAATATTCACCTGTGTCAATGTTTTATTTCATTTTTATTACTTTGAACGAGCAGAGGAGAAGGGACACGGCCGGAACTCACATTGCTGATTTGGTCCTGCGTTTTCTTGATTCTCTGCAACTCCGGCGTGTCTGCGACCACGCTGAAACCTTTTCCTTTATTCTTCTCAAAGTCCTCCCTGTAGTGGACCTGCACAGCAAACAGGACCAGATTAAGGGTTAGAACTTGCAATGCAAATAAGACGAACAGTCAGAGGAAATGTTGCAACACCTGTGAGTCAACACATAAAACCAAAGGTGATGTTTATAGAAACGCTGACCCTGAATCTGTCAACTAAAGGAGAAAACTGTTGTAGCTTGTTTAGGATCAGATCTGGGTTTTACTGAGCTAAAAGAAATATTAAAAAACTGTTTCCAAACGAAGTAGCTTCTTGCAGTTGTGCTAAATGTTTCTATTCTTTGTAAGATATGCAGGTGAAGTGAGCTCCACGTGTGTGATTTGTGTGCAAAGTGAGACGGGCCCCTGCATACATCAGGCTTTGTGGTGACGTCAACTTCCTGTTTGCTTAGGAGCCTTCTACACAGATCATTGTGGCAACCATATATGGCCAAAAGGAGAGGTAGTGAGTGACAACTGTGTGAGTGTGTGTGTGTGTGTGTGTACTTCCACCCCACCCACCCATTCTGACCCTGAGGGCAGGAGGAAGAGACGACCAGCCCATAATCGAGTAGCAGAACGTGTAAAGTTCATCTGGAAAAGTTTGACGCTTTGCAAACCTGAAACAGGAAACAGGAAGGTGCAGATACAGCAACACGCCCGTCATCTTCCAGCTGATCGCCTTGTAAATACATTCAGCTGATCTGCTCCAGAACTTCCTCCACTCCCCCAGATGTCGACATTTTTTTTTAACCTTTATTTAACCAGGAAAATCCCATTTTAGCAAGAGAGGCCTGGGCCTGAAGGAAGCCCAACATGCATGTTTTAGGTCTGTGGGTGGAAACCCACGCAGCACGGAGAGAACATGCAAACTCCACACAGAAAGACCCCAGGTCCAACCAGGGACTGAACCCAGGACTTTTTTTGCTGTGAGGCAACAGTGCTAACCACTGATACGTCGTGCTGCCAATGATAAATGATCAGTGTTGCCAGATCTCGCAACAGAAACAAGCAACCAGCTCTATGAAAGCAAACCCAACTGGCAACTCACCACATTGTGTAAAACAAACTGTTTTTAAAATAGTATAAATATACATTTGTTATGGCATTACACATAAGCAACAGCAAAATTATGCTCAGCACTTTGAATAACATACTTTTAAGCTCTGATAAAAAATACATTTTGCATATCTAAATAAGTTTTTCTACATATTTAAAAAAAAAAAACATCCTGACATCTGCGTGTAAGTGGAGGAGCCCCCTGGTGGTCAACCACGGTATGAGCGTTTGTTTGAGCGTGCGCGTGTCGCCTCGCCAACTTTAGCGAGAGAGATAAACAGGAAACGGGGCGTGGTCGTGGAAGGGACAAACTACCTTCTACCACTTGTCTTTTGCTTTATTGTGCGGAGCTGGGAGATAATCAACCAGTTTCACTCTGAAATAAAGTCAAGCCCAAATAAACAACTTCACGTTCAATACAAGCCCAAAGGACCCACAACCCACGACTCAAGATTTGCAAGCCGCTTCAAGAAAAAAAACAAGCCCAAAGTTGCTGATAATAAGCCAACATGGCAACACTATAATAAGCCAACATGGCAACACTGTAAATGATGTCCAGCTCAGAGACCTCCTTACATCATCTCCTCCCCGACACCTTGTGACGCAACTAAAAGTGACGCAGTGATACACCCAGATTTGTTGTCACTCCTAATGTGACGCCCAGCTGGGAATAAATCAATAAATAATAATGATAGTAATAAAACAGCTGATCCATAAACATTACACACAGCTGTTCCACTGAGCCCTCAGAGATACATGTGGTTTTGACTCATCTGTGCCCTGCAGTCTTGATGCTCGCCAGAATATGATCCTCCCCCGTCTTCATGTCTCCTTTGTTCTCGTCTACGCCACAGCTTCCCCTCCACCAATCGCACCGGTGCTTTCTCTCCCCACCCACAATCTATCTGCTCCTTTTTCATTCATGCACATTTTACTGCTTTAACAGCAACATTCGTCTCATTTCATCCTTTTGCTGATATGCGTTCCTGGAGCTTCGTCTTCTCTTGGGGTTTCATCGTAGTCTCTTCCTCCTGCACTCCTTTTTATTTATTTTTCCTGCGCTGGCGCCTTCCTGTCTGATCGGTTTTTCTCCGTTGTTCACCGTGTTGCTTTCCCTCTCCTCTACAATTTGTTCTTTACGGTTTCTTTATTTCCCCTCTTTCTGTGGCGTTTCTTTCAGGGGTTTTTTTTTTCTCCACCCTTCAAGTCCGGTAACGAGGTGCGACAGACCTCGACCCGCTGCCGTACCAAAACGGTTCCCGTAGCAACGGTGCTGGCGGTGATGAGAAGACAGGAACCGGTATCTGGGAGCAACATTCTTATAATCACACAAAAGCAAAAAATAAATAGACTTTCCTCTGCAGTAAGAAGTTCTTACAAGAACCTTTGCTTTCAAGAAAGTTCATGCTCAATCATCCAGGTACCAAATCCAATGATTCTCAGTCGGGTCATCTGGACAGTTTATTTTTTATAGAAATGTTTCACCCTCCATCCAGAGGGCTTCATCAGTCAGAGGAGTTCCATCAAACTGTTTCCCCACCAAGCAGTAAACACCTTAAGTGGACCAACCAGTTTGCTGGAGCCAAGATGGTTTCTGGGGGCTTTCCTGTCCCTCGTTGACTCCTCCCAGGAGAATAAAAATGAAACTGTCCAGATGACCCGACTGAGGATTATTGGATTTGGTACCTGGATGACTGAGCATGAACTTTGTTGCCTTGAACACTTTGGCTGTGGCTGCCTGCCTGGGAGGAGTTGACGTTGAGGTCACAGAATTGTTTTATGTTGGAACTGTCGAGTAATTCACTGCAGACACACCAACAGTTGCATAAAAAAAATAATATTACACCCCCTTTAATGCAACATTTGTACATAATTACTTTAGGCTGTTTTTATTTTACTTGCACTTGCTGGCTCTTTTCTTTTTTAAATGGTTTGTTTTAGTTTAATTAAACGATCAGTCATGGAAATAGAGGATCTATCTCAGCTTCAGTGAGCATGTCACATTCCTAAATTATTTGGCTAGTTTCCTTTTGCGCTTTATTTAAACTTGTTTTACTGGCTGTGCTCATTGTTGATCTCCCTGATTAACTGCGAGGTGAATGCAATTTGTGAAGTATAATGTGAATCGGCGACAGAATCAAATCTAAAACTTGACATTTGTGCAGGATTTGCTGAAAACTGGAAAGTTGTAAATAACTAAGTGCTATTACAGTGAATATTTATGACTTATATCATCAGAGTTTATTTGCTCATGATAAGTTAGGAAAGTATGAAAAGCAGGTGGCGCTGGAGATTTAGAGTGCATTTAGTCTAATTTTAGTTCTTGAACACGGTTAAAGACAAGAATGAATGACTTTGACTCCAGCTCTTTTCTTTAGAGACTAAAACTAATCAGAAAATGGGGATGTGTGGTGATTTGCTCATCAACGGGAGCCCTTTCTTTCTCTTGTAATCAGTTCACTGCAGATGAGTGATTCTGAGCTAAGCAGCCTTTATTTTACTAAAAGAAGTTCAAATAGGGAAGATAAATGTAAAGACTCTTACTTTTTATATCTTTATCATCAGCCAAAGAAGGCAAGTGCTAGTGTGTTTGCCTGTCTGTGTATGTGTTTGTCTGTACTGTTAGCAAAATATCCAAGAGCCACCAGATGAATTTTATAAAGATTCTCAGGAAACAATCATTGGATCTACATACAACTTATTAAATGTGGAGCCAACCCATTTCAAGATGGCTGCCACAGCCAGCTGACCATATGAAAGACAAAGATGGCTACGACTCAGTCGGTTTTATGAACAATGAGCAAACCATTGATGTGGTAACATTCTTTGAGCATCTACAAATTGTGCATTTTTTAAAACTTAAAACAAGGGAAATTTGTGGAGTGGTGGCACAGAGATTAGAGAAGATGGGCCTGTGATCGGAAAGTCGCATGTTCAATTCCCTGGACTGACAACATCAAAATGTGGGTGGAAAAGATGAAACACCCACACCAGCCTCCACCCTCATTTGCCCCACTCTGGGCCCTTGAGCAAGGCTCTTAACCCCCCACCATCTGCTCTCAAACAGGTCTCTCTTGAAAATGAGCCCTCATGACTCAATGTATAAACAAAGGGTAAATAAAAATAAAAAAAAAAACAACAACAACAGGCATCAACCCTGTTTGTCTGTTAGCAAAATATCTCATGAACTCCTGCACAGATCTTCATGAAACTCCCAAACTGTGTTGTCAGTCTGCACTATGAGGCTGAGGAGGGATTTATCATGAAGCACTGTGATCTTGTGTTGGCTAATGCCACTTAGCTATGGTGGCTATCTTGTATTGGGTTCACTCCAAATGTTAACAAATAGAGGTTTCAATACTGTCCATCCAGTATTGATGTAGATTGACAAATCACACCTCACACCTTAACAGCAGAGGTTTCTTAGGGTCTTAGTCTAATTCACAGAACCCCTACTGTTAAGGTGTGAGCCTTTAAAACCTGAACCCCACACTCTCTGCTTTTTAAATTGAGAAAGCTCCTGGGATGAAGAGCGAAACGTCTTCTGTTACAAATAAAGTCCAGCTATTTTTGTATTGAACGTTTTTTGAAGTCCTTCCTGTGTTGCACTTTATTTTAAAGAAAGGCATTCACATGAGTGAGGAAGGTGGTGGACAACATTTTGATTCATAATCTTTTATAATCAGTGAGGCAAAGGTTCAATACAAGGGACAGGAAATGTGCTCCTAAAGAAGAGTAGTTCATGAGAGGTGGATGCCTTGATCTCCAAACCTCTTTGTCTCTCTCTCTCTGTCTCACCAAGTTCCCCTGTTATGTTAGCACTTTGGTCGGGACAAATTAAAGTAAAGTGTGGTGGACAGTCATTGTCATAATGTGTCCTATGGTGTCAGGACATTTTACACGGTGCACAACTTGAGCAGTGTAAACAGATGTGACAACCATTTTCACTCAACAATATGCGAGTGGACTCAGGGCAGACTTGCCTGATGGGTGCCCTAGGAGAACAACTCCTCCTGCAAACCACCCCCCACCCTGCGAGCCAGCATCATCCAACACCCCACCCTGAGGTGCATGGACACACTTCGCCATGACATATCATTTAGATTAACATCACAAAGTTTATTTGAATATATTATCCAAACACTTGGAAGCATAAGACACATAAATACTGTATACCACGAATTTAAAGGTATACAATACAAATACAAAAAAAACTGCAGAAATAATAAATAATAACAATAATAATAATGTAAATACTGTACTACTGTTAAAATAAGGCATTTCTAAATTGCACCAGTAGAACACAAGAAAATCTGTGCACGACAATTGCTGTTTAATCAAGACATGCACGTCAATGCACAACTGTCAAGGAAGGTTCGAACCTTTTCTGAATAAGACAACTGAACTTCAAGAAACACTAAGTTGCACAACTGTCATGTAAAGTCTTACCCTTCTGTAAAAAAGTGTATCTTATTTTCAAACCAGAAATACAAATTAAACTGCACAACAGCTGCCAACTAAATATCGACCCTTCTTGATCTCCTTGATGCAAAGGCATCAATAATGTCATCATGAAATCTGCTCAGCAGCTGTACGGTTGATACTGACATAGCAAACACTAACTACTAAGATAAAACAAACATGTCTATATCCAATTTGTGACATATTCAGAACAGAAGACAAATCAACATCACTTCCAGTTAATGACTACAGTATTTAATGTGGTCCAAGCTACATCACAAGATAATTGCCGTTAGTAATTATTGTAGCCTAATATTTTCCATGAAGTAGTTTAGTTTTAGGATTGCAGTTTTCTAAACTGTAAAATTTTCAGCTGAAAATCAAATATGTCATCCTAAGCAGCTGAACTAATTACTGTTAAGTCTATCTTGCAACAGGCTATATACATAACATAACACCTTTCATGCGCCAAGAGATGACACAGCTGCATATGTTTATCTTTTATTGGTTTCGCCTCTTCTTTTCTCTTCAGCGATTTCACGCAGACAATTTGTGAACTATTGGCTATGTATTCACAGTATTGTGAAAAAAAAGTGCTTTGTTTGGGCACAATCAATGGTGTGATTTACTTAGTGATTAGACACATCCTTGGACCAGCAAGGGAGACGAGAGAACCCCCCTCTCCTTTCACAACCTGTGTCAGACTTCAGCAGGAGCTTCATGCCCTGCACATGGCGGAGGGTGCCCACTCCCTGCAAGTGGGCGATAGGAAGCCAATATTTAGGCTAGACAACCTATATGAAATGATATGTTTTGCTTTTTGAGGGGGAGGGTGGGGCCAGGTACTTGTGCCACCCTTGATATTGCCCAAACCAGAAACTATCACTGAGTGAGCTAACATGTTGGATGAGATAGGCTGCTGTGTTTGATGAGATACGTTTATGTAAGTTATTAGTTTATAACCACCAAGTACTGAAACAGGCAAAAATGAGCCAGCTGGTCAGGTATTAACTAGAAACAGAAGAGTTGTAAATCTTGATATCAAGAAAAAAAAGTTTTGCTTAGATGTATAAGAAGAATAAAAAACGCGAAACAGTTTCTTTCAGTTTTAGCCTCAGCCAGCACCTTATCTTGGGCTTAATTGCTCCTCTGGTTCACTCCCGCATTATTAATGCGATCATTGCTACATGTGACCTTCACCATAAACATCTTGCAGCTTGACCCTCAAACCTCTGGGCTAAAGAGCAGAGAGATGATGGCACCAGATGAGATTTTTACCCTCACAAAATGTAAAGCTCATCCATCATGTTCTGCATCTGTGTGGGCATTTTCTCAGTTTTTATACTGTATTGATGTTTTTTGCGCTGTCTTCCTCTGTAACCATGTTATACTATTTTTTTAAATAAGTCAAGAGAATTACTCTGAATACTTGTTGCTTTGTTTATAAATAATAAAAATAAAGGGTCCCAAACTATAAGTGAAACATATTTTACATATAAAAAAATGACTGTTTTGAAATTTACTGGTTTCAGTAAAAAGATTAATGTGTGTGAAATAGAGTTTACTCCTGACTGGACTGATAAGCTAACAGGTAGTTTGAACAGGGCAAAGAACTAAATGGATTTCTGCTGTTTTATTGCAGCTCTCATAAAAAAAAGAAGCATTTATGTAAAAAAAAAACATTTTTAAAACTTTATACAATCATCAGTTTTGTATTGCACAGTTATCAACATTTTTTCATTGGTTGTTTGCAAGCACAGATAGTTGCAGAAGCTAGTAGCTAGCAGTCCGTGAAAGAACATTATATTTCTATTAGAAGAATCGTCTAACATGAAATTAATAGCAGTGTAAATGTTTCTAAAACAGCATTTTAAAGAACTGCTTACAAAATTTAGTGAGTGAAGTTATTTCAGGAAGCAAATCCAAGTTGTAGCAGGACTTGACTTTGGTCAATAATTTGCTTCAACCAGACATTAGCTCATCAATTGGACCAGAGTGAAACTCAGATTTCACCAAGCTGAAGCCATTTGTGGAGCATTATGAGCATTTTAGACATCATAACTAAACAAAAGACTTAACAGCTGGCGAGAAATACAACAGGCGGTCCCCGACTTACGGCGCCATCGACTTACGGCATTTCGGACTTACGGC
>JARVLU010000952.1:22048382-22061789 GCA_031762415.1 Simpsonichthys santanae | reverse complement strand
TCATAGGGGGCTGGAAGGTGCTATATAAGTAAGCTCCATTTACCATTTACCATTTAAAAAAAGGCATTACTACTCACTCAACTTAAAAGTTTAAATTAAGTTGCTTGTTAAACAAACTTTTGCTTTAGCTTAGCTGATTTTAATTTATTAATTAACTGAAACATTTTGGTTTGTTGTTTCAACTTAGAAATCTGTAATTTCTACTTGGCAGATTTTCACTTATTGCACCGGGGGTGGGTGGATAATCCCCGCAATAAACAAGGGACTACTGTATTGGTAATTTTCTGATTTTGTATCTATCAGGATATAATCATGTTGCATTGATTGTTTGATCAACCATCTTGTCTAATAATATTCACTAACAGTTCACAAGTCTTTTCTCTTCTCAGCACATGATGATCCCAGCTTGAATCTCTTGCATGAAAGACGGCTGCATCACTTCAAGACATGCTAGGTCTTTAATAATAAATAGTGTGACAGGTGTGAGCCAACATCTGAGCACTGTGTTCTCCACATGTTGCTGGGTCATCACAGCCATGATGTAAATATCTTATCTCTGTGTATTTATGTATAATAACTTTCAAACAAACACTGTATTTTATTACCTTCAAAGAAGACCGTGAGACAAAATCAGTGATGGAAAAACACATTTAGATGCTTCAGGCAAAAGCTCTACTATGTACATCTTCTATCTACATAAGCATATATATCAAGCTATATTTAGCTGAATTGGTAAAAAACTAATTTTCTTGCTGCTGAGAATGATGTAATATATTAAGTCATAAATTTTAATGCAGCCGTCTGTAAAGAGTAATTTTAAATAGTTTCCATATAGAGTTAGCTAGCTTAAAGCAGTGGTTCACAGTTGAGGCTTAGGCTTTTGTAAATGTATAAAAGACATGCATGAAAGGTTTATTAATGGATAAAACATGAACATTTTAATGAGTTTATTTGATGGATTTCTGTGAAGAAACTAACAATAATAACTTGTTTATAAATTAAATTTTGTTATAGCAATGCGGTTGAGTTTAAGCAAACAAACAAAAACTGATTTCCTAAAACGTTCCAACTATGAGCCACAAGTAAAAAACATCTATTTAAAATAAAATTACAACAATTTGCCACCATTTTTTGTTGCATTTACTATTTTGTGCACCAATTTATTAAAGAACTGATATTCAGCTGAGATGAATGCAGCATGTGTGACCTTTTGCTAAATGCTTTTAAAGATTTCCCACTGCTCCTGAACTCACCGTTAATGGATCATACAATGGATTAGAGTGGGAGTGCACGGTGGTCCTTCGTTTCAGGTAAATATGTTCACCTAATGTTAGATAAAACATACATTTTTTTTACATCACTTCCATGCAAGCTACAACGTAAATAATCATTGCCCAGCAAAGGCATATTTTCTTCTTGTGTGCATGAACTTATGAGAGTGTCTGTTAGCAAAATATCTCATGAACCACTACAAAGATTTTAATGAACCTCTCCAAATACTCATTGTGTGAATGTTTATGAATCATTCACTCTATTGTGATTGATTTTTCTTCCGTACGTTTTGCAGCCTCTTTCCCATTCCACAATTTTTATGCTATTTTAACAAACCATATATCAAAACATTCAGCTCTTTCAGGACAATTCTGCTATGACTTTGGTATTGGTGCAACTTTAGCTTTTTGAAATATTTAGGCTTTTCTTCCATTTATTTTTCATAGAAAATGAATTGAGCTCATTTTACATCTTTAGATCTGTTTATAACATTTCACTGCTCTTTTCACATTTTGTTCTGGTTCAGCTTCTTTCAGCATCCTTTTGAAAATTTGTACCTTTTTACAGCGATTGTCAGCTAATTTCAGCTGTTCTTTCAACTGTTTTTTTTTTTGCTCCTTTCAGGATCATTATGCTAACCACAATATTTGTCTCCTTCTTCTACCTTCTTTCTGCTCCTTTCATCTTATTTTGGAAAGTTTCTGCTTGTTTCACTATTTCAGAAACTATTATCTATTGTATGCTCATTTTAGCTTTTTAACAGCTAATTCCACTTTTTTTTTTTTTTTTTTTTTTTTTTTTTTGCACTTGTTTAGACTTTTTTCAATCTAATTAATCTAAAATGTGCTCTCTCCACTTCCTGGTAATTTAAGCTTCTTTCTGACGTTTTAGCTACAAAAACAGCTAAATAACTGTTTTTTTTTTTTGTTTTTTTTTTTTTGTTTTTTTTGTTTGCTAATTTCAGCTTTTTTCAGATAATTTCCACTTTTTTAAGCTTATTTCTGCTTATTTCAGTTTAATTGGGCAGACATACTTTCTTCAATTACCTCTGCTAATTCTTTTTAGCATTCTTATTACAACTTTGTCCACTTCCTTCTGGTAGTTTAAGCTTCTTTCAGTCTTTCCAGCTATATTTGGCAAATTTCACCTTCCTTTTTTGTTTTCTTTCTTTTTTTTTGTTGTTGTTGTAATTTTCCTAATTTTTATTCTCATTTTTACTTATTTAAACTCAATTCAGCAAAAATGTATTATTTCTGCTTTCTTCTGCTAATTGCTTGTTCTTCAAATTTCAGCTACATTTCAGCAATTTTTCTTTTAGCTAATTTTAGCTGTTTTTCAACCAGTTCTGCAAAAAGCCTTTGCACTGCATTTTTGCAGGAAATGTTATTTCTTTCATTAAATGTACATTTGCAACTGATTACATTCTGGAGTCATCGCAAAAACAAGATGGCCACCACAACCAAATGACTTTAAACAACACTAAAATTACTTTCTATACTGTAAATCAGTTTTACTGGTTTTGAACTAAAATTCTGGCATGACAGTAGCTGAGAGTCATTAAAAATATCATATCCAGTGTGACATGCATCCCTTTATGCCCCGTTCTTTGGCTTGAAAACATTCTTGTCTGACAAGCATCAATCACTGATGGTACTTGATGATCACTGCATTTGTAAGTGGGAAGAATGGTTTTGTTGGAGGGCTTTGGTGTTTTCTGGAGTAAATAGATTTTCTCTCCACAATGAGATTTTGTGTTCTTACTGCATTTCTATCCCAGCTCAGCCTTGCAGTCTCCTGTGAGAGCCAGAACCTGAGGCAGTTAGTCACATTAGAGCTGCTGCTTCCATGCATCACAATGTGGTGGTCTGCTTGTCAGCCGCTGCCTGTAAAAAAAATAAAAAATAAATAAAACTGAAACCCTTACCTTCCTCCCCTCTAGTTATCTAAAAAAGCGCTCTCACTCAAAGAGGCCCTGGAGCTGTCAATCAGAACTGGATGGTCACCAAACACACCGATGGATTTGTGCGTGTATGTGTTTTTGTGTGGGTGTTTGTGAATATTTTTTCAACTTCGCCTTCATTTTTAGGACAGCAGCGTCTGCTGCGTGATTCAGTCACATCTTCGCTGCTCCCTTTCGGTAATCACATGCTCAGGTCCTCCTCTCCCAGCTGCTTGGGACGATTTGGAGATTAAACATAGCTCTGAAGTTTTTTTTTTTTTTTTTAACAGCCTCCACTTTTGGCAGCTTCAAGATTCCCCCCCTCTCTCACATCTTAGGGGCATTTAAAACTTGAAGCAAAACGAAGGCAAATAAAATGTAGAATCAACACATTTAAAATTTTTATTTATTTAATTTGGCTTTAAGCAGCTATAGAGCCGGGTGTGAAAATAGAAACAGTCATAAATGCATTAATCATTTATCTCTGTGTGAATCCAATCAGCTGGGTCTGGTCTGCACCCAGCAGTAAGAATTCCCCAGGTTCAGACTGCAGAGGGAGCATAATCATGGGCGACAGCTTTATTCTCACTGCCATGTTCCACACTGATTGTTATCTGCAGGGAAACATCTGTCTGTCTGAAGCCATGACTTTTTGTCATACCAGGCCCCTGCATTCAGCTCAGTTAGAAATCTACTTAGCACATAAACTTGCTCAGGCACACACGGAAACACCAGCACAACCGTGCTGCAATCCAGCAGGAGAAATACAACAAATGCATGTCAGTTTCTCCCTCGATGCTGTGACAATTGGAAACCTGAGGAGCTGCTTCAAAGTAAATCTCACAGCCTTTTCAGAGATGCAGAGAAAGAGCTCCCTCTGGATGAACAATACACTTGTTATCTGCTCCTGTATCATAAATGATCAAAACGGCTTCTGGAAGTTTTTGCCAAGCTCCGAGGGGCGAATAGAAAGCATGCACAACAGTTTATTCCCCTCATTCAAATACTTAGATTAGGGCAGCCCGGTGGCGCAGTTGGTAGAGCTGCCGCCTCTCAGCGAGCAGGTTTCTCTGGTTCAAATCCCGGTCCTAGGGCATTTCAATGATTCAAAGATTCAAGGATTCAAGGTTATTTATTGTCATTCGCATCACATGTGGTACATGAGGTGGAACGAAACTGTGCACACAGGGTCCCAGTTACATCCAACAATAGCAAAAATATAAATTGTAAAAAGAAAACAGTAAATAAGGTTCTAAGATATAAACTAAGACATACGCTAAACAAACGCCCAATGGTATTCTAAAAAATCTAAGATACGCTAATCACTAATAGTGCAAAATAATACACCAAACAGCAGCATGATTCTTATTAGGGATGGAGCCGATCCGATCCAGTATCGGTATTGGCTTCCGATACCAGCATAATTTACATATTGGATTTTTCCCATTCAACCTGCCGATATTTCCGATCCAAATGCATGTCGGAACTAATGAAACGTCTCCACACGTTGGCTTCAAACTATGGAATGGATTTCCTGAACGGAGGTGTGTCTCATGAGTCCAGAGTAATAAGACCCGCCTCACATTCAAGAAATCAATTTCATAGTTTTCAGCCAGCTACAACGTGCAGTAGCACTGTAGCTAACAGCTAGCCAACTTTTCATTGTAACATGTCCGCTGTGTGAAAGTATTTTACACCAAACATCACAAGACGGTAACGTGCAATGTCTGCGGTCATAGCACCACATTAAACTGCAGTAAAGTTAGTTTTACGTTGGACATTCAAGCTCCGTGGCTTCAGCTGGGCACTACTCTCGCTCTGTTCATAGAAGGCTACCAGACCCTGGCCAGCCATGCCTAATCTGACCCGCTCAGTCTACCGAAATCAGAACACCTGCTTCAGATTGAACAATAGTGGCCCGCTGATGCCACGTAGCTTGAATGTTTACCAAGAAGTTGCTAAACTTCAATGTAATTAATGACCAATCGCTATCAGCTGTACAAAATGAAGGATTTTTCAGCTTGATACTTGCAGTCAATATATAATTTACCCTCCAGGAGATATTTATCAGTACAACAGTAGACAATCATAAAAAAACATTGAAAATTACAAGAAAATTATATTTAAAAAATGAAACAAAAACAGCTACATTAAAAAGCTATGTAAAATATTAAAAACAGGAACATGTCTGTGTTGGTTTATGCCATGAAATTAGCAGATGTTTAAAGCCATTTAATTATTATTTATTTAGTTTCATTTCATAAAAAAAACATTGAGTGAAAAGAGTGCAGAAAGAAGAAATACATTCTTCTATCTGCCCCTTATTAAAAAAAAAAAAAAAATCAAATAAATTTAGACAGTCACTTAAATTAAACACCATAACCACTTTAAAGCTAGGAATAAAAAACAACATGTTTTGTGTTAACATGATCAAGTTGCCTTTTAGGGCATGCATGCATATATTTGTACAAATTGTCTTGAGGAGATTATTACAGCCTCATATAAAATCAATAATGACGATAATATCGGAAAGGTATCGGTATCGGCCGATATCCAGATTTAGGGATCGGGATTTGATCAGAAGTTAAAAAATGTGGATCTGTGCATCCCTAATTTTTATAGGTTCTGTTGGCTATAGTTCACACGCTAATGCGAGCCGAGTCCTCAAAACTAACATAAAATAAGATTTAGTCAAAGCATGCAACAAACATACAGAAACAAGGCGCCAAAAGTGAAAAAAAATACATCTACAGCTGCATGGTCCTACTGGCAGAGTGGTTCTGATGACAGTGAGGTTATCTTAGCAACATGGTCCAGTTAGCAGCATGGTACTATTAGTGGCATGGTCTTGTTAGCAGGTCTTGTCAGCAGCTTGATGATAATAATGACCACAGCAGCTGCCTCCCAGACCAAAAACATGCATGTAAGTCTGATTGGTAACTATAAATTGTCCCTAGGTGTGAGTGAGAGAGTGAATGATTGTTTGTCTCATTTGTCTCTATGTGTCCCTGTGATGGACTGGAGACCTGTCCTGGGTGTCCCCCACCTCTCGCACAGTGATAGCTGGACATGGGCACCAGTGCCCCTGCAACTCAAAAAGGGAGAAGCAAGTAAAAAAATGAGGGATGGATGAAAATACTTAGATTTGCAAAGCAAGCCAACCCCTGTAAGAAGGGCCTGCAGAAACAAAGTGCTGCATGTGACGTGCAGCAAGCCTCAGAGTCTCCTGCAGATGAACTCAGGCTGATTTATTGTCTACCAGACTGATGGGCCTAAGAGGCACAGTTATTGGCCACACTTGGCAGGAGCAAGAGAGATTACAGCTTTTAGCTGGGAGCAGCACCTTTAGCCCAGTGTGACGTCTGGCAAAAGACGTGCTGGCCACATGTTCGGTTAAAACTTCAGATATCCTTAGAAAGACATGAGCTGGTCATCCATCACACAAACTGTGTGTTTTTCTTAAAAATAAATAAACATACAATAACCATGCCGAACAATAGAAAATTAAGTTAGTAATATTGCAGCATCGGGCTAATTTCATTTCCATTTCACGTGTTTGCTGAGTACAGAATAAAAAGAGTCTTTAAAGAATAAATAACCGTCTAAAATACCAGCTGGATTCATTGAATTTATCCTAAATGTGAATCAATTGGCCTATTTCACAGCATTCATTTAGACTTGAAATAGTTACGTTAACCAGGAGAAAGTCTTCTAAATGGAATGCAGCTCTCGTTAATCTACCTTTGCTTTTTTCTACTCTCTCTGTAAAAAAGCACTCACTCACATTATCTCTGATGTGACTTAGTCGTTTGTTTATTTATTGATACCAGCAAAGTCTTTTCTTTAATGCGTTCATTAACCTTTTATGCACTCTTTTTACAGTACACATTATAAAGAGTAAATGCATTTACCACCAGGTTTCATGCTATGGAAGTTAAAAGATTTGAAGGTAACAGAAAATAAATGAAACACCCTTATCTGATCTGTTTTCATTGTTGAATTGTATAATGTGTCATTTTCAGCACAACTACTTGTGAAACTCCGCCAGCAGCACAAAACAACTCAGAGACGAATGGTTTGAGGATCACACATTGAGCTCAGTTTGTGGGTAAATGGGTATAAAATGTTATCAAATAACAACTGAAACATAAATGACCAAAAATGACAATTTCTTTTATGCAGCACATGCCAAATTGTGCAAACAGAAATACTTCACTATCTTTGAACAAAGGGGAAAAAAATTCAATTCAAATACAAGATTACAAATGTTATTTGGATTCTAAAAAAAAAAACATTTATTTTTATTTTTGCACCAGCAGTTGGTAAACCACTGTTTTCATTTTGTTCTTTTCCTAAAAATCAAACTCCACCTGTAATGGTTTTCATGCATATGGAAGATAAGAATCTGCAGCTCAGCAGACGTGTTGGTACAACATGGATGAGTGAAAGTGCTTCAGTCTGAATTAGATGCATCATTTTCTTGTGCATCGCTGCAGAAAACTCTGAAAACTAATAACAGTTTACTCATTCAAATCAAAACATCATATGCAGCCACGCCAAGAGGCTTGCATGTGGATGTTGTTTTCATTTAGAATTTCATTATTTATTAGTAAGTGCATTATTCATCGTCTGTATTTGCATTGCCATATGCGCTTAGAACAAATGCTTTTGGAAATGTGAGTTTACAGCTTCTGCTTTTACCATATTCAGATTGACAGGCTGTTAGCGATGGATTTGTCTGAATCTGGTCTCTTCACCTTGGAGGTGCTGATGAAACTAGGTTAGGCACAGCACCATTTATCACTGCAGCATTCCTCAAAGGAAGATACTTCATCATTAACACTGCAGCTATAAGCAAACATGTCCGCTGCTGCAATTTCTGTGGTCCCCTTTGTTGAATACAGATACAAAGGAAGGAAGAGTTGCAACCTCTGGGTTTACGGCCACGCTCCATCTCAGTAACTCATCCATGATGAGTCTGTTTTAGTCAGAGTGACTCTTAGTGACTTTTAATCATGGCTGTGGTCTCCTGGCAGGTGGTCTTAAGTGCCCTTCATTACAGTCCGATCCCTCTCTGTAGAACGACTACTGTGCTGCCTGTTGAAGACAGCGCCGCCCACATTACCTGCAGACCATTAATTAACCTGAAGAGAGCCCATCTCAGCAGTGGCCCTCAAGCTGCGCCATTTGAGATCAGACAAGGGACCGTAAAATTCCTTGACGAGATCGATGATCTTTCTGTTTTTAATGAATCAGAGTAAAAGACATCCTGCCGGGCGGTCACCATCGGATAATGTCAAGAGACAGAACACATTAGAGGAAGATGACCCTACTTTCTGCAAGGCGCTACGTCTGAGTGTGTGCTTTTATTTTACAGGTTGATTTCTTTTCAAAATGGCCTTCTGCTGGGGGACACCCCAACAAAAACTAGCAATTGGAAAAAAATAAATACAGTAAAAAAAAAAAAAAAAAAAAAACCTTTACTTTGGTGAGTTAAGATTGTTATTAAAAAAAATAAATAAATAAATAAAAAAACAGACTCAAAAAGCTTTGTGTGCACATTGTAAATATTTCACATGCATCATTACTGCAATCATTGTAGAGTAATATTATTGTAGAAAAATGCATCAGAAGAGCATCTTAGGATGAAAGTTTTAAATTGCTCTTGTCTGTCTTTTATATAGGCATTAACACATAGTTGCAGTGAGGAAAATTGTTTCTGTTTCCCATTATAAATTAAAGACCTAGCATTCCTTGCATAAATGTATGCCAGCGTTTTAGACTAAATCACACATTGAGAAAGATGGAGTTATAGCAGTTTTTAACAAACCTTCAAAATAATTTTATGTGCAGTTTCCTGAGGAATTGCACAGTGTCACGCTCAGGGTTTGTGTTGATGAGCGTGTCAGCTACCATCACATCAAATTTGAACTCAGTGTGTGTGAAATCGATTGCTTTTCAGACATGTTTTTTTTTTTTTTTCTACTGTCAACTAGCTGTGGTGTCCATCTTCAATTGGGTTGGCTCCAAAAGTTAATCTGTTATAAAGACAGAATGATCATGCCTGCTAACATAAGAAAGCCCTCTGTAAAGATGGAACTGTACTTATATTATTCATCTTTAGTAAATGAGAATAAAAATAACCCCAGGTTTCTGTTCAGTACTAAAGCTAGACAAATAAAAACTCCAGTTTCTGGTGAGCCATGCAATCCTAGAGGTATAAGTAGTTATGACTTCATGAAATTCTTTATAAATAAAATTTGTTCAGTAAGAGAGAAAATTCACTCCATTTTTCCTACCATTGCCTCTGATTTCTTGTCAGATGAGGCAGCTTTAGAAATGTCACTAGAACATTGGTTTGGTTTTGTCCCGTTGAGCTCTTCACTTGTCAAAAGTAATAGCTTCATCCAAACCATCCATATGTCTGCTAGATCTTTTCCAAACTAGACTGTTTAAAGAGGTATTCCTCCTAATTAATATCCCAATTGTGAATCTGCTAAATTAGTCTCTAAAGAATGGTTGTGTACCACAGTGCTTTACAGTTGCTGTCATTTAGCCTTTACTAAAGAAGTCTGAACTTTATTCAGGAAGTCTGGCCAACTATAGACCTATAACTAATCTAGCATTCATTAAAAAAATATAGATGAAATAGCTGCCAAACAGTTGTGTGAACATCTGAACCAAAATATCGATTGAGGAGTTTCAGTTGGGGTTTAGAGCTCATCATAGCACTGAAACAGCACTGGTGAAAGCCACTAATGATATTCTCATGGCCTCAGAAAATGGACATGTGTCTACACTGGTCCTGTTAGACCTCAGTGCTGCATTTGATACAATTGATCATAATATTCTATTACGGAGACTTGAATATGTTATTGGGATTAAAAGAACAGCTCTAAAATGGTTTTTCATAGATTCCAGTTTGTAACTCTAAACTAGAAAGTTCCTGGAGAAACTAATTAGGACTGCCATGTTGCAGCCAATTAAAAACATTAATTTGACAGTACTATGTGATGGTGTTCAATATCAGCTACCACTATACCAAATTTTAGCTCATCTCAAAGAATTAATGAGTTATAGTCAATTTATAGTTTTCTGAGGTTACTGTGGCAACCAGTGTTTTTTGTTCAGAGGCCTCTCCCCTCTAGGTCATGTGACATCACTGTGGCATTTAGTTAATCGGTGTTTTGTTAAGAGGTCTCTCCCCTCTAGACCATGTGACCTCACTGTGGTATTTAGAAGCTGTTAAGAGTTCTGGCAGTGTTTTTCAATGAGAAATATAACATCGATGTTTGCAACCATCATCACCATGGTAACTCAAAATTCCAATAAAAGTAATAGAACACATCAAGATGACAAGCCAGTCATTTTGATATGACATTTGTGGGGGTACATGTTGCGGTTCAGGCCGCATTAAAGTTGATAGAAGAGCAATACCCTTTTCAGGTGGATAATTGTAGTTGGCTGCCTTTCCAGGCAGTCCCCAACAATAAATCTTCATACACCAGAGTTAGTCATGGAGTTCATCAGGGTTCAGTACTTGGACCAATACACTTTATTTATGCTTCCATTAGGTAAAGTTATTAAACAGTATGGGGTAAAATTTCATTGTTGTGCTTTGATACACAGTTTATTTATCCATGAAACCCAGCATGTCTTGTAGAAACCTGGATGAACCTTACTGCTTCTTTGAATTGAGAAAGCTCCTCGGATGAAGAGCGAAACGTTTTCTTGCTACAAATAAAGTCCAGTTGTTTCTGTATTGAACTTTTTTTGATTTTATAATGTCCTGGATGACTGAGAATCTTCACCAGCAGACCCTTACTTTTCTGCTTTTAAACTCAAGACAAGACAGAGGTTGTGTTTTTTGGACATGAGCAACTTAGGTATACATTTTGTAGCCTTTCTCTGGATGGCACTAATTCGGTTTTTATTAATGTAAAAACCTTTGTTTTATTTGTTTTAATCAAGATCTTTGAACCTCCATGTTAAAAAAGTTATCAGGACTGCTTTTCTCCAACTGCGTTATATCTTTAAAATTTGAAACATCTTGTCCAAAAATGATGCAGAAAAACTAGTCCCTGCATTTACCATGTCTAGGTTGGACTATTGCAATTATTTATTGTCTGGGTGTCCAAATAATTCTTTAAAAATTATTCAGTTGATCCAAAATGCTGCTGCCAGAGTTTTAATGAGAGTTGATAGCAGTGATCATAACTCTCCAGATTTAGTTTCTCTCCATTGGCTCCCTGTCAAATTCAGAATATAATTCTACTTCTAACTACAAAGCTCTGAACAACTTAGCACCATCTTATATGACAGATCTTATTGTTCCATATTTTCCCAATAGAACACTTGGCTCTCAGACTACATGTTTACTTGTGGTTCCTAGATTTTCCAAAACTAGAATGAGGGCAGAGCTTTCAGTTATCAGGTTCCTCTCTTGTGGAACTAACTTCTAGTTTCTGTCCACGAGGCTGGCACAATGTCTACTTTTAAGATTAGGCTTAAGACTTTCCTTTTTGATAAACCCTATAGTTGGGGTCAGTTTGGATTTCTAGAGCTATCCCTTAGTTATGCTGCTATAGACTTAGACTGCTGGAGGACAAATAGACAACATTTCCTCCCTCTGCTGTTGTCTTTACTTGCTCTACTCTACCTGTTTGTATTTGTACATATTTATATCCTTAATGGACCGCAAATTGTTGAGGAGAAGGAGGGGGTTTGTCCTCAGGATCTTGAAAATCTAGTCACTCTAGTGTTAACATTTGTTTTTGTCTTCCTTCCATTAAAAAGTACACCTGGACCTGTCATTCTATCTTTGTATGTTTCTTCTTCCTTTTCTCTCAAATTCCAGCAGGTTGAAGCAGATTGTCCCTTGTCCTGAGTCTGGTTCTGCTGGAGGTTTCTTCTTGTTAAAGGGGAGTTTTTCCTTTCCACTGTTGCCTTTGTGCTTGCTCAGGATAGATTTTGACAAAGTGAAGATTCAACGTAATCGGATGTCTTCCTTTGATAACTTTTACTAAATGGCTTTTATAATGTATCTGAAGGTTTTTGTACAGTGCCCTGAGACTAATTCTGTTATGATTGGCACTATGTAAATGAACTTAATTCATTTAATTTAATTATTTTCCAATAAGTTTAATTAACATCCATTCAGTGACTAATGAAATATTTTGCAACATATACATAAATATACAGAAACAGAGAGGCAAAAATAGTATTCTTATTATTCAGAGGACCAGAATTAACTTTAGATTTTTCTACCTAGATTATTGAGCATGCATCAGGATATTATTCTTTGTATTCACCTTTCAGTAGACAATGTTAGCATTTCTGTTTTCATTACTACAGATTTTTTTTAAAGAGACCTAAAATTTGTTTTGTCAATTTTATGTAATACACAAAGGGCAGTGACTCATCTGAATCATTGCCTGAAAACTTAGCATTCATCCTCAACATAAAAGTTGTTCTGTCATTTTCTGAGCTGTATTAATTAAAACATTTTGCTGCTTTTCATGCTTTTCTATCCCAGGCATTGATTATTGAGTGTTTTTGTTAATGTTGAGAGCAATGCAGATTTATCTTTGTTCCAGTCCAATCTTGTTTTGAAACAGAGTCAGATTTTTTTTATTACATTTCATATTTTCCAGTTTAGGATAGATATTTATTCAGATGCTTGAGTTAACACAATTTCTTCAAATCTTCCATTTCCACATAATGGGTTTGTGCTAGGTGTTTAAATTACACAAACCTTTATGCAAGGTTATATAGTGGTGAAACAATTTGAAACATAATGAACAAAACAACAAAAAGCAACAATTATTTGTAATAATCCAAACCTAATTATTAAAGTTAAACAAAATCCAAACATGCAGGTGCTGATCTAAAAATTAAAAACAACAGCCAAAAAAAAAAAAAAAAAAAAAAAAAAAAAAAAAAAAAAAAAAAAAAAAAAAAAAAAAAAAGACACCAAATAGACGTGCATACTAAAGAACCAACACAACTGGGGCACTGAGAACAACTTATATAGGGAGGGTTGATTAGTGAACAGTAACAGGTGCAGGACAGCTGATGAGCAACAGGTGTACTGAGTTGGTGTTCAGGGGAACTGTGGGAACCAACTGGCTGTGAATGCCAGGCTGAACATGTACTGTACACTGGTTACTAGAAAAGGCAGGGATAAACTATATAAC
>JARVLU010000952.1:21767536-21778511 GCA_031762415.1 Simpsonichthys santanae | reverse complement strand
GTTTTTTTTTTTTTTTTTTTTTTTTTTTTGGTATTTTTCGTTGATACTGGTGCAACAAATTCCACTCTTTAGCTAATTTTTTTTTTTTTCCCTTGATTCAAATGTGGACAGAACTTTTACATTCCTGTATACCAGTTAATTAACTCCAGAGGACTGGATGTTCCAGGACAATTTACATACAGTATTAAACAACCTGGTTAAAGAAAATGTTGGTTTTGTTCTTATCTTCACTGATGCTCCTAAAGCTGGTAGTAGGAAGAAAAATGAGTCACAATCTCTTTAATTTAATTAACAATTTAAAACCTCTTTTTTTAAACACTGGAGAAAACCGTGCACCTTAAATCAAATGCTTCCTCAGCTCCACTGCAATGAGATCTAAGAGTGCAGCCAGCTGGATTAACATTTTATAATGACTTTGGGAAAAAAAAATAGCTTCCTGTTCAGTGTGTTTGACATTTACTCTTTTTTTGTAACGTTTTGTTTGATTTGTTGAGAATAATTCACAAAAAGCTGCAGCAGTGACTGAAATCTTATTATGTAAAAGTGGAAATTACAAGATTTTAATAATGAGAAAAATAAAATAAACTTGAAAAACTACTGATTTTTTTAGGTTGAAAATGTATGGTTATAAAATAAACATTTTTTAAAATTGTTTAAGTACAGTACTTATAATTTGTAGTTTGCAATTGTGTGTAGTACAAAATAATCTAGTTTCAGGTACTGATACTCTCCATTTTAAATTGATGCCACACACCCAAAATGTTTTGCTCAAGACATCCCAGACTGAATTTGTCTTAGTGAACAGGAATAACTGATGATTTGTCATTTCCACAAAAACCTTTATTTCATATTTCAGGAGTTGACCATGCTGAATATAACAGAAAAGTTCTGTAGTTTTTTTTTTTTCTTTTTTCGCACAAATCTTAAAAAAAAAAATGTTTTAAAGAAAATGAATGCAGTTTTGTATTTTTCAACGTGGTTTTTAGGCCAGTTTGAGTGTCTCGTTGACCATGACACCAATTCCATCGAACACTTTGTGAATGGGAGCGTTGCACATGAAGGCGCAGGTGGTCACCAGCTTATTTTTGACGTCAACGTGAGCTTCCTCCACGTCTTTGTTCACATGTTTGCAGCCCAGCTGCTTCACAGCGCCTGCTGTCTGAGCGTACGGCCACCTGAGGAGGAAAAGAAGAGAAACCATGACTGAAACAGTTTCATGTTCATTACTGTTTCTTGTCTCTTTTACTGAAAGTAGTTCACCCACTTGTCACTCTCTTTGTCCTGCCCCACAGTGAGCTCACAGCCAGGCAGTATCTTTGCAGCCAGCACTGGGGAGATGCAGCACATGCCCAGAGGTTTTCCAGCTTTGTGGAATGCCTTGATGGTCTTCTCTAGTTGTGGCAGGACGGTGCAGTCCGTGCTCTTCACAGCCCAGTCACTCAGGTTCTTAGCCACACCAAACCCACCTGAATGAGCACAAAACAACAAGGTTAAACCTCTTCTTTAGACAGAGAGGAGTCACAGTGTTGATCTGAAGCAGCCTCACCTGGTAAGATGGCGGCATCGAAGGCTGACACGTCTAACTTGGCCAGATCTGTCACGTCACCTCTGGCGATTCGGGCACTTTCCTGCAGGATGTTCCTCTTCTCCTCAGTGGGTTTCCCCTCACAGTGGTTCACAACATGCATTTGATCTGCATCTGGAGCAAACATCTGCACCTGATACCAAACACAAGCATGTTCAGTTTAACATCAGATGATGACACATGAGTGTAGCAGATGTGACAGAATCCAGACTCTTGTTCAGATAAATACACCTGGACAAGGTTAACTCTTACTTTTGCTCCAGCTCGACTCAGATGGACGAGGATGGCTGAAGCCTCGTGGATCTCTGTGCCGTCATAGACTCCACAGCCTGACAGAATAACTGCAACACGCTTGGCCATGATTACTGAAACACACATATAATGCACCTCTATAAAGACAGAAATTGTAACTTCTGGAAAACGTGGGAAACTTGTTTTCTTAGAAAATATGAGTTGCCAAGAGGAGTAGGTAAGAAATGCTTTGGAGCTAAATATTCAAAAACAGAGCTACAAACTGTGATGAGAAATGAGTAACCAGTTGCTGCCAGGCAACGCTGTTAACACAAATTAAGATAAACTAAAGCAGGACAATGTGTTTGCTGCCTGTTAAAGAATCAGTTGCAATGAATAAACCAATGCTGTTTAATCCAACATTAATAAAGCCTATTAATAATGAAAGTGTTTTGTAGAGATGTGCTATTTTAGTTTGCCATGACCTAAGATCTGTCTGTATATGTCTGTCTAACTCTTATCTCCACTGAGAAAACATTAACAAAAACATCAAAAGATCTAGTCTTACCTTATGCAGTTACAGCTGTAAGCAGTTTGCAGTTCAACACAGCGTATGTGTTAGGGAGCTCTTCAGTTGAGGTATGAAGGTTCAGCTCCTGGGCAGAATTTATTATTCTGAGAGCCTCACCTGTCTCCTCCCACAACCTTTTGCTAAACAAAAAAATTGCATCATATAGGTGAAGTTAACAAAAGAAGTATTTACCTGTTGGGTAAATAGAATGCTGACTCACCTATGTTGTAAGCTGACAGGAAAAACCCCGACCCTATACTTCCTGTAAGAGTTTCTTAATGTGTATTATTTTTTTTTTTTTGTTCACATCAATATATATACTGTATATTTTTTGTACAAACAAAGCATGTAATATGTATATTTTAAAAACTATAACGACCACAGTGTGTTTATGTGGAAAAACACCTAAACTTTTATTGTATATTTTTATTCTGATTTGGCACATTAAATGGGAAGTCTACTAATTCAATTCAGTTAAAAAATACATGTAATATTGTTGCTCTTTAATTAAGTTAAATCCTAAATAATCTTAAATAAAATCTTAAATAATATGAGGTAACCAATATGGGGTAATATGAGGTAACTTAATTTCCATGAAGGTATATCGAGACAACATTCAGAATAAATGTTTTTTTTGTTTGTTTTTTTTTTAATTATTTTATTTATTTTTCATTCATTAAACATTTTAAACAAATGTTGAATAAAGAAATGTTAACAAGTCTGGTGGGTATTTTTTTCTTTCAGCTGACAGGTCTGTAACTTCCTGTTTTTGCATACGTCCTCGAGCGCAACAACGCCTGTGCGTGGTGACGTCACATGCAGCCCTATAAAAGCCAGCGTCAGGTCGGCAGAAAGTCAAACGCTTTCATCCAATCGCTTGACATGGCTCTGCGCGAGTCGCTAGATAACTCTGTGGGCATTCTGGGCATCTCTGCAGGTAACCAGCTACTTGTATACTTGTTAGAGACGGTTTGAACCACCAGTTTCCAGTTCCTTTGTTTAAACTACTTATTTATGAAAACATGCAGATACAAATTTTATATACGGTACATATTTTACAAGAACTCTGGTTGGGCGTAATCTTTTATGGCATGGAAGTTTTAATAGCAGCCAGGTCAATTTGAGAAAAAGCACGGACATTTGTAAAATAAATAAATAAATGAATAAATAATGGTGTTAGCTCTAAAAGGATCTATACACGTTTTTAATTTTAATTTTTTCTCAGAGGGGAAACGTTAGTTTGAAGAACTAGAAGAAAAATTAATACATAGCCATCCCTTCCCATGCCTTTGGATCACATCAGTATAAAGAAGTATTTGTTGAAGCATTCCATGTAATTGTATTATAATACAAATGTTTCTTGCCATAATGAAAAAGGATAATAAGTTTTTTTTTTTTTTTTTCTTATTTTGTTTTAAGGCTCCCTCCTGCTTTTGGTGAACAGCTATGCCAGCGCTCGTCAAAATGACTTCATCCCCCACACTGCATTGGGGATTTTGCTTCTCATTGTCTCAGCTCTCATTACTTATGCAGGTTTGATTTAAAAGTATACAAATATTCACTCACATATATTATTTTGCTGCCTGTTTCCAGCCTCCTAACTCTTCCTTTTCCTCTCTCCTAGGTGTCTGTCACAGTCTGCCCCACGCCCAGCTGTTTTCTACTCTGTGTCTGACTGTGTCTGCTCTGTGGTGTGGTTCAGGTCTGGTCTACATTCTGGTTGGACAGGGAGTGCTGCAGCTCACAGATCTGAAGTCTTCATTAGTCCCAGGCCTGGCAGCGTTTACCTTAGCCCTGTTCATCATCGGCGGTGTAGCACTCTTTGTAAAGAAACCAGTCCTGTTCCTCATAGGGATGGGCATTTCTTTGGCCTGTGCCCATCAAATAGCTGCTCTGTGTGCTGTGGGCTTTGGACAGTCTGCCACTGCTGCTAACTACCTTCTCGTCTGTCTGGTGTGTCTTTATTTTGGCTTTGGACGTCTTCTGTCCATGATCACTCATGGTAAAGTGAGACCACCAGGCACAGGTTTGAAGCAGAAATCTGAGCTGAAACTGGAGCAGAACCAGGTGTGTGCTGGTGCAGTCAGTGTAGGTTTAGTGATGAACTTGTTATCTGCCTCTGTATTAGCCTGTCCCCTGTTGGGTGTGGTACCCACGCTCTTTGTTGGTCATGTTCCTTGGCTGTGGACAGCTGGGGTCTTCCAGCTTGGCATGTGTGTCCTCTTTTATCGAGCCATGGACACACTAGCTGCCACTTTCTTTGGTTTTACTGCCCTGCTGAAATTTGCAGAAGGCTACAGTGCTTTGTTGTCTCTGTACTCCATTCAGCCTTTCTCCCCTGTTCCCTTCCCTGTTGTCTTTGCAGTGCTTTTCTCTGTCCTGTCACTGTTCAGTTGCTCTAAAAGCCTGCTGGAGGGGATATACCAGTTATTCTTTGTAGCATATTGTATTTCCATTGCAGCGCAACCTAAAGGCTTCTTCCAAGGAGGCACTCAGGGAGTTCAGGGAGCTATATTTGTAGCTACAGCATTACTGCTTTTTATTACTGCATTCAACATGGTCTCAAGCACCTTAATTCCCACAGGGCGGAGTATTTTCACAACTTTATTGACTAGGATGCAGAAGGTTACACTCAGATCTCTCGATAAAGCGCAACATGTACCTCACCTGGGCTACTCCAAATATGCTGATGCAGAGGTGTTGGGTCATGCCTGCAATGTTCTGGCAGCCTTTGCCTTCACAGCCACAGTTGGTGACAGAAAACCTCTGACTGTACTGGTTCTGCCTTGGGCGGTGATGGCTGGTGGTGTGCTTCAGCTCCTGTGTGGCTCAGTAGCGTTCGCTCGAGGTAAAACCTTTGAGAGCACTGTTTTTACTCTCTATGGTATGATGTGGACAGTGTGGGGTTTGACGCGGTACGGCGGTCTGTACGGTGAAACTAGAGGCTTCAATGTGGCTGTTGGGATCATTAGCTTCATGTTGTTCAACCTACTGGTGACAGTTGCAGCGTTGTTTGTAAATGTTGCCTGGTTTGTCTACGCGTTCACCTTCCAGCTCATTCTCATCAGCTTCCTGCTGGACGCAGTAGGTTCACTACCGTATGGTTATGACATTGGCGTCACAATAATCTTTGGCCTCATTAGCTTTTATTTTTTCCTGGCTCACCTTTTCAACAGCACATTTAAGTCCCCCCAAATCCCATTAGGTAGCCCTCTTGTCAACCTGGGTGGGGTTGGAGGAGGGACAGATGTGTGTCCACATGTTCCAGCACGCAAGGCAACATCGGTTGAACAGATTGCAGGTGAGGGATTAAAGCATATGGCACTGATGTCTAATGAAGCACCTGTTTACATTTAGGACCTGAGCTCACTCTTTCTTTTATATGGTGCAGAGATCATGAAAAATGGTGGCATTTGTGGAATGCCAACAGACACCGTCTATGTTCTGGTAGCAGCCCTCAACAGGCCAGATGCTGTCGTAAAAGCTTACAAGTAAGTTTTCATTGTTATGAAAGTAAATACAATTTCTAAATGGTATGATTTCCTATTATTTATTGTTGTTGTTTGGCTTTAGGGTTAAAAAGCAGGCTCAGGACCGACCCATGTCCATGTGGATCTCATCTATCAAGCAGCTGGAGCCTGTGAGGCACCTGTTGAGCCCTCTGCTGCTGGACTTCATGGAAGCTGCGTGGCCGTCATCCATCAGCATGGTCATACCCCGAGGTGGGAGATTCTTTATTTACCTCAAAAACACAAAGTGTACAGTATTTGTGTGTAAAGTAATCCTTCGTTTATCGCGAGCGTTTGGTTCCCCTTCTCCCCCCGCCCCCGCAATAAATGAAAAACCACAATGTAGAGATACTAGTACAAGTAGAAGTAGATTATTTTAGTATTTATTTATATATTGGCATTTTAAATCCTTCCCACACTCTCGTGAGTCCAGTTGAAAAAGAGCACAGGTAAACAGGTGAAAACTGAGCCAATCAGCACCTGGGTTACAAAGCATTTCTGGCATTTCAGTTCGCCACCAGAAACTTTTGAGTGCTCAGAACGTTTACGAGCCATAACTCAGTAGTAACGCTTGAAGTCTAGTTGAAAAAATGCAAAGATAAACAGACGGTAACAGCCAATCAGCGCTCAGGTAAAAAAAAAAGTGCAAGGCATGATTTACAACTTTCTTGTGAATCTTAAGTTTGTAAAGTTGAATTTTCTTAAAACAACTTTACTTTTCCATGTTACATGAATTAATTTTTACGTTTGAAAAGCCGGCTCAGCAGTCATGACTTTGCTTTGCAAAAATACTGTCAGGCAGGAAACAGCAGCTGGTGGCACTACAGTTACAGCACAGCACTGACTTGAGGGCAATGTAGTCCTTATGAGTGGCAATTACAGTACAGTGGAGGCTGAATGACAGAAAACTACAAAATGGTTATTTTTTGTCATTAACTTTTTCACAACCACATGAGTACAGTGATATTACTGGTACTATACAGTCCACAATCACGCATCTTGTACAATTTTTATCCAATATTATGGACTGTACATCACAAACTATGATAGAGCGAGTCCACAGAAGTCGAACCACGAAGTAGTGAGGGGCTACTGTATTCATGGGTAACTCAAGCACATCAGGGTTTTATAAAGAAGATGCTGTTTTTGTTGAATCCTGCAGGTCCCTGGATGGATATGTTTGGTTTAGGAGATGCTGCAAAACACATAGGCACTCCACAAAGTATTGCCATCAGAAGCCCAGACTGTGCGGCAGCGACACATCTCATAAACCTGGTAAAAGACTTGAACATTATCCACTTAACATAATAAAAATTAAAAAAATGCATAGTTAAAAACCATATTATTTGTGTCTTACAGGTGGGACCCATTGCTGTAACTTCAGCCAACCCAACAGGAGAGGCAGACACAACCCACCATAACCAAGTTTACGCCAAACTGGGAAAGAAGGTAATGAGAATTGTTTAACAAATTTAAAGCGGACCAATGTTGCTTTTGTTCCTGTTTTTTCTGGTAGTGTGTTTCAAACTTACTGTATGGAATTTATTGTTTGTAGGTGGATGGAGTGTTGTGTGATGGACCCTCCCCAGAGAATATTGCATCTACTGTTGTTGACTGCACAAAGATTGAAACTGGAAACATTGGATTCTTCAGAGTGGGTCTCATTCCTAAATCAAAGGTAAGACACAATGCGACCTGCTTATCCTTAAAATTTACTTGATGCTTGGGATGTAGTGATATACAGTATATTTAATTTATTTATTTATTTTATAGGTCCTTCAGATCTTCGAGGAGGTCCGAAATCGTCACAGACAGGAACACACAAATCCTGATTTTGAACATGATCAGCCCCCTGCAGAAACACAAACAGTGGAAAGTTCAGAAGAGGAGGACACATCAGCATCAGACGGAGGAACTGAAAACTCAACAGCATCCACAGCTTCAGTTGAACCAAATACAGATGTAGAAAATGAGTCGTAGCATCAAAATTATGAACAGTTGTAATATACATGTTATAACATCTGATAAACAGATGATTTGACCTAATTAATGTTTACATTAGGCGTTAAGGCTGAGTCTTAAGTTTTATGATGACGCAAACATTCATGTTTATATTTTAATGAAAATATAACAATGAAATGTGCTTTGTACAGTATGTAGCTTTTAGGATTGTTCAGTTTCAAATAATATATGTGCACCATGTGTATCAAATGATAATAAATAATAAAATGACAATTTTACACCTAAAACGTGGGTCAATACAAGCAAAAAATCCACGGAATCAAATGGAGGCAAAAATTGTCTAATAAATTAACTTAGCTTTTTTAAATATTTCAAGAGATTTTGTTCAACATAAAGATTAAAATGTGATTAACTTTATAAATGAAACATTGAAATAAAAGTTGCCAAAATTTACATTTGGTTTCACTGAGTGAACATCTTTTGGCTTTTCTCACTACAGGAGTCACCACAGCAAGACATCCTCCATCTCACTCTGTCCTCTGTCTTCACTCCAACTACCTCCATGTCCTCTCTAACTGCATTCATAGATTATATCTCATCCTTCTACCAGTATACCACTGTCCCTCCTCTGGACATGTCCAAACCATCTCAGTCTGGTCTCTCTAACTTTATCTCCCAGTTGTTCAACATGTGTTGTACCTCTGATGATCTGATTTCTGATCTTATCCATCCTTGTCACATCTAAGGAGAACCTCAACATCTCCATTTCTGCCACTTCCAGTTCTTTCTCCTGTCTTTTTATCATTGTCTCTGTCTCCAGACCATACATCATAGCAGGTCTCACCACTGTCTTGTAAAATTTTCCTTTGAGCTTTGCTGACACCCTGTTGTCACAAATCACTCCTGAAACTTTTCTCCATCCACTCCTTCCTGCCTGGACTCTTTCTCACCACCATTCTTTTCACCCCCATTTTCCTGGACATTTGATTCCAACTACCGTACTTGAAGTCCTGCACCTCTGTGACCTCTGCTCCTCGTAGCCTCACTGTCTCCCTTTCATTCATACAAATATCCTCAGTCTTACTAAAGCTGAATTACATTCTTCTTCTTTCAACCACAATTTCACTGAGTAAAATTAATGAGAATAATTCTTTTCATTTTCAAATACAATTATTGCAAATAAACTGTACTTTGGTTGGTAAACTAACCAGGATTATCACCGTGGGCAAAAAAAAAAAAAAACAAAAAAAAAAAATCACTGTATGCCACTTGGATTGGTGATATATGCTGCTGATTATCCACGCTGTTGATCTCATGCTGCTGATTACTTTATGCTGTTGGATTCATTTCATCGTACTCATCCACCCACAAAGACTCATGTTCGTGCTGCTGCTGTTCGGTGTATTGTTTTGCACTATTAGTGATTAGCATGTATAGTTTGAAATTAATAAATTTGCTCACACATAGAATAGGACAGAAAAGGACTAATTTATTTGGCAGCAGTTCAATCCTGCCTGGAACTTCTTCAGGTCAAACAAGTTTCACAAGTGAACGTGTAAAAAAAAAAAAAAAAAAAGCTAACATGCTTCAGGCTGCACAGTGTTGACGCAAATTCATACAATTGAAAGGTTTGTTCTTTTTCTTTGCAAAAAAAAAAAAAAAAAAAAAAAAGAGGCAGATTGCCCATATAGAACCCCATAATAGGTACAGTTGGTACAAATGTGGCTTAATTAAGTTTTAAATACCTTATAAGTCTAGAAATAACTACTGGTACCTAAATCAAAAATTGTGTTTGGTTTCATATGTTTACATAGTTGTGGAGTATTTCTGACAGACAGAATAAAAACCACAAAAAAAAAACACATTAGTAATCAGAATATCATCTCAAATGGCTAAAATGAGTTTAAACATACAATGAAGACGGATTAGAACAATTAAACCAAAAGTAGTGAATAACAATGTAATATTTTCTATTTTGGCCAGCATACCGGTAATTGGGATTTACATTTTTGTAACATGATCACATTTTTATTTTCTTTTTATTCATTTTTATTTGTCTGATTAGTATAATAAATTCACAATAAAATGCTGGCTTGTCAGCAATTCAGTTATTTGAGGCAGTTTTATTAAAGTCACTTTAAAAACCACAACATAAGAAAATGAATCATTTAACATTGTTTTGTTTTCAGTCACCCTTTGTGTGAACTAAAATGAGGCAAACATTCCTGTTCAGCCGTATTCCTCGAAATTACCCCAAACAAAGAAATGTTTGAGTCGACTCATCATGAATCCTCTCAGTTGCAACAGTTTCTTTCTCTCTTTTGTTTCTTTTTGTTACATAAGTGACATTTCAAGGATGTTTTCCTCTGTTTTTCACTTGCATCAGACATCAGCTTAAATAACAATGCAAATGTTAATTTCTTACTGAGGCAATACTTTTTCCTTTTCTTTCTGTGCAGGTTGATGTCTAATCAGCTGTCTTTTACTAGATTTACAAACCATTACTCACTGGTTGGAATGGAAAAGGTGGCTTTCATTCACCAATAATGAAAAAAAAAAAAAAAACTAAAAGTATTATTAGAAAATACATGACGTTACACAAACGTCATGATAAAACAATATCATGATGTTTCAATGAATGATAAAACTCATATAATTATTAAAAAAAACAAACCTGTATGCAAATTATAAGTTTCATCATGTATTTTTTTTATTTTTACTGTATTTACATTCATCTTCTTGAACAGTTTTGTTAAAAAACTAAGATTCGGGATTAGCATTGCATTTTTTCTTTTTTCTTTTTTTTTTTTTTTGACACAAACAAAAAAGGAACACAGTTTTTAAATGTCCCATCATAAATAATTCTTAAATTTAAAATGTTAACTTTTAAGAGATAAAAACTCTAATACAATTATGTGGAAATGATGTTTAGCAATATGGCTGAAAAAATAAAGAATTTTTTATTTATTTTAGGATACGTGTATCATTTCATCTTCATAAACTGAAACCATTTTCTTCCTATCTGAATCAAGTGTCTGTGATATGAAGGCTAGCCGAAAATTCAACATGGCAGACTCACCAGCTGCAGCGCATCAGTCATCAGCCAGCCGATCCAGA
>JARVLU010000952.1:21620373-21630719 GCA_031762415.1 Simpsonichthys santanae | reverse complement strand
CACAGAACTAAATGATTAAACTAACACAGAGCAGGCAGGAGGCAACACAAGGAAAACAGACAAGGACCAGCAGAGGGGGCCAATCATGACATCGGGTGAGTACTCACAAAAAGTACTTGTTAAATGTGGGGAAAAATGTACAATTTCATTGACGCCAAGATTAAAAAAATTTGTTGCTGTAATGTAACATATCGGGGATTAAACATGTTGAGATGTCGAAGACCACGAGGAGGGAAACGTGCCAGGAGACGGATGGAGAAGAGGAAAGTTAAGGATTTAGGATTGAGGGTTGCAACTCTAAATGTGGGGACAATGACAGGCAAAGGAAAAGAGCTGGCTGACATGATGCTGAGAAGGAAGGTAGATGATTTATGTGTCCAAGGGACCAAGTGGAAAGGCAACAAGGCTTGCAGCATTGGAGCAGGGTTCAAACTGTTTTACCATGGCGTGGATAGAAAGAGAAACGGAGTAGGTAAAAATGTAAAGACTGGTTCATATTTGTTTTGAGGCTAAATCGGTTTTTGTTTTGAATGAAATCCAGTCATCCATATTTTTTTACCCGATTCTTCTTTGGGGTTGCATACAGCTGGAGCCATGGCCAGCAGTCCCTGTGAGAGACAGGGGACACCCTGGACAGATCATAAATCCATCACAGGGACAAAAAAAGACAACCGTCACACCTGGGGAAAATTTAGAGTTACCAATCAGTCTAACATGCATGTTTTTGATCTGTGGGAGAAACCGGAGTACCCGGAGAAAACCCAAAAGCATGGCTAGAAGATAAAATTATCCAAATTATAGCCTAAAGGTAAAATGAGACAAATCATCAATAAAACATTATACTCTAAACCATAGTCAAATAATAAATACAGTATAGCAAACAGTAGAAAAATCATAGCTCAAATATAATATTAGAACAACAGAGAACAGCTAAAATTAGCAACAATGTAGCTAAAATTTATTATTCAAACAGTAGCCAAAAGCTTAAATTAGCAAAGCCAAATGTGAAACCTAAAACTAGTGAAGCAAGAGCTGACAGTTAAAATTAACAAAACAGTAGCAAAATGGTAAAATTAGCAAAACTCTGGCAAACAGCTAAAACTATAGACAATAGATAAAATGCTAAAAGGAGCAAAAACACAAAAATAGAGCAGAAGTTGATTTCAGAAAACAATGTTTCTGAAAGAACTGATGGCAACATTTAGTAAATAAAGCACAAATAAATAATATAACATTTTAAAATGTACAGAGACAAAATGTTGAACCACATTATTCCCAACCTCAACAAATATTTTGACACACAAATGGTTAAAATAGCACAAAGCATGTGAAGCAGTTTGATTGTTAAAAGATGTATAAGAAGCAAGAAACAGGGAAACAGTGGCGCTTATGCTGACTCAGCATTTACGCAATTCAGTTCAATTCAATTCAGTTTATTCATATAAGGCCAAGTCACAACAGAAGTCATCTCAGGGCAATGAACAGAAACAAACCTGTCCGAAGAAATCACATCAAATTAACAATTTAAAACGAGCTACATCAAGCCAGTTAGATTGAAAACCAAACACAATTAAGATTGTTTTTATTATTCTAAAACATGAGTTCCTATAAATAAATAAAAACACTGACGTTTAACAATCTGTAAAGAATACTAAAACCTTTTTTTTTTTTTTTTTTTTTACAACCATCAGTGTTTTAGTTATAGGATTCTCTGCTCCAGAGAAACTTTGCTTGGAGTTAGAACGCCTACAACTGCTGTGATAATGAATTCATCTGTGGAGACGATGTCTGTCGTGGTGCGTTGTCTCCTACCTCTTCATACACACAAACTCTAAAATAGAAGACTCATTTTTCAAATTCTCTCACAGACATCCAGACTGCAAGACTGTCCAAACTTAAACAGTCTCCAGTTGTCAAATCATGAGCCCTTTAAGTAGATAACTCACAATAATATCAATGAATTAGCCAATTCAAAGTACAAGTTAAAATTTCATACTGTATTTCCATCCAACCAACAAGATTAAATCATATAACACACCTGCACTCAATATGTTTACCTTACATAAATATTTTCAGGCTTCAACAACATTAGGATGACATACAGTTGTTATAACATCCATCCATCTATCCATTAGTTAAAATTACCCACTTTTTCTATTCAGGTCACGGGGGTCACTGGTACCTATTGTTATGTATGAGGTGGAGGACACCCTGGACAGGTCTCCAGTCCATCACAGGGCCACATAGAAACAAACAACCATCCACTCGCTCACTCACACCTAGGGACAATTTAGTTACCAATCTGTCTAACATGAATGTTTTTGGTCTGTGGGAGGAAACCAGAGCACAGCAGACCCTTGCTAATTTGCAGTTCAACTTTCTGGTTTTACAATGATTGTCAACTTTAACATTACTCACGTGATTGGGACGGTATGGGATAAAAAGTTAACGAAAACAAACATACTTCAGACAGGTGCTGCCTTTTTGTATTTTTCTTTCAATATGCCTATACTGTAATGCCAGCCAAAAAAAAAACTACAGTACCCAGAAGCCAACAGTGCTTCCAGAAGCTGCTTTCTGCCAAAATGGGAGGGATTGTTGTGCAACGTAAATCTACACTATCTAATAAGCTCACAGAACTGGCAGAAAAGTCACAAATAATCCTGAAACTTCCTGAAGCTCAATCATCCACACGCACATCAACCTGGACGGGGTCGTGGGCTTCATCGCTGCGGGTTAGCTCTGCAGAACCGGAACCAAGCCCAACTGAAACTGAGCTGCTGGTCTGCAGAACTGGTGAGTAAAATTTTGCAGGACTGTACAGTACATATACGTATGTTGTAGCTTTAAGAGTTTAGAACATTGTAAAGAGTGTGGGAAGGGTTTATAAAACCTTAAAATATAAATAAGTATAGCGTACCTACTTCATGGTTTTTCAACTATTGCATGGGTGTGTGGAACGTAACCCCTGCGATAATCGAGGGACTACTGGAGAAAACCCATGCATGCACAGACAGAACATGCAAACTCCATCCATAAAGGCCCCCGGCCGGGATTCAATCCAGCAACCTTCTTGCTGAGAGGCGGCATCTCCACCAACTGCTCCTTGCAGTTACAATATATTATTGTTAAATATCACAGCAACAGTTGTGATAAAACCAAGTTTTCTTCACTCATCTCTTGTTTTTCTTCAGGTTGTTCCCAATGTTTTTCGGGTTTTATCTTAAATCAGGTTGTCTTAGCCTACGTTTGTTAAACTCACCAGAAACTGAATGTAAGATGCTAAAAACAATAACATATGATTTCTTGCAGCCCGAGTAGTCCTTTGCATATCTGATATTGCATACAATAATAACTTGATGGCAATAATCTTTGACGTAATGTGTTGCCATACAGGCACATTTCTATTTAAGTTGGTAAAACTTGTTGTTTGTTAGTTATTTGAGTGTATTCAGAAAGTTTAATTATGTGTGCCTGAGAGTTACTGAATTTTTTTTTATTTAATTGATTCTTTTTTTTTTACCTTAATCAAATACTGTATGAAGCTCTCAAAAAATTAAAAAGATTATAAATGTTTGTTTTTAAACCAGGCCCACCTGAACTGTTTTTAGGTTATTCAAAAATCTGATATCAACCTGTTTTACAAACAAACAAATTAAACGACGCAACCCACACTGTATGCTTATTGTTTAATATTTTACATTTGCTAAGGTTTCAAGCCTTTAACTTGCGTAGTTAAATTATTTTAACACATTAAGACTGGGCACAATAAATCAAGCTTTAAATCATGTTACTGATGCTGGTGTTGAAATACAATCATTTGTCACTCTTCTGGCATGTTTTCTCGTTGCGATAAATAAAACCATCATAATTTAATGAACAATTCTTTTATTTTCTCTAAAATTAGTTCAGTTATCACCTTAAATCCAGTTTTACATTACCCTAGGCACTCCTTGTTAATTCAACCTTTATTTATACAGGTTAATCCCATTGATCCTCAGGGACTCATTTACAAGAGAGACCTGGTTTAAACAAAGAGTGATGACAACATTAGACAATAAGAGACAATCATAAAATAATACATACAAATTGAGAATAAGTGAAAATAAAATGGTATTTTTTAAAAAGTAATGAAAAAAACAGCTAGGTTGTAAGGCGATATAGAAACCATAACAAGCAACAACCATAACTTGTAACTATAACAAGATGTAAAAAGGTGCATTACACAATTTGTCGTAATATGGATTTTTTTATAATAAAAATTACATGTCATAGGATAAATTTCTCATATAATTATGGCTAAAGCCATAAAGATTCAGCCACGCTGTGGTCGTCTCTTCAAAGAGAAGCAGGATCCCACCTGAAGCTCAGCCTTAAGTGCTCATCTAGAGACCTCCGAAATGGTTTTGAGGTCAACTTGAATTAATCACTGGAAACATAAAGTTCCACCTCTGGCACACATCCTCTTCAATAAGGCATGAACTGAGACGGACTGGCTGAGATGGGGCTGAGCTCGGCCTTATCAGCCTCACTGATGCGGCGGTTTTGAGAAAAACAGCGACGGGGATTTGAGCGTTCTGTTAAAAGCCGGCTGGAGCTCGAGAGAAGTGCGTCTCAGGCGTGTCTGCGACGCAACACACAGCTGGTACGCTGCTCCAGCCGCTGCAGAGGTGCTGGAAGAGTGCTCGCCGAGAGCTGTTTGGAGGTGCGTGCGTTCACCTGCACGTGTGTGTTAGGTAAAGGCCCCCCCAGCAGAAGTTGCACACACATAGAGGGAAATCAAAGCAGGGCATTTACCAACACTCCCAGCGCTGCGCCTGCCAGCCAACTCCACTGCTTCGAACATGTTTATTTTCCACATTATTCATGATTCTCCTGTACGCTCCCTCGCCCTCCCCTCCTTTAGCATATCCGCCACTCTGTCAGGACCCGACGAGAGGCCATTTCAATAATGAAGATGGACTAACTGCAATAGAGAGTGCACATAAATTGGAGCTACAGCCAACAAGCATGTCCAATTTGCCAAGCGGTTAAGCCTGATGTCTGGGCACAGCTTTAGAGCGCGCCGCGGCTGCCGTCAACAGGTTTGCGCCGACCTGATTCATCCATCCACATCATTAATACTTCACAGAGGGCACTAGCATTTAACTCTGCTGCAGGAAACTGCTCTTTAAACACCGCACATTAGGGCCACGTAATCACTGGAGCACTCATTTCTGAAGCATTCGGCAGGTGCAGGAAAATTGCTGGCACTTCTGACCCCTCCATTGTTCTTGCCGGTGGGCTGGGGTCCTCTTGCATCGCGAGGAACAGAAATAGAGACAAAGAGCGGGGAGAGGAGCAAGCCAAACAGAATGATTAGAATTAGATTTATCCTTTCAAACCCTCCGCAACAGATCATGTGGTAATGTTTGGGCCGGATAACAAGATAAGGACGTGTTTACTCGCTCTATATAGAACTTATCAGCGCCACAATCTAATTCCTGCAAGCCTCTCCCAGTTCCCCGTTTCGCTGCGTTTCCCCTCGATTCAATTGCACTTCTCGTCAATGAAGCGGCAACAAGAGGGATAGCTGGAGCTGGATGGATATATTTGTCAAAAAAAAAACTGCAATGTCTCACAGCGGTAGTATACGTTGGTACAAAGGGCCCATTGTATGAACAGAGGGAGAGAGTCAGGGGCCAAGGAACAGATCAGCGACGGAGGAGCTCTGAAAGAGGGCATGGCGCCACAGGACACGCTGATCCAAACAGACAGCGCTGAAATGGCGACTCCTCTTTTCAGCACAGGTGTACAGTTTCAGAGCAGGTTCGCCGGCTGGCTGCGGACAGGCTGAGCAAGCTGCTGCACACGCAACACACAGCAACAACCCTGAGCTCTGCAGCTCACATGTGGTTAGAATACAGAGAAGCAAAAATCCAATAACGACAAACGTTCGCAGGAACATACCCATTAAATTCTAGTAAATACCCACTAAAATCACAAGTAAGTACTCAGAGTATGAACATCTTCATAAGCAAAAACGTTCTAGATTTGTGTAGATGAAGTTTAGAACAATGACTGATGGTATGGATCTGGTAAAAGCACAAGTTTATTTAACGTTTTGTATGTTTTAATCATCCAAACTTAGGCTAAGATGATATATATTTTGCATTAAAACAACTGGAATTGCAGCACAACTGTTGTTTACTTCAGAAACACAAATTAAAAAAATAAATCCTTGAAGTTATACAAAGCACCGACCACCCTTCACGCCAGAGTTTCAGACTGAGATCATCTTTGGTGAAAAATAAGTTATGAGTATTGGTCAGACTTTAAAATAATCTTTATGAGCTCTTGTTTACGTTTCATAATCTGTTAGTGGTAAGCATTTGTTTTTGAATGACTCTCAGCTACTACCACATCAAATTTTAGCTCAATATTGGTAAAACCAACCAAGTTACATGTATTTTTGTGCTGTGTAATGCTGAATAGCTGTGGTGGACATCTTGAATTGGGTTGACTCCAATAGTTAACCAGTTGTACATGTTCATTCAGTAACTACTTTATGAGAGATTATTTTAAATTAATCCCATAATTTATGAGATATTTTGCTAACAGACAAGCAGGATTGGCTCCAATAGTCATGACAAGGTTTTAAGCAAGGATGTTGCACAAGTGGTTGCAATCCAGGTATGTGTTGTCAATGACTCAGTTATTAACACAAAATGTTTTGGGTCAATATCTGTAAAATTAGCTGAGTTGTAGATTTTTCAAATGTATTATTATTATTATTATTTTTGTATTGATTAAGATTGCTCAGCTGTTGCAGATATCTTGAATAAAGTTAATTCCAATTCCACTTGTTGATGTCAAGCTGTCATATTTAGTACTATTGCCTCGCAGCAAAAATGTTGCTGGTTTGACTGCTGGTTACAGCCTTTCTATATAGTTGCATGCTCTCTAAAAACACACATATTATGGTAATTGAGTATAAATTGGCAGTGTGGCTTGTGTCTCTAGCCGCTTTGCAACTGATAAACGCGACTCCACTCGACTCTCGTCTTATCGTACGTCTCAGGTGTAGGTGATTTACCACTGTGACCTATTTTCCTGCTTTATGGGCGTGATCTTCAATGCAAAGTGGGCGGTAATAAATGCACTTTAATGATCAAATCAGCTGCATTTCAAAAATAGTTTTGCTACTGAGGAAAAAAATAGAAGGAGGAACACTACTTGTAAAACAGAAATTTAACAAGAAAAGCACCTAAACAATTATTAATTTGCTCGAAATTATAGCAGAGGTGTGTCTCAGTCTAACATTTGTTTAATAAATGCACTTTAATGGTCAAATTAGCTGCATTTTGCCGCGGCGATGCAACTGTTTTGACGGTTCCAAGCAGCAAGCAGAATGAAGGTGGGGAGAATATGGCAGGCTGATTGAGTCATTAATAGTTGGTGAAGACTCTCATCATCCAGGACATGGTAAATTCAAAAAAGTTCAAGAAAGATAACAAAAAAAGTATAAAGTATAGTAAATAAAGTTCAGTTGCTTTTGTCTGGAACTTTTCTGAATTTGTCATTATAGCCATGTTTACCTATTACATGATACAACATCATACCCTTAAGCTATTACTACTCTGCTGTCATCAAGTGGCTGAAAGTGGTACTGCTCTTTTTTCAGTCAGAACGAATGAAAACAGTCATATCTCAGCCAAAAAAAATGGTTTATAAATATGGGGGGAAAAAATCCATAAATACATTACTTCAGTCTATAAGTTGTAGGGCATGTAAATTATGTTAAAAAAAAAAAACTGTGACTTATAGGCCAAAAAATACTGTAGTTATTTTATCCAGGGCTGCTTCCAGAGCACTTTCAAAAAGGTGGCCATATGGGAGCCACTGAAAATAGTGGAGTGGCACAGCAAAACCAAAAGTCATGACAGAATTCCAAGGTTATCATGATTTTCTCTACATATATGTAGCCTGCTAAGTGTCGTCCCCAAGACTGGTTTTCCACCATGCTGGACAGCAATTTGTTATGCATTATCTATAGCTATGCACATTTAGCAAAGTGTCAGTACTCATACTTGATTGTTAAATAATATTAGCTGCAGGTAGTTTTGAACCACTTTGGCCATGGCTGCCTCAGAGAAGTAAGAGGGCAGACTCCAGAAACCATCATTTAACCATGAAACTGATTGATCCACTGAGTGTGCTACCTATGGGACGGAGTCTGTTGTGTCTTCTCGGACTGAAGAAGTCTTTTGGATTAAAGACAAAACGTTTCAACACAAATAAACCGTCCAGAGTACTTGACTTAACTTGTTGGATTTTTTTTAACCTGGATTATTGAGCATGAACTTTGAAACATCATCTAAAGGTTCAACTAACGTACCACTCTAAAGACTGAATTCTGAGGTTTGAGCCTAAACTGAGTCACCGGTAACTCACACCAAACCTTCAGGGGTCAGAGACGCATGTAACTAGATGGGGGAGGCACCTCTCATAAGCCCTGAGGAGAGCGATAAATAGGAGAATGGGCACCCACCTGTCCTCACTTTGTCCTGGATGAACATTAGTGGAATCCTTCTTGTTTGGTTCATCTGTGTTTTACATGTGACTGGACCTTGATAACACTAAACCAGTAGCAAATAAAATGGTTCTATCAATATCTTCTTCCTTGCTTGTACTTTGGTTTTAATGTTCGTTTAAACTATGCTTTATAGTTTTTATATTCTTTAAAAGTAAAGTTTCCTCAAATGATTGCAGTGGCCAGTGGGGTGGCCCAAGATTAATCTATGGTGGCTGAGGCCATCATTGGCCACCCACTAGCTCCGCCCATTGCACATGGTGGTGGATAAAATGGTTCTCTTTTCATCGGTGTACCACTTGTTCAAACTGTTTCCTTTTTAGTTAGCATTAAGTACTCTTGACACCTCATCATGTTGCATGTTATTTTCTTGCTAAAGATGAGTCAAAACATGTTTTTTTTATTTTTTTTATTAATAATATTCAGCCTCTTGGGGGGGTGGGGGGGGGGGGGTGCACAGCAAGCTGTAAATCTAAAACCTACAAGTTATCTTTTGTTGGTTTGACTTATTAAGCTCAACATTAATATTCAGCCTCCTTTTGTTTTGGTCTTCTGACAAGCCGTTCCTGAGGGAAACCTCTGGCTGTTTATGTGCTAAATGCTCTTCTGTGATTATTTCACGTCTGTCTCCATCAAACTGAAGGAAACCCCCGAGTTGGGCAATGATTCTCTGTCAGCTGATCTTTTTACACACGTAATCATTTCATCCAGTCCATACGAACATAGTCCATTACGGTGGGTGTTTTTCAACAATTGAGTATATAATTAAACCTTAAATCTAACAGATACATGAAACAACAGTAATTAATGATTAAAATGTCTGTTTTTATTTCAGCTGATTGAAAGCTTAGATCTGTTAACCACTTATACATGTCGAGTGAAAACAAAAGTGCTGCAACTGAAGACAAATCTCACTGATATGTCTCAGACACATGAGGAGAGGATGAGAAAAAAATAACTTTCTTATCAATACATCTTAATTCATCAGCGGCTCCTACATGTGCCTCAGCTCCTGCGCAGCATCTCTGTCAGCCGTTTGGTGCCGCATTTGATCCCGATTCCTCACCGCCAATCCCTCACGTGGCCACGGCGATGGCTGAGATATGGCATCCGCTGGAGATAATCATCGTCAGTCACAGCCTGCTGAAGAGCCAGGGAAGCATCTGATAGGTAAAAGATTTGCTGCGAATCAGGATTAGGATCTTTATCAGCGAAGCAGAATGTGGAGAAACATATCGGGACTGTGAGCTCGAAGGCCTCTGCCTGTTTCAGAATAAAGGCGCAGGAGTCTGGATGCTTGTCAGAAAGCAGCTTTTTCCTCTTGTCACCCGGGAAGTGCTGGAAAATACAAGTGAAGCACCTTTCAGGGTAGAATTATGGCTTAAGTATAGGGCTTCAAAAGTTTATCCACCTCTCGCACAGTGACTGCTGGATGTGGGCACCGGTGACCCCCGCGACCCGGAAAGGAAGAAACCGGTGAAGATAATGGATGGATGGATTTCATCTCTGGTTTGTGGAAGTCAAGTCAATATTTCTGATGATTCACTGACTGTAAAAGTTAAGGCTGTCGGTTTGTGCTGGAAGGAAAAACATTTGCAGTTGGCAGAAAAATTGGAGAAAAACTAAATAGGAAGTAAATATAAATATTTATACTTATAGATGTGTTTTTTAAATCATTATTTGCCAAAAGGCAAGCATTAATGTATTGTCTGTGTGTGTGTGTGTGTGTGTGTGTGTGTGTGTGTGTGTGTGTGTGTGTGTGTGTGTGTGTGTG
>JARVLU010000952.1:21576467-21587583 GCA_031762415.1 Simpsonichthys santanae | reverse complement strand
GAAATGTTAATATTGGTGTTTTCTGCACTTAAGGGATAATTATGTATAATTTCGCCTAGGTAAAAGTGGGGAGAGGCGCTCCAAATGTAACAAAAAACTTCAGGTTAAACTGAAAACTAAATTCCTGAAATAAATATTTGCAGACATTTTTAAACTAATCAGTACAGCCGAATGTTACGTTAAACTCTGAGGGTTGGATCAAGCCGGGGTTTAAAATTTTAGTCCAAGGGATTCAGTTGTTACGACTAGCAGAGGTAAAATATAAATGATTGGAAGGGAATCCCGATAGCATTAGCAGAGCTGACTAATTACAGGTTGTCCCCGACCTACGGCGCCATTGACCTACGGTGCTCCGTACTTATAGCGCCGCCCCCAGTGATGTCATTGCGCCGTTCGGTGCCTTTTTTATGCAGCATTTTATATATATATATATATTTTTTTTATTGTATTTTGTTAGCTAACTGCTTGGAAACACATTAAAACACATTAAACCGGCCATTCAAAGTTGTTTTACATTGAAAAAATGTGTTTAAAAAGACATTACTGATCGCCGTTTTAGTTTCGGTTTCGATTTGCGGCCGTAAATGCGGACATACGGCGCCATGTGCGTTCGGTTCTGACCTATGGCAGAATCGACGTACGAACGGTCCTTAGGTCCGGAACCTGTTCGTAACTCGGGGACTACCAGTATATTGTATGTATTATATTACTTGTATATTATACTGTATACTGTAAATAAGAATTTGTTCTTAGTGTTTATGCCCGTTAAATAAAGGTAAAATGGAAAAAAAATGAAAATGTCACTTGGCTTGGCAGGGCGCTCATCTGTTCTGGGATTTTTTTTGTGGATGGGGCAGGGGGAGGACGTGGAGACACCTCTGTGTTAGCTTAGCGCTACGTTAGTGCCAGTTGATGAACGGGGTGGGGGTTAGGATGCATGAGAGAAGAGAAGTGTGCTCTGTTCACACAAGGAGAGCTGTTGGTCAGGCTACTTCTTGTGCCTTTTAATTCTAAAATAGTTATTGAATCAAGTGTTTACTTTTGTAGGTCAATAGAGATCTTTAATAACCCATTAAAATACACCAGAATGCAGAAAATGACATCTACTTTATTCAAAAATTTATATGGTGCCCATATCGTCGCTGTGCAAGAGGCAGGGGACATCTTGGACAGGTCTCCAGTCCATCACAGGGACACATAGGGACAAACGAGACAAACAACCATTCACTCTCCCACTCACACCTTGGGTCTATTTAGAGTTACCAATCAGACTAACATGCATGATTTTGGTCTGTGGGAGGAAACCGGATTACCTGGGGGAAGAAAAAAAAAACATGCATGCATGAAGAGAACATGCAAACTCCACCCAGAAAGGCCCCTGGTTGGGATTTGATCCAGTAACCTTCTCACTGAGAGGCAACAGCTCTATCAACTGTGCCACTGTGCCACCCTACTTCCACACAGTTTCATAAAAATTCTGTCAAACAGTTTAAAAAGATATTTTGGAAGCGCACAAGCCAAGAAACACAGACACATGCACATAAACTTGCACAAAAACATTATTGTCTCCCTCTTCTTTTGGCAGCGGACGATAAAACACCACTGTCTTGTTATTTAAAAGAAAGTGACACAAATCTGCTGCCAAAGCTCCAGACTGAACTAAATTCTACACGTTATCGCCTCACTAAAGCTGGGCAGTGAGTCCCAATTTGTATCAAGTGCAAGACACAAAGGTAACACCTGTCAGCACCCAAATGTAACCACTTGCATAAGATTACTGGAAACCAAACCTTACAAGCTGCTTTAGAATGAACTCAGAAGCATGTTTTAAATGTTCTAAAGTTGTTCTTTGGTTTAATATAGCTGGGATAAAAAGAGAGGTTGTTTTAAATCTGGAAAAATGTTTGTGATGTTGCAACATCACAAGCATTTGTCAGGAAATGAAAATATGACTAACACTCTGACTCTTGGAGCTGCCAGAGATGAGGTCATTCCCAGACCTCAGCGGCGATCAACCGCTGGAGTAAAGAAGCTGCAGCCGTGACGAAGAAGGACCACCTGAAGCTGCAGCTACAAAAATAATGTCTCCAACTTTCTTTACTGCAGATACTGTACCTGCATGAGGTGTTGGTGATTAGCAAGCATTTATTGCTTCTTGATATGAAATTAATACTGAAAATCTGCAGAGGTCTCATGAAAATGGGTGTTGGAATTAAAACGTTTAGTGAAGTTTGGACTGTAAATTCTGTTCTTATAAAGATATTGTCTTAGCATAGGAGCTTTAAAGTGGTAAAATTCAAGTTTGAGTTCTGTTGAAAGGTTATGAACAAATAATATCTTACCTGCTATAGAAAGTGCTTTGAACAACTTCTGTTTGGAGAAATAAAGTTTGATTTAGTCCAGATTTACGAGCTATCAGCTAAAACGAGTGTGGTCAAGAACAGAATATTGTACTTCAGGCTCAAATATCAAAGTATTTCTGCCAGATTAACCATGTATTGCCAACTTGATGGTGATGGACGAGACTATAAAGTGGAATTTGCATGAACTGCTATCATTTTTTGTGACTTGAGTTGCATATATTACGATGGTACCAATCAACATTGGATATGCTTGTTAGCTGTTTGCTCATAATTCCAGTCAAAACTAATCAATACGTCTTCAAATGAGGTTGCTTTAAAAATCCACACCCTCAATACAATAGGCCGTTATGTACATTTAATTTAAACTGAATGCAATGATTCACAAATCTCATTAACTCGTAATTTATTTACAATGAAACAGTAAACACATCAAATGTTTAAAAAAGTTTGACTTTGATGGCAGCAACCCATATCCTGTCAACACCATGTCCTCCATATAAAAAGCAGAGGAACATTCCAGACTGGTATCAATGTATAGTTTAAAAACCTTTCTCTCTAATGGTATAGGGGTGCATTGATCCCTGTGGTACGGGCAGCTTACACATAAATGCAGAAAATTATTTGCAGGATTTAGAACATTTGCTCACATTCAGATATTGTTTTCTCATACAAGGTCTTGCATATTTTATAACCCCCCCCACCCCCACACACACATTTATCATGAAGCAGTAGCTCACCAAGCACTGTTTCTATTTCTTTGTAAACAAACCCATTCCACTTGCGTAATATGAGAATAAACCACTAAAAATCCTCTCCAGGTTTTCCTGGTTACCGACAACAACTCTCATCACTGCATCCAGTGTTTCCCTGAGGTCACTAGCCTTGGCAGGGTACTCATCTCTTCTGGGTATTTTGTTGATGGTGCGTAGGAAGGAGGGGGGAAGACACCTCTGTGTTGTGTACTAGCTTAGTGCTATGCTAGTGCTGGCAGTTGTTGATGGGGGCGGGTGGTGGATGATGCATAAGAGAAGTGGAGCGCTACATCTGTAGCATCTTAGCTAACGCATCTGTCTTGTGCACCCCTAGCTTAGTGCTACAATACAATAATGCCAAATAGTGGTGAGTGTTAGAATGTGTGAGAAAAGCATGCTCTATTCACATAAGGAGAGCTGTTGGCCAGGCTACTTCTTGTTGCTCTCTAAAATAATTATTGAATCAAGTGTTTATGTAGATAAAAATAGATGTTTAACAGCCCGTTAAAATACACCAGAATGCAAGAAATGGCAGCTACTTTATTCAAGATTTTCTGGGGGAGGACCCCCAGACCCCACACCAGTGTGTGTCCCCCCCCCCTTCCCCTACACACATTACAAATACTTCTTATGCCAGTGATCAGAACTGTTAGATCAGAATCAGATACGAGAATTGTGCCACTTGGGGTGGCTGCATGTTGCTCTATTATTTTTATTCTGAGATTTGGCCTTTGGAAACTTTAATTCCTTTTTTATCTGGATGCAAATCACTTTTTTTTTGTTTTTTGGATGATCGTTTCCTCTTGCATCAGATGTTGTGCAGCTGGAAGAATTTATACTGGAACATTTTTTACTATTAGACATTTGTTATGATGTGAAACCATAACAACAAGATGTTTGTTTGTTTGTTTGTTTGTTTGTTTTTACAAGCAGGAACAGCTGATTAACAAAACTCAAAAGTTAAAATAATATATCAACTACAGCCCCAAATCTCAAACGAGTTGAAAAGGAGACGATGTGGACGCATTCCCATCTACCTGCTGGCTGTGCTTGAGTGCTTGACCACTGAGATCCTGGAACTAGAAGGAAACACGGCTTGTGACAGCAGAAGGAGCGGGATCATCCCGACACCTGCAGCTGGCTGTCCACAGCAACAAGGTTCTCAGCAGGCTGCTGGGAGGAGTGACCATCGCTCTGGGAGGAGTTCTGCCTGTGGCATTCAGGCGGTCCTGCAGCCAGGGGGAACCGAGAATCAGACGATTCTGGGTGGACAGATTGGATGGCATATGTGGCCAGTTTCTTCGGATCCGCTGTAATACGGATCTTTACAAGCGATCCTTCCTGCCTACAGCCATCAGTATCTATAACATCACTCAATGAGACGAGGATAATGAATTACAACATTTAATTTCCCTTTGGGGTGAACAAAGTATTATTGAATTGAAATGAATTGAATCATGACTCAGGAAAAGCATTAAAGAAGACTCAGGACTGTTAAACAGCTAGAATTCCACATAGAAGAAGAGGGGACCCTATGGTAAACATGGTCTTAATCCTTATTTGAAATGTGTTGCAACTAATACAATCCCCTGTGAATAAAATAATAATTTGTGGAATTTGTAAATCTTTGCACTTAGTTTAGATTTACATTTTACACACAACTTTATTGAAGCTGGGGTTGTACATCAGGTAAGATATTGACTGTTAATGACTTTTCCACCGAACCCCATTTCATAACATCTAAATGAGTCCTAGCATCATGACACACCTTAAGGAAATTTTACCTTTACAATGCCAGGTTGTAAACATCACATTATAACACATCCTGTCTCTCTTTTTTTCTTCTTCTCAGAAATAACGCCCTCATGCTTTCAACTGTCCAAGATTCATTTATTTTTAAGTTACATGTCCATGCACTCACACAAAAACATCACAAATAAACATTTGTAATGTTAAATTTCAATAGTTTTAACTTTAAAATCTTTTCTATGGTTATTTAGCAATTTCTAGCCTTTTGTAAGCGTTTTATTTTCTTTGTTTGACCTCATTGGTAAAAGAGTAAATAAGATATTTTCTGAGTTTAAGCTAAAATAGCTTTCAAACCAGAGACAGTTGATGTAGTTAGCTTCCAGCATCCCGTGTGCCCAGATGGTGGATAAAACCTGAGATTAACTTCTAACAGCCAGAGAAACAAGTCCAAAAGAATGCCACTGTTGCTCTGTGTCTTTTTTCTTTATTTCTTTTTCTTTCTCTCCCTCTTTCTTTCCTGCATTAAAAGGTTTATTAAATACAAAAAACAGAATTTATGCTGAAGCACTGAGATATTTTTTTTTCTCACTGCAGTTTCATCTTAAGACACCGTACAAAAGCTGACTGTGACCTCACGTCTCTGTTTATTAGAGGCTTCATAGCTTTAGAGTAAAGCAGTGGAGGAAAACGCAAAAGTTCAGCGACTGCATTCTGCACATCAGAGACTCGCACTGACACGCGTCAGCTGCCACAACACTGAACAGTGAACCTCAGATCACAACGCACAATCAGAGAGTGGCCTTATGGATAATACTCATTTCATTATGTCTTTTTTTAATTGCTTCTATTTATTTTTACTAAATTATAAATCAACTTTGTGTCTGCATGGTGGAGCAGCTGGTAGAGCTGCCGCCTCTCAGCGAGAAGGTAAAATCCCAGCCAAGAGCCTTTCTGGGTGGAGTTTGCATTGTTCTCTCTGTGCTTGCATGGGTTTTCTCCGGGTACTCCAGTTTCCTCCCACTGATCAAAAAACATGCATGCTAGGCTGATTGGTGACTCTAAATTGTCTCTAGGTGTGAGTGACTGTTTGTCTATAAGTGTCCCTGTGATGGACTGGAGACCTGTCCAGGGTGTCCCCCACATCTCACACAGTGACTGCTGCTGGATATGGGCACCAGTGATCCCCGCGACCCAGAAAAGAAGAAGCGGGTAATGATGGATGGATGGATGGATGGATGGATGAATGGATGTTTATTCTAGCATCTTTTTAAGATAATGTCTCTGGGATGGTGAAATCTTTTGGATAAAAGATGAAATGTTCCAACAAAAAGAAACCGTCCAGAGGACCTGACTTAACTTTGTTGGATTTTTCTACCTGGATTATTGAATCGGGATATAAATCTATAGTATTTTAGAAATAAACTGTATTGAAAAGGATTCCAGATGCCCAAAAGAACCTGGACTGTCTAGACATGTTGGAAACTCCCTGGGGAATGCTGTTTGCAATTTGTCGTCTACAGTTGCGGCCCGTTGTAGTAAATTACAAGATCATTTTAACGCTCTTATCTTAAAAGGGCACAGCTTCCAATCAGGAAGAAAAGTTATGTATATTTCAAGTTAATCTGCAAAAAATTGTGTGATTTCACACATTAACTCAGCAGATCTGACTATTTCTCATTATTCATTGTCACATCCTGAAGTTGTATGGTGGAAACATGTACAATAAGCTGCAGGAAAAAAATTAATTTCAGTTTTAAAATTATTTTCAAAAAATACTAAATTCATATAAATTACTGAACGTTAAAAATAAAAATACAAGAAAACACATAGATCAGAAAACATTTGAAGTGATATGGATTTTATAAGCTGAACTAATTTGGAGTTATTTTGATTTGTTTGAGCAAAACTAAATTTGGACACGTAATTAAATTACTGAGACTGATGTTGGAAGGAATGAGTCGAATATGAAGGTCAGAAAAGAGATTTAAGAACTTGGCATCAGATAAAGTTATAGCTCAACTCTAATATGCATTTAGGTGGCTTATATCAAGTTGATATAAAATGTGTTTCTGATGGAGGTACAGGAGATATATTGTAGTTTTTACCAATAACTCATTAATCTGTGTTTCCTGATTTTGTTTTCTGTTGCTGCTAAAAATAATGAAGAGGAAATTGTTCATCATTCTCATCGTTTCCATCATCCAGCCAGAACCTTCGGGTCTTTTTTTTTTTCAGAATTATAGGTTCACTGGTCAGTTAGCTTCAAGATGGAAAGTACTGCAGAAAAAAACAGTGCACAGTCTAAAGTAGAAAGCCGCAGTTCAATTGGATTTTTCTGTTTGAAATTGGTCATAGAAAAAAAATACAGTTTGAGATGAGACCAACGAAAACAGTTGGAGACCTCAAAATCCAATTCGCTGCAACTTTTGTGTCTCAACTTCTTATTTTGAGCTCAATAAATGTCCTGCGTGGAGGTCACTTTAGGGCTTTGAGAAGTTTTTGAGAACATGTGTAGCGGATGGCTTTTCATACTAGCGTGATTTCATCGGCATAAGGTGTTGTTTTCTCGTTTGTTCTTTAAATCTAAAGACACAAACCAAAGGAAGGGGTATAGTTCTTCCATCAGTTACGTCTGCTGTTATTTTCCTCCTTAAATTACCGTGTTTTATCTGTGCTTCGACTTTCAAAATGAGAGCCTAAAATGAAGACTTTTTTTTTTTTATCCACATCACAAAATCCATTCCATTACTCTCACAGCAAAGATTTCCCTTTGTTCTCGGAAGCACAAATTATTTCCCCGTTGCTTCAGAAGGCGACTCCTTTACTTGGCTTCAAAACCAAAGGACAGGGGCAGGCGGGGTGGGAGGAGGAGGACGGCAGAGGACAGAAGGAGAAGAAAGGAGATACACAGAGAGGAAGAAAAGGAGACCGAAGGAATGGGAAAGGGAGGGCAGAGTAGGGGGGTGGGGGGGTAGAGACAACGAGACAAGACAGGAGAACGTAGAGAATGGTGTTATCCGGAGCTATAACGTGTGTTCAGTGTGTTTTATGTGTTGGGGAGTAATAATGAGGAGGACATACAGAACAACAGAGCTACTCTGCTCTTAACGACCATTTACAAATCTCAATATTCACCCAGCATGCCTGGCTGCTAACACGCCGCCTCACTTTGATATTTGTCTTTCCTTTTAAAGTCACTGACATTATTAGTTTTTAAAACCTGGCTTATGGAGACTTATTGACGGGCTGTGAAGACTGAAATATATCTACAATATAAATAAATCTTTTACGGCTCGTGAAGCTGCAGCAACACAAACCAATGCCAGGAGGGGGGTTCCTGCGTCTCTCCTGCATCGAGACGCCGCGTGCTGCAGTTTCTGACCACTGTGCTCTGTAGTCTTCCTCAATAATACATGGAAAAGGCAGCTTTCTTGCAAAAACACTTAATCAAAGGCAGTGTGGAATCAGGGAGAACAGTGAAAGGAGCACACTGTCACAGCTTTAATGTGTCTCTGCATTCGGAGGGAGAATATGGGGGGGGGGGGGGCATGGCATTAGGAGGGGTGAGCGTCTCTGATGTGCCACAGCTGAAATTGGCAGGCTATCAGTCGCAACCCTGTAACACAATGTACAGCATTTCTAAACAGTATAAAGAGATATGACAGCCAAGAAGGCAGAGACAGACTGAGGGAGGGAAGAAGGAGAAGAGATGGAGACAGAGCGCAAAACAGAGAATGACAAAGGGAGAAAAGCCATTTTTAGAAACTTGATATGTTGTAAGTCTAAACGGTTCCTTCACAACTGGGTCAGAACAGCACTTAATTCTGCACTCGGAGAGAAAGGGCATTTGTCTTTTGACGCTCTCAGATTTGACTCGTGGTACAGTGGGACAAATTTCACACAAGACTCGTCACAGTCATGGTCTTTCAGGGACCCAGAAGTGATCCGGGGACATTTATTTACCAAACAGATGGGATTTATGGAAAGATAACGTGGATCAAAATGAAATAATTCCAAAATGTTATCAGAAGAGAGTTGTGACACCAAGTTAAAAAGATGGATGCGACTTTACAATAAGGCTCCCCTTATAGACGGCTATAAATACTTTATAGATACATTATTAATTCCATTATAAGCATTTTATAAATCATTAATAACTGCTTATTATGCATTAATTAAGGGTGACAGAGACAACTGACTAGTTTCTTTACAATTAGTGAGCAAAACCTGCCACCTACCATATTTTCTGGACTATAAGTTGCACTTTTTTCATAGTTTGGCCAGTCCTGAAACTTATAGTCCGAAGCGTCTTATATAAGTTTTTTTTTTTTTCCATATTCATGACGCAATTTTTGACTGATGCGTTAAATGTTCATCCATTTGCAACCTTTAGTCCAGGGGTCTGCAACCTTTACAATCCAAAGAGTCATTTCTGTCCCTTCGCTCACTAAATTAAAATGTCCAGAGCCACAAAACTTACACCAACTATGATCATCAACTAATTATAATATTAGTACAACTAATATTATATCCTAAAAAGTTAGGTTTACATATGCTTATTGTGCTTACAAGGTAGTAACTTAGTCTGAAGTGTTTAATATAACAACTCCAGATGAAATTTATAGGTAAAAAGATTTGACTCACTATTTGGCAATAAACTAGTCAGTTTTGTCTCTTAATTAATGCAAAATAAACAATTTTTAATGATTTGTAAATTATTTATACAGGAATTAATAATATATCTATAAACTATATTTTAGCCATCTATAAGGGGAGCCTTGTTGTAAAGTGGTACCAAAAACTGCTTAAAATGTATTTTAGCTTTGTTGGAACGGGCAACAAGAGATTTCAGGACAGAGTACAGTATTTTTTGTCTATCAATCCATAAAATATATGATTTTTGCAACAATATGTTTTTTTTCATGTCTCCATATCCTGCACTGTTATTTTTATTTATTAATTTGTATATTTTTTAAGTAAACTCAGCCTAACCTTAGATTAACTATTTCTTCCGTCTGCTTTACAAGTTTTCCCCTCCAGACCGGGGGTCGTGCGTAGAAATAAACGGAGATGATATAAGAATCTGTTTCCCCTGTTTAGTTTATCGTGCGCACAAATTTGTAATTTATTCCCTCGATTGAGAAACCAAGCACACAATTTTGCAGTTCTTTCTCCCAGACATCATTCTTCTGTGTTAGCCCAACAGTTTGGGTTCCATAAACATTGAAAGGTTGGACACATTTTTACTTAAAGGACTCCTAATTTCTAAGCAAGCCATAAAACTACCGTAAAATGACAAACATCAACTCCTGTTGACTGCAGAAAAGCATAAAATACACTACAGCTTTAATAGAACCAGTCTGCATTATTCTAATTTACTTGTTGAAATACATTATTTTGAAAAGGAGATATAAACAGATTAATAAATGTTAGGTGTGATTTTGGTAAAACACAGAAAATTCTGTTGATGTTATTGAATATTAGAGCCCAGTGTTGTCATTTATAAACAGTCCCTAAACCCTCGTCTAAGGTTTGGTGTTGTGTTTCCGTCTGCGCTGAAAGAAAACTTAAACACCTGCTGGACATGCACCAGTTTACCAGACTGAGGGAACAAATTATTAAAATATCTCTTTTTGTTTTGACCTTATTACACTCCATTCTCTCAGTTTAATACTTGGGTCGTCTGGACAGTTTCTTTAATAGAAACGTTTCACCCTCTATCCGGAGGGCTTCGTCAGTCAGAGGAGTTCCAGCCACTGGAGGAGCTCAGAAAATGATGGAGGGCAAAACATTTCTATAAAAAAGAAACTGTCCAGATGACCCGATTGAGAATTGTTGGGTTTGGTACCTGGATGATTGAGCATGAACTTTGTTGCCTTGAACCACTTTGGCTGTGGCTGCCTGCCTAGGAGGAGTTGACGAGGGACAGGACAGACTCCAGAAACCATCTTAGCTCCAGCAAACTGGTTGGTCCACTGGTGTTTACTGCTATGTGGGGAAACAGTTTGCTGGAACTCCTCTGATTGATGAAGCCCTCCAGATGGAGGAATATAAAAAAATAAACTGTCCAGATGACCCGACAGAATTATTGGGCATGACGTCTCTCAGCGGCTTCGGATGTTGTCAGTCCATTAAATGGACGTTATTAGCTGTTATCATCACCATTCGTATCGGCCAGACTGTCCCTCCTGTACCTCCTAACAGGTGCAAAGTTACGTTATTGTGATTTTCGCTGTTAACAGGCAGAGTGTG
>JARVLU010000952.1:21558227-21570860 GCA_031762415.1 Simpsonichthys santanae | reverse complement strand
TGAAGAGCACCGGAGTTGAGCCTTTTGTCATCCAGTGTCTTCAGTAGAAAGAGAGAGACACAAAGAAACGATAAAGCCGATAAATGAAAACAATCATTTTAATTTATCATGTGATTAATTGGTTTATTGTTTATTGCAACAGGCCTAGTTCCAACTCTGGAGGAACAACATCCTGCATGTTTTAGTTGTTTCCTGCTTTGACACACTTGATTTGAATGAAGGCGTTATTAACAGACTTCTGCAGAAAAAAAAATAATCCCTGTAGCAAGTTTGTTGGACCAGGGGAACAATGAAAACATGCAGGATGGTGTTCCTCAAGGACCAGGGTTGAGAACCAACGCTGACCCCCACAAGTAGAATGAAAAGTTTTAAAGCAAATAAAGATCCCAAATTCAGCACCACTCAACACCGATAACTAAAAGCCAATCCATACTTATAGCTTATTTCTAATCTATTTTTTGGGTTGCCTAAACCTGACTGAAGCTAATAAAGAATGCATTGGTTTCACTTAGACGCACGGGGTTTCCAAAGCACAGTTAAGAAGAAAAACATCATTTTCTCCTGGACTTTAAAATGAAATGTTGCTAATTACCCAGCTGCCATCTCTTCCACGTCCTGTCACGGACCTTGCCACATGTTTGTTAGCATTTTCTCTCCTTCTCCAAGACGATGCAGCTGAAGCACCAGAGAGCAAACTGTGTGTGTCTCAGAGAAGCTACTGGCAAAACCATCATGTTTGAGGTTGCAGGGATGACACGGTAGCACCTTGCACGGAGCCAAAAAGTGTGTGCATGTGAGATACCTAAATCCCAGATGCCGTGACGCTCTCACAGCTGACACACAACAACAAATCAAAGGAGACCTTTTTTGTAGTCTGCCAGAAATAGCTGCAGCCCATGCTCTGGGAAGGAACGGGGTGTTTCACTGGCAAAAAGTAACATTTTCCCAGTGAATTTTCATTTTCTGGACTTCATCTCCCATTTCGAGATATTTATATTTGGTTAAAAGGATTCGTAGCGCCGGGGAGCTTTCGGGTCCAGTGACACCCTTTCGCTCCATCTCTCTTTTTTTCTTCTTCTCTTCTTCAACTGCCGCAACAATTCTCATGACAACCATAATGAGCACACTCACATTCTGCACGATACCACTAATTTGAGAAATTTCCAGCACAAAGACATAATTAGACAAACTAATTAGACGAAGACTTCGCTGCACAGAGATCCTCCACAGTTCAACCCATCCGCCTACCTGCCGACGACTAAAATAGGAAGCAGCCGTCAAGCCCATCCATGCTTATTCCCCTCAGTTAGTGCGGTGAGATGTTTGCGAGATGGCGCACAGGGGAGAATAACGCGCTCTCTGCAAAGGGCTGCAGCAGCCCTTCAGCGATGCCTTTGACGTGGCTTCAGTGTCACATAGGACTAACAGGTCTTACTCTGTCACAAACTGTCTTCCTTTTTAAATCCAAGGCTACAAACTACAAAACAAATCGAGAAAAAACTACCCAGTAGGCCACCTGTGCGCTGCTGTGTAAGAAGATGTTAATAAATCAGAGCGAGACACTCAGTGAGCACTCAAAAACACACCGAGTTCTGGTTGAGGTGTTCGTAGTGAGCTATAGGTGAAGTGGTGGGTTTACTAATGAAGAATATGACAAGAGTACTTAGAGAGTTAAGAGTGGCGAGGGAGGTAGAAAGGTAATTGATTTTAAAAGTGATGGGAAAACCCACAGGTCTCAGGAGGGAGCAGAAAACTGTCTCGACGGATACAGAAGCCCCAGCTGCCTCGAAGATTAATGGAATTAATTCTTAGTCTCACTTAAATACATTTTATAATGGGAACCTAAATTAACATTTCATAAAGCCCCCAGAGACGAAGTCAAAGTGTAAATTGTTACAATTTTTTTTTCCCCACCCAGTTCCAACAATGAAGCCTTTGTCCTCTCAACACGTGTTCCTTCTGGGCCCCCAGAGTAACCAAATAGCCCGGGTTCACTTGTTAGTATTTTGTACAGCGCATAATGTGTTTTTTTTTAAGACATGACTGTTATTATACGAATGCAAATCGACTGGTGCATGCAAAAAAAAAAAAAAAAAATGCTCCAAGCCCACGTTGAAGCTCAGAGGGCCAAATACACGTGTGCACATGCATGCATATGCATCAGCGCTTCCAAACGCTTGGCAGACTGTCGCTGTGGAGAGTTTCAGTAGTCGTGGGCAGATTTGTAAGAGCAAAGCAAAGAGATGCAAACTGCGCGCCACAGTGTTTGCTACTGCTAATTCTCCATGCCGTCACCAGGTCCAGATAGACTCGGCAGCAAGGGATTAACGAGTCAGAGCGGAGGGCTTCTGCGGGCGCGGGCTGCCCCTAAAACTGATCATCCAAATGCATTTATGCACAGCAAACACAACGCAGCACGGAGCAACTATTCTAAACACAACGCACAGAGATTCACCGCCTCTCCGGAGGCCTCATCACTTGAGCCAAACCACTGCAGCAGCATACATCTTTGATAGCAGCTTTTAAACCTATTAGATCCTCCTATAAGGCTAGCGCTGCGCTTACAAAGAGTCGCTCTCACTGGAATAACCAGTATAAATAAACCATCAGCAAATCCAAAATAGTGCGAACAAAAGGCAAAAAATAAAGGGTGCTCACGCACAAGCGCTCGCACACACCTCGGAGACAAATATCAAAGTAGTAGGTTATATATAATGGCTTTTGAATATGAAAGGGAAGTACCTGGTTCTGAGACGCTCCCAAAGCCCATAAGACCAAAACACGGCGATGGTAAAAACAACGCGAAAAACGCTGGCAGTAACAAGACAATATTACGGTACTTAAATGATCCTGCTTTACAAAAGTTCTTTGAGGTTACTCCTCAACAAAAAGTATTCATGCATTTATTTTTCTACAAGTACCGTATCATGCTGGTGTGCAGATTAATATGGAAACCCTGATACCTCTGATCTCAAAGACCTGCACAAACTCATTTGGTGTAAACATGAACTTGATTGTCAACAAGAAGCTCAGCAAAATAATAACATAAACTAGAGACAATGTATTTCCTGCAAAAACACAGTATGAATGCTTATTGCAGAAGAACTTGCTGAAAAACAGCTGAAATTAGCTTAAAATATGCTGAAATGTAGCTTAAATGGAAGAACAAGCCTAAATTAGCAGAAGAAAGCAGACAGAACACAGATTTCCTGAATTGCGTTTAGATAAGCAAAGATGAGCACAATAATTAGGAAACTTGCTAAAAAATAAAAAAACAAATTAAAAATTTTTTTTTAAAAAAGCTGAAAAAGCAGAAAGGGGTTTAAACTACCATAGGGAAGTGGAAAAAGATGAAATGAGCTTAAAAAAAAGTGGAGTCAGCTGAAAAAGCTAAAATTTGCATACAACAGCTTCTTCAGAACAGCTGAAAAATAGGGAAAAGCTGAAACTAGCAGAAAAAAGCTGGAAGGAGCATAGCAAGCTGAAATTATCATAAATAAGTTAATTAGGCTGAAAGTAGCAGGAATTACTTTGAAAAACTTGAATGTGTCTGAAAACAGCTGAAATTAACTAAAATGCTAAAAAGGTATCTAAAAGGTTAGAATAAGTTTAAATTAGCAGGAGAGCAGAAAGAACATGTTTGCCCAATTATGCTAAATGAGCACAAAACAGTGGAAGTTATCTGAAAATAGCTGAAAAGAGCAAAAACAGCTGAAAGGTAGCTAGAAAAGCAGAAAGAAACAAATTACCAGAAGGAAATGGAGAGAGAGCACATTTTTTGCTGACTTAGGCTGAACTTTTTTTAATGAGTGCAATAGATGTGGAATTAGCTGAAAAAGCTCAATTTAGCTTAAAAACAGCTAAGTAGCTAAAACAGCAGAAACTTGCACAAATCTGCTAAAAGGAGCCAACTAAAATTAGCAGAAAGAAGTTAGAAGCACAAAAATGTTGTAGTTAGCATAAAGATCATGAAACAAGCACAAAACAGCTGGCGGAAAAAAACAGCTGAAAGTAGCTGGACAAAAGTATAAATTTCCACAAGGAAGCTGAAAGAAGCTGAACCAGAACAAAATGTGAAAGGAGCAGTGAAAGTTTGAAAACAGATCTAAAAATGTGAAGGATGGAAAATGAGCTCAAATCATTTTCTATGAGGGAAAAAAAATTAGTTTAGTTTAGTTTATTTGTTCATTTAAAAAAAAATACAATACAAAACAATCCCATGAACAATAATGTACAGAGTATGAAAAAATGAAAGGAAAAAAATGGAAGAAAAGGCTAAATATTTCAAACAGCTAAAGTTGCACTAATACCAAAAGTCATAGCAGGATTGTCCTGAAAGAGCTGAACGTTTTGATATATAGTATGATTTCTTGAAATGCATAGCTTGAAAACTGCAAGCGCTGCAAACCGTAGAGAAGAAAAATGGATCACAACAGAGTGAATCCTTCATGCATTCACACAATAAACACGCCACCACTGGGATCAGGCACTCTCCTGGAAGACCGCGGCTCTTCTTCTGCTGTTCTGTGTGAACTACACATCTGTAATAGTGTGAAGTGCAGCCGTGCGATGCTGGAGGAGGATGACCAACATCAATCATCGCGTCCTTTGGAAGAATCAGGTAAAGTCCAGATCCAGTGGGGGCGGAGCTAAGGTGACATTTTTTACTGACTGTGAGTGAGTTGTGTTTAAGTTGTCACTTACAGTTTGTGTTGCTATAGACTCTCAGCTATGAACGCATGATTTTAGCGCAATTTGTGTTAAATTAACTGAATTACAGCCAGTTTGTTGTTTTCTAAAGAAAGCTGGCTTTTGCAGCCATCTTGAACTGGGTAAGCTCCAAAAGGTACATATTTATAGAGGTCTATTGAATGATTAGATCCTGAAATTTTCAATAAAATCAGTTCCAAAATTCAAGAGATATTTTGCTAACAGACAGGAAGGGTTAACTCCAAATGGTTAATATTGAAATTTTAAACAAAGTTATGGAAACTGTAAAACAACTGGTAAATATTTTTGGGGGAGTTTGTATTACCAGATAAAGTCCAACAAAAAGTACTTTTTGTGCATAAAGGGTATTTTTGTCTCCTTCCTTCAAACAACACGGAACAAGTTTGAATTAATGAAGGACTTAATGAAACATTATAAAATAAGATAATACTTTCTGTTCAAAAAGAAAAACAAGAAAGGAACGCTGACAGAAAAGTTTAAATTAGTCATCTATTTTATGTTTTGCTCATTAAATGTAAAATAGCGGAGGCACATTAGATCTGCTGGAAATTAAAAATAACCCTGAAGAGCGCACAGGTCTGTCTGACATTCTCCAATAAGAATAAATAGAAGTCCATTTATTTTTTGGGCCAAATTAAAAAGAGATTATTATTATCGATTGAACTTTATTTGTCAGCAGGCTCAACCATCAATAGACTAATCACTTTAAGAATCTGTTTTGATTAGAAGCAATACCAGAGGACTTCTAGCAACAACAGACCGAGCAGAAGCACCTCTTCATGTAGTTTTAGTTATATTATAACATTTTGAATTCATGTCAACATGCAACGACTAAAGTTAATGTGGTGCCTCATTTAAGTGGTGTAAACCCTAAATATATACACAAGAGCTTAATATACCTAAATATAAATATTCTATGACTAATTCCCTCAACATTAAGGTTTATAGGATGGCGCAGCTCTCATTTATCTCTTGAACCTGGGTCACTGGGGTCTAAAAGGTGCATTAGGACGCCCTGTGGCGCCACCTGGTTACTATGGTGATGAGGCCGGATTCAATAGGAGCCACTTTATTATTAAAAACTCTGGCTTAAGGCTCAACATGACTCACTGACCCATTAATCACTCTTTCAGTGCAACTAATATAAACCCAACATTCAAGACCCACTTGAAGTGTGTTCAGGATGATGCTCAGCTACTACCACATCACATTGTACCTCCAGGTCTGTAAATGTTACTAACTTGTAGTAATATTGGTGTTGGTCAGTGTCAATTAACGCCAGTGGTGGCCATATTGAATCAAGATGACTCCATAAACTGCTGATAATTACTTTATTTAAATGTTAACAGCTAATGAATTACCCTGTTATTATTTATTCATTTTTACAGGAAGACATTTTTTAATAAAGTATCAACATTTTTTACTACTTTGACTTTTGCTTTTGCACTTTTATTATCTTCTAAAATAATACTTTGTATACAACTTTACATAAAAAGAAATTCTTATATAAAAAAAACACACTGAGGTCTCTTTCTTCCTTCAATAAAATAGTTTGTTTTAAAATCGGCTTTAGAATATTTGGCCTAGTTGTGTCTCCTTGTGCTTCTTAGGGGTTTTAGCTGTCATTTTGCTACTTTAGCTTTTAGCTATTGTTATAATATATCTATATCTGGAGCAGGGAGGGGAGGAGCACTTGTCATCCATTTCAGAAGGTTTACTTTACCCACATGTAAAGTGCAAAGATCACCAGCCCTGGGCCATTGCTACCTCACCATGTGAGTGCCATCTTCTTCAGAGCTTGGCCACACCTCCCAGGAGGAGTCACCACCATTGACGAATGGGAAGCCCTACGCTATCATGTGACCCAGTATGTTGGGAATTGTAGGCATGTAGCTAAAACTATATTTTCTACCGGAAACGGAATCAGATCGTGTTTTAACATAAAATCATTCTAAATATAAAACAGGATACATTTAACTAGACATTTCTTTAAGTTAATATGTTATCTGAAAAAATTATATTTCACTATCCTTTGTAACTTTTAACTTTTGCTACATTTCTCTTCCAGCTATTGTTTTACAACTTTTAGTTTTTTGGTAGTCTTTCATTACTTTTAGCTAGCATTTTGCTAATTTTATGTAACCTTTCACAACTTTTAGCTAGAGGTTTACGACTCTTGGCTTTTGGCTAATGCCCACTATTTTGAGGTTTATTAGCTTCAGCTTCTTCAGCAGTCATAGCACCAACACGGAAAATAAAACATCTCTGTTTATTCTTCTCGCTTCAAATGATTCCTCTGTAAGCAACAAACAGTAACTGATTAGATGTAACCTGTAACACACTCATCGTGTGTCTGTTGAGTTACATGGACTCATTAATGTACTTGTTTCCAGGACTGCATTAACAGCTAACGCTAAAAACATTTAGCATGCACTGCAGCTGATACTGAATGTTTTCTCTGGGGATTTGTGTTGACTGATGGGTGTGGGGGGGTCTGAACATACTTCAGTCAATATTATAAATATTGTAATAAAACATGGTGCAGCTGAGAGTTACAATGTATTCTCCAAGTACTTCTCAATGCACAACATCAAACCCTGTTTGTCTGTTAGCAAAATATCTCAGGAACCGCAGGACTAATTCTTAAAAAAACTTTTAGAAAATAATAGCTGGATGTACCTCTGCAACTGATTAACATTTAGAGTCAATCTAATGCAAAATGGCCACCACAGCTACTGGTAATCATCATTAGCCAGTACTAAAATGGCCACATCTCGGTCAGTTTTACAGATACTGAGCTAAAATTTGATGCATTTGGATGTGAGCTGATGTCTCATGCTACTGCATGTGATTGTACATAAAGTTACTTTAGGTTTGATAAAAAAAATAAATAAATAATTAAATAAACAGCTGCAACTCCAACATATCGCTACATAAAATGGTTTGTTTAAAACTAGCATGAAACGCAGCAAGTGAGACGCATCCATGCAAGGAAATACTTTAATGAGTATTGGTATTGTTATCAGTGTGCAGGATCAATATCAATATAAAACCAGCATTGGTTTCACTCAATATTTAATTTTTCACACATCGCAACTGCTTTATTTATATTTACCACTGAACAATAATATGCGTTAGCATTTATCAATTGTGTTTCTCAAGTTTGTTAATGTTAAAGTTTTTTTTGTCCAAGTAGCCTTCACAAAACCTTTTGTCACTTATGAAATCGCCTCCTCTTCTAGTTTAAATTTGTCACTAATTGGGCTGAAATCAAGTGTTGCTCCAATTATCTGAGCGCTTCTGTCCAACAAACAGATCAAGACCTTTCAGTCTCTTGCTAAGTCGCAGCAAAGTTCCCTGCTTGAAATAAGTTTCTGCCATTGTTCTTAAGTTCTAGCTTCAAAAAACAACAACTTTATTTTGATGGACTAAATTATAAACAGACATCACCCTCGCTTTAACATAAAGCAACAAAACGTTAGCAAAACTTCAAATATGGCCTTGAAATGATCTACAACAAACACCGACAATATGATTAAAATGAAGCGACAATGCAAGGAAAGGTCAAAAAGCACAACATTTATCACTAATTAAAGCTGCTCATCGCAATGTCATGAAGTCTGATTAAAAAAACAAAACCCGCACAGTATTTTTTCCCAGATTTATGGTTAATGCGTCTTTAAATAAAAGATCAAACGCATTTAGTGAACAGCTGCCAACTGCTGTTTGTTTACCTACAAAAACAGCCGAAGTGGCTGAAATAAGTCAACAAAGAGCACGGCCATGGAAGAGCTGCTTAGGTTGAAGTCCAACATTTTCAAAGTATTGAGATCAAGATGTTCTGCAAACACATGGGTTCTGTCTGTATGATGCTCCTGATGATCCCCAAAATGTATTCTTAGTCATTTTAATCATTCTTTGCTTATTCTTTCTCCAGTGTATCCTCATATTTTCACCTAAATGTCGTCTCAGAGACTCCACTTTCACAGACTACAACCAGCAAAATGTAGGTCAGTCACATGACTCGTTGCATTAGAGTGCTTTGTTTACATTGAGTGCATACCCACATTTCAAGTTCAAGTTCATGTATCTTTATTGTCATTAGAATCACAAGTGGTATGTGAGATGGAGCAAAATTGTGTACTCAAGGTCCCAGTTACACCCAAAAATAGCTAAAATATAAAGTGTAAAAAGAAACAGTATATAAGAATCTAAGATATGCGCTAATGTATGTGCTAAACGAATGCTAAATGATACGGCGAAAGATCTAAGATATAAGATAAACACTAATAATGTAAAATAATATGGTGCAGCATGCCTGAACATGAGTTTGTGATGAGCAGATGGGTATGAATGAATACAGAAGCATGAGATCAGCAGCATGGATAATCAGCAGCACAGATAAGTCACGTGACATTACGGTGATTTCCTTTTTTTTTTTCAGTGATTATCCTGTTTAGGGATTTATGATGTATTTATTTCGCAACTGCATATCAATATATGTGGAAATGTGGCAAAAACTCTTTCGAACTGCATCGTTTGATATAGTTTATTTCTTTACAAAAAGTACCTTTAAACAACGCAATATCCTATTTATAGCGCCACAGCTGTTGTTAACTGCCCCTTTTGGTGCATTTGCAGCAAGCTAAAGGATGAAATGGATGATTACATTTTTTAAAAACAGCAACCTCGCTATAGTATAACACTGAAATCATGGAAATCATGCTGCAATGTGCAAAACACTCCACAGAAGCACAAGGCTTGGTGTGACTAAATGATAAATTAGCCCTTTTATCAGCGACGGCTACCCAGAGGTGCGTATTTGGCTCCTCGTGTGGAGCATTTTACAGGCTCAGCTCCTGACGTATGTGGGCTGCATTGTGACAGTGTCGCTGAAGGATGACTTGGGGAAATGGGTTAGAAGAGCAGAGAGAGAGATAGTGAGTTGAAAAATGTCTGTCTGCGCATGGCGGCGCTTCGGCACGTCCCCGCATGTCGCTGTCAGTGGGGGGAGGTGGGCCTAGAATAAACGTCAGCTCCAGAGCCTGGCCCTTCAAGACTCTTTATGCTACAATTAGCCACTTGTTTATGACAGAAATGACTGGGTCACTGTCATTATGTTAAATATACAGTGCGTGAGAGGCAAAAAAAAAATAAAAAACAGAACAAGCGATGCTGGGGAAAAAAAGAGCTGGCAGAAATTCTTACTAAAGCTCATCGAGGCTGATACAAACTGGAAAATGGACACGTTTTCACCCAGCTGTACGTTTGAGGAGTCAAGCAGCCGCAGTGCACACTTCATGCACTCTCCTGTGATGCATCTGAAATGAGAAGTCCTAATTATTATTTCCATTGTGCCCCACTCCTGTGACAAGGACCGCTGGCTGTGAATGATTATAATTATTACCCATAGTAGAATAGCAGTCATGCTGTTGTATCATCAGCAACATCACCCAACACATGATCAGGGTCAGAAACCAACTTGAAATTCATGGATGTGATCCAGCTCACGTTCTCCATCTTGAGATGCTTTTTTTTTAAAAAAAAAAGCTTGACTTGAGCTCAGATGTGTAGCTCGTGGATTACGTTCTGCCTCTGGCGCAGTGAGGTAAATGAAACTGAAGCGCTTGTTGTCAGCTGACTGTATCTGATAGGAACACAAGCGGATCCACCAGAAAGGCTTTCATCATTCTGCTCTACAACTCAGGATTAAACAATGCTGAGTCAGCGTTCGCACTATTGTTTTCCTGTTTCTTGATTGTCTGTGTGGGCTCGTTACTTCAGCTTCCTTTGTGTTATTTTAGTCATTCATACATCAGAATAATCAGCGCATAGGTGAAACGACTTCTGGTGTCGCTAACGTTTATATTTTACAAGACATTTCCCTTTGTTTTCAAGAATTTTACACAGAAATGCATTTGGGATTGCCTCACTCTCTTCAGAAACATTGTTTTTTTTATATAAGCTGCTTCAACGTATTTGCTCTAATGTTTTCTTTCTGTGACGCTAAACTTTTTGGCACATTTAGCTTCTAGCTACTATTCCATTACATTAAACTTGTAGCTAACATTGTTTGTTTTTAGCTTTTAGTTTGCCTTTTGTTACATTTTGCTCCTTTTAGCCTTTTGTTGTTTTTGGCTTATAGCTAACTATGTCTTTAGCTGGCAATTGGATACTTTTAGGTTCAAGCTTGCATTTAGCTATTTTAGCTGTTGTATTGTGACTTTGAGTTTCCGGCTATCCTTTTGTTACTTTTAACTAGTCTTTTGTTGTGGTTACCTTTCAGCTAATGTTTTACTACTTTTGGCTTATCTTTTGGCTTATAGATTGCGTTTTACTTATTTTAGCTTTAAGCTACTGTTTTGCTCATCTTTAACAACTCAGTTTCAGCTTTTTCTGCAAAGGTCAGCAGTCATTCAGCTCTCAACGTTCACACAGTGCTTTTGACAAAAATCTTATTTTCCAGGTTTATATAAAAATTAACACAAATGCTTTTTTTTTTTTTTTTTCAAAAGAAGATCATAAATGTCACAATCTCCATGTGTGGGTTCAAATAACGAGAACCAGACTTGAGCATATTTTAGGACGACGCCAGCAGACTCGACGAACTCATCTGTGAAGATTTATAGCAAAAGTACAGGCTGTCTGCTATTTGTACATAAATTTGCAGCATTGTTTAGAGTAGAAAACAAGGCTGTCTTGAATGGCTGGTAATTATGTACAGCACGAATAAAGCGCGGTTTCTTTCTGCGGCACTGGTGGCTTGTTAAGTGGTAAACAGACAAAACAGCATTTAGAAAATGAAAGGTGCAGCGAAACATCCAGGATGCAGTGAGCTCCTCTCTTTTCAGAATTAACACTTTTTCTCTTTGCGACTGTTCATTTCTCTCAACTGGTACACCCCCACCTCACCCCAAGTCCATCCATCCTGTCAGTCAAATCTTTCCACCTCCGTCCCCCTTGTTGTCCCTTTTTCTTCAAGTACGCTGCAATGTTTTGCTCTTGTTCTCTTCATCCACTCCCACTTTTCCCAAATCCCAAAGCTAATACGAGGCCTAGTAGTAGCTGAAGGAATATGTGTCATGCCAGAGTTTTAGATCATCCTTAGTTGAGTAATGACAGCACTCTAACACCAAAGTTCATGCTCAATAATCCAAGTATTTAAGACATTTAAGTAGGTAAGATATTTTGTTCATCATCCAAAGGACTTCATCACTCCGAAGAGCCACAACAAACTCAGTCCCACAAGTAGTACACTTCCATAGTGGACCAACCAGTTTCTGGGGCCAGCCCTCTCCCCCATTAACTCCTCTGTGGCAGCCATAGTCAAAGTGGTTCAAAACATCAAAGTTCATGCGCAATAATCCAGGTAGAAAATCCAACAAAGTTCACTCAGGTCATCTGGATGGTTTCTTGTGGGACTGAGTTTGCTTGTGGCTTCTCAGATTGATGAAGACCTTTTGATGAAGGACAAAACGTCTCAACAACAAGCAAGCAAACAAAAAAAGAAACTGTCCAGATGACCTGACTTGATCTTTGTTGGACAGAACTCTAACTGTTTTCATTAGCCCTTAAAAGTAGCGTTATGCAACATCTCATGTGACATCTAATGCTGTGAATGACTCTCAGATGATATCACTTTATATTTCAGCTCAGTGTTTGTAAACTGACTGAGTTAACTTTTGTGTTGGCTAATGTTGATTAGACGTAATGGCCGTCTTGAACTGGGCTTACTCTAAAGCATGTGTTAAACTCAAGGCTTGTGGACCAAATCTGGCCCTTGATAACATCTTATATTCTTCTTCTTCTTCTTTCAGCTGTTCCTTCTTCAGGAGTCGCCACAGCGAGTCATCCTCCTCCACCTCACTCTGTCCTCTGCATCCTCTGTCCTCACTCCAACTA
>JARVLU010000952.1:21524204-21537313 GCA_031762415.1 Simpsonichthys santanae | reverse complement strand
AGAACAAAGGCTGTTTTCCAAGCATCTGGAATGGAGTTTTGTCTTATGGACAGATTAAAGATGTGGGTCACAGGGACAGTGATGAAATGAGCAGCCAGCCTTAAGAAATAAGGTGGAAGTTCATCTGGACCTGCAGATTTTTTAGGATCAAGGCCTTTTAACAATTTATTTACCTCACTGACTGAGAACAGAGAAAAAGAAAAAGAGTGGTTTGCTGAAAATTGTAGGAGAGATTTGGTTTGTAGAAGTTTGACTTTAGGGGAAATGGCTGATTTTCCATTAGTAACTGTGTCAAATAATGAACTAGAGGCAACAAAATGTTTGTTGAAACAGTTCAGGATCTCGTGCTTATTTGACACAGAACAGAGTTAACAAGAAGTTAATTGTCACTTATCAGCCTAACAGGCATGTTTTTGGTCTGTGGGAGGAAAATGGAGTACACGGAGAAAACCCATATGTATACAGAGAGAACATGCAAACTCCATTCTGAAAAACTCCTGGGTCAGGATTTGTATCGGGATAACCTGCTCACTGAGATGCAGCAGCTCTATTAACTGCACCACCGTGCTGCCCTGCAACACACTGGATACAATTTTAAAGCCTTTAGAAATAGTTATTTGATTTTATAAATGACTTCTAAACATTAAATTATAGTTTTAATCACTTTCTTGTAGATTAAAGTGATATTTTTTTAATTCAAAGAGTAGATTTTGCCTATTTGTATTTCTAACATACTTATTTTAATTTGAAGGTGACTTCTAAAAGTCATTGAACGAGTATCACTTTTATTTTTTAATACATTGTTCCTTAACCCAAGGACATGGTTAGTTTTGTCTTTCTATTTCAAAAAGTAATGATCACAAATGGCTGGATGCTATAAAACAAGCACTGACAATGTGGGTATGTAGATTTATCATCAAAAAATATATAATCCAAAGTAAATGCCTTTTCAGTTTTACACAGATGAAATCAGGCATTTTAAAAATACTTCTTCATCCATCAGATCAATAAATGATTATTACAAGATTAGTTATTACAACATATAATTTACACATGCTGGAACTGCACAGCACAATAATATGGATATCAAATTCACAGTTTAAAGGTTGGTATTTAAAATATTTATAAATTTATCTAAATCCACAGACAAAAAAGATACAAATCTTGAGAATCAAACAGAAACTGCCGCTCATCAGTGGCTGAAAGAACCATTGGACCAGTCTGATTTATTCTAAAATCAAACAACAGATTATCACTAATCCGATTCATAAACCCATAAAGAAGCAAGTTCTAGCTAAATATAATTAAAAATGACCAAGTTGCAGCCTTTTTTGTGTTCACTAATGTTGTTTAGTTGTGACAGCCATCTTGACTCAGGTCGACTCCAGTGGTGGATGAAGCTCAACAATTACTTTTTGAAAGTTTAATAAAATCACTGTGAGTGAACACTGAACATTGAGTGAGCTGGTGACGTTCAAACAAGCTGAACAGAAGCTAAAGCTAAAAAGCTAACATCAATAAAACTGTAACAAAGCTAAAGTAAAACAGTAGCTACAAGTTTATATAAATGAATAATTAAAATCTAAATTGAACAAAAGCTAAAATTAGCAATATTGTTGCCAAATAGTAAAAACAGTGCAACTGTTACTAAAAGCTAAACTTAACGACAAGTAACAGCTAAAATTAGCAATGTACCGGTAGTCAAAAGCTAAAAATCAATAAAACTTAAAGCTAAAATTTACAAGACAGAAGTTAAAAGCTACAATTAGCAAAACAAACCTAAAGCCAAAAGTCACAAGGCAGTAGCTAAAAGCTAAAATTAGGAAAACTGTAGTCCAAAGTTAAAATCAGTAAAACTAAAAGCTAAAATTAACAAGACAGTAGCTAAAAGCTCATCATCAAAACTAATAGCTAAAATCAACAAGACAATAGCAAAAAGCTAAATGAGCAAAACTATAGTCAAAAGCTAAAACCATTCAAACTAAAAGTTTAAAGTAACAAGACAGTAGCTAAAAGATACAGTCATCCAAGCTAATAGCTAAAATTATTGACAATAGCAAAAAGGTAAAATGAGCAAAACTGTAATCAAGTTAAAATCAGTAAACGTAACAAAAGCTACATTTAACAAAAAGCTAAAATTAACAAAACTATTGCTAGCCAAAAATGTGCAAATTATAAGCTGAAGCCTACCCGGTAATTAGCAAAACTGTTACAAATAGCTAAATGTAGCAAAATATCAGCTAAAAGCTAAACAAAGAAAATGTATTGCTAAAAGCTGAAATTAAAATCAGATAGCTAAAATTAGCAAACTCTTGCAAAAAAGCTGAGATATGCTAAACAGTAGCTAAAAGCAAACATTTGCTTTTTATTTAAAATATTTTACAAAACTTTAACACAGTTACAAACGCAACTTGACTGAATGGTAAAAATAGTAGAAAGTATGTGGAAGTAGTTTGTTTGCTAACAAAGTACAGGAACATGAATGACGCTAACGCAGACTCAGCACTCGTCAGTAAACTCTTAGCCTTCAGTGTTTTAGATTCACAGCTTCGTTTTTGAAACCAAATGTGGTCACATGAAAACTCGCGGCTCTGATTGGTAATCAAAGGAGCAACATGTTTGCCACGAGAGCAGCTCCAGACCTTGTGTTTAGGTCAACATTGATCTTCTTTCCACTACGCCAGAGACGGAGACGATCAAGCTCTCAACGCCAAAAGGGACATGGACACACTCTCGTTGTGCTGATTGTCTGGTGGACAGAATGACATCAGATCTTCCTGAAGAACCCCTGCAGTTCTCTGGCTCCTCCTCTGGGACCAGAGACATCACATAAGTCTTTCTGCGAGGCCTTTGGGCTGGATTCTAATTGAACCCGACAACAACGAAACATCTACGACCCTGCTGCGCTGCATTGTGCAGCCTCCACCACCTCCCGAGGAAGTCGCACATTACAGATGAAAGTAGACTTTGATAAAGGCCCGCGTCAAAAGAAGCTAACTGGGTGCTTGTGGTCGGATGGGTCTCCTTTCATGCGTCACATGTCCACACAGACGAGCTGATGTTAATGGCGTCCTTCTAATCTAACAGGAGGCGATTAAGAGACTATTCATCAGTGACGCTCAGCTGCTGCCCCTAACAGGTTATCTGCTAATTATTCGGAGAACATAGCTCACTGTGATGTGTGGTGGTTCTGTGGGAAATTAAAAAATATATTGTTTATATTGCACAAAAGCACTTTTCTTGTGTGGCTCCCCCTCTTTGTGTGTGTCAAGGACACAACACGCAAAGACTGAAGTTACTAAGCAATCTGCGATGGACTTACAGGGTGAGGGCGTTTGCTTTCTGGCTATTTTTGTTTAAAAATTGAGTCAGAGAATCTGTTGTTTGGTGGCACGGAGCCATTCTGTGTGGCGTGCATGTGATCTGAGCTGTCGGGAGCTGTTTGTCTGCATGTTTTGAGGAGGTAATGAGGAAGCTGGTCGGTTGTTTACCATGCAGTCCGCAGGCGCAGAGAAAACTGGGTGCAGGCCTTCACTGTTCTTTATTTTGGACTTCAGCAGCACACGGAGATCAGATTTTCATGAACTATTAATATCCTCCCTCTTTTAGCGTTCTGAACAAACTCAGCTTGGAAAAGTAGAGTTTATGAATTGTGCAACCTTTACAAATAGGCACCAACAAGAGCGGATCAGAAGTCCAGCAAGAATACTGAGAATGATGACATTTTAAGAAAAGCAAAGGGCTAGCTAACAGGAAGAAAAATATCAGAAAGCTAGCTAAAAGCAACAAGTGGCAAAAAGCTAGCTAAAAATAGCCTGTGATGTAAAACATACAGCAACTATGCTGAAGCAGATTTCAGACAACAGTGTTTTGGAAGGAACAGAAGAGATACTGTATTTTTTATGAGGATAATTTTTGTAAATAAAGTTGAATATTTTGAAAAGTATAAAAGTCACAAAAAGCACAAATATCACCCGTCTCCTTAATGAACTGAATGTTTTGATATAGCTAAAACTAGAAAGTTCCTGGAGAAACTTTGACGGGGACTGCCACACTGCGGCTAATTTAAATTTTTGATTTGACAGTGCTATGTGTTGTTGTCCGCTCTCGGTTGCCAGTACATGTATACTAAATTTCAGCTCAATACGGCACAAATTCAATGAGTTACAGACATTTATTCTTTTAGCTAAGGCGGCCCTCCTGGATTTTTTTACTTGAACTCAGTAAGTGATAAAGAACATTCTCAGCTATAACCACATCAAATTTCAGCTTTATGTGCAAAAATAACTGGCTTAAAGTAATTTAAATTGAGCTTTGGTGGCCATCTTGAAGTTTTTTTTTTTTTGTTTTTTTATTAATTGTTATTGGGCATTGATCTCAGCTATGATTACAACAAATTTCTGCTTAATATCTCTAAAAAAATTTCCTTTTTAGCTCAGGTGTCCATCTTGGATATTTGATTTGCAGCCAGAGTCTATGAAAAATTACTAATAATGTGGTATTTGTTTACAAATTATGTTGCCATGGTAACTCAAAATGCCAATAAAAGTAATAGCACACATCGTGGTGCGGAGCCGATCATTTTGATATAACGTTTGTGAGGGGTACACGTTGTAGTTTGGGCCGCTCTAAAGTTGACAGAGTAAAGTTAAGAAACACTTGTCTGGTGGATAATAATAGGTGACTGCCTTATACTAGGCAGTCTGCAATAACACAAATATGCAGAAGTAGTTACTTATTAGAAAAAAAAAAAAAAAAAAAAAAAAAAAACAAACATGAAAACAATTAAGTTTAGCGCCTGTATTTATGTTATTATTTTACTCCAGCATTTGACCACAACTGGTATCAAAGATATTTTCGAGTCGGGACTGACTGAGGAATATTAATATAAATTTATTGACAATGTTGTGATCTTTGATGGCTCACAGTGGTTCTTTGTTTCTGCTGGGCTTTCTTCTCACCCATCATTTTACCTATTTGCTTTGATGGTGCATATACAGTAGCTCATTTATTTATTACTTTGTTGTCTCTGAATCAATATTAGAACATTGTGGTCAGTCGTCCCCTTTGAGTTTTTCCCAGGTTGTGGACCACATGCTGGGGGGTGTTTATAGGTCAAACCAGGAGGTGTTTTACACAAAAAGTCAGTATTGTTAGAGCAACTCTTTCAGACTTATAAATGTTCCCATTGAACAAAGACATTCTTCCATATCTAGGACTTAGAATGGCTTCAACCTATGATTAGACCTATAACAGGTCTAGTTAGGACGTGTGTAAGAATGGCGTGATTCATGCCTTCTGACCTGGATGAGCTTATGGCTAGTCAGGGAGGGGACAAGATCAAAGTGAACTGTATCTCTCAAGTTCATATTTCATAGAGGTTGGAACATTTTTTGTAAACATTTACATCACTGTCAAACTAAATTTCAACTATTACTTACATATAATTCTACCCACCTTGTTTTTAGCCCCCATGCTGATTTGAGTGAATTATAGGCGCAATTTCTGGCGTGGACCAGAAGTGGCGTTTGTTTACGTGTGAGCAGTGCGAGTTACTGTTCAAGCATTGTGGATAGAATTTAAACATGTAGGAACGCGACCTCAGAACTCAAACAGGACAATATCATCATACCGCTGCCTTAAAACGTGGCCGCCGATTATCTCGAGCACAGATACTTCATTAACTCAGTTCTTGACGATGAAGCGATGAACAACCTGAAAAACTCTGAGGCGCATTAGTATCTACACAGTAATGGTGACATTTTGTTAAAAGAGATACAATCTTATTTATCTTAAAGCAGACATAGAGACCAGCCAAAGCCTTAAAGTCCTCCATCACTGAGCTTGAGTTAATTGCAGAGAAAACCATAATACCGAAGACGAACAAATACTTTAATGCTGCTTCATACACTTTAAATCAGACCTGATGTTCTCGCCACCTTCTGAGGATCTGGCGACTCGTCTCCGGTGGTTTATTGAAGTCCAGACACAAAGTAAGATGCAGGTTTTCCTCCGTCGGCTGTTTATCCACAAAGTGCAATGAGAACACATACAGGGTTTTGGGTGGTCTCTTCAAGTTCACATTTTTCAGCCACATTCTTCTTAATTCCTCATCTGTAGGTAGGAGATGGAAACTATACTACTTTTTACAGAAATACTGCCTTTTTTTTAGGTCCATGTTCAAAACTGTTGTTGTAGCCGCTGATTTAGTTTGGTCTGGTTGTTCATGTAGCCATGAACACAACAGGTACCTGAACTCAGCACAGCTATTTTAGTAAACTTTACAGTCGTTAAATAAATGTAAACAAAACATAAACAGTGTTTTATCTGCTTAACTGAATGCAAATTACTTTCAAATAAACTGCGGTCCGTGCTCTAATACCACGGTTAACCAACGCTTCCTGCTACTTCCTGTCTGACAGGAAGTTGTTCCCATAATCATTCCTACAGTAGAGCCCCCAGGAATAAAGTGGATACTTACAAGCACAAATAGTGGCAGCAGCAGCTAGCTGTAACACTTCCTGCCCAGCCTGGGCCACTTTAGGCAAAAATAAACATAAACCTTTTGAAATCTTTGAGATAGGAGTTGTTCTAAGACCGCAGCAATTCCCTTTAATCTCGCCTCCTTTCATACCATGAGCTCATTAATCCAGTTAGAAACATTCTCAAACTGAGGTTGAGCAACAGATAAATGGTCTATCCTTTGTTTATTATTTAGCTGCATCCTCTCTCTCCCTCTTTGTCTCTGTCCATCCATCTGTCTGTCTGTCTGGGCAGCATCAAATTCCCCCTCATGGTGATTCAGAGCTAAACTTAATATGTAGATCCTCCAAACATGCCCAAAGAGCCGCATCTCTGGTCTCACGGCAGCTGTTAAGAGTGCACAGGTGATAAGGAGGGCTTCAACTGCACACGTCAAATCCCTGCTGACCTCTCCTTGGCCTCTTGCTGAAGTCTACACCGCACCAACACACACACACACACACACATGACAACAGGCAGAAACTCAGGGCGATCCCTCTGCACCAGCTCCCTTCCATCCCACTACAATAGAAGGAGCATGTGGCCAAGGGCGTTGACGCCTTGATAAATATGCATCGCTGCCTCAGAGAAGATGTAGTTATTTCCACCGTTTTGTGTGGGAGTGCAAATTTATGTGCGTAATCCCTGTGTAGTGTGTCTCAATGCTCCTGGTCAAAACGAGAATGAATATTCACACACGCATGCCCTTTGCACACACACACACACACACACACACACACACACACACTCCTTTTTTGAAAAGTCAATAAACACAGAGGGTGGTTTGAACATCTCTGCGTTCAGTATGCATGCAGCTGATGCAACCTCTGAGCAGAGCCTGATGATTCGGGTCACACATTTGCAGGATAGAAGCCTGCTGCAGTGTTTTACTTATTTAATGTTTCCTTTCTTTTTGTGTATTTGCATGTTGAATGCGTGTTTTTGGCTTTTCGAAACAATTAATACAGCTGAATATTTTACTCTGTTCAAATCAAGTTAAATGTTTTTGTTTCTCTCTATCTTGAATTTAGCCTCTAGGGCTTTAGGAAAGCACCATGTGCTCGGCAAATAGTGGAGACTTTAATGTTGTCAGGAAGAGCGATAAAGTAAAAAAAAAAAGTGCTGGTAAAATAGACCAAATTAATTATTGCATAATAATTAACACCATCAGAATTTTTGAAAATTGACTGAAGTGCAGCGGCACGGTGGTGCAGTTGATGGAACTGCCGCCTAAAAGCAAGAAAGTCGTCCGATCAAATCCCGCTCAGGGGGTGCCGTTCTGGGTGGAGTTTGCACGTTTTCTCCCACAGACCAAAAACATGCATGTTAGACTGAATGGTAACTCTAAATTGACCCTACGTGTGAGTGAGAGAGTGAATGGTTGTTTGTCTCCATGTGTCCCTGTGAGACCTGTCCAGGGTGTCCCCGCCTTTCTCACAGTGGTGACTGGACTTGGGCACTGGCGTCCCCTGCGACCCAAAATGGAAGACGTGGGTAAAAGATAATAGTTGGATGGATGTTAGAAATACAAATAGACAATATCTGTTCTTTGAATTTGCAAAACAATTCTCATTTTTATCCACAAGTGATTAAAACTATAATTTGATGTTTAAAAGTAATTTGTAAAATCAAATAATTTTATTTCTAAAGTCTTTAATATTGTGTCCAGTGTGTTGCATTGATAAGAATCTGACAATCAGACAGCTCACACTCCTGAACCAGAGACAATATCAGAAGTGTCTTACCTGCTGAGGACAAAAAGAACTGGACTGTTGCTCAGTGGTCCAATATCCTCGTTTCAAATTAAAGTAAATTTTCATGTCATTTAGAAATCAAGGTCCCAGAGTCTGGAGGAATCGTGGAGAGATCCAGAAGCCACGTTTTTGAAGACAAGTGTGAAGTTTCCAGTCGGATGGTTTGGGTCCATGCCCTCTGCTGGTGTTGGTCCACTGTGTTTTCTGAAGTCCATGGTTGATGCAGCATCTACCAGGACATTTTAGAGACTTCATGCTTTCTTCTGCTGACGAGCTTTATGGAGATGCTGGTTTCAGGACTTGGCTCCTGCGCACACTGACAAAGGAACCAGAAGCTGGCTGTGGAATATTATAACTTTCTGAGACACTGAGTTCATGTCTTTCATCATCTGTAAGACATAATCATCAACATTACAAGAAACAAATACTTGAAATATTTCACTCTGTGTTTAATGAAGCTATGAGTTTCACCTTCTGAAATTTTAAATATAAACTATTTTCACAATAGTCAAATTTTTCACAATAGTCAAATTTTTGGAGATGCACCTGGAAATCTTTGGTTGTGCCTGATGAAAATTAACACGTTTTAAGACGTTCATGTTGATTTCAATATATGTTGCGATCCACCACCAAACAGGACATTTAAAACAGTTTTCAACGAACCAGTGGTTTTTATCCATTACTAGTATTTTTTATTATTAATTTTAAGTACTAAACGAAGTCATTTGTTCAACATAAAAAAGAAATAGTGGTGAAACTCCAAAACCAAGCCAACGTAATGATGAACTTCCACTTGAATATGTTAAAGAGGCCACAGTGAGACTCTGTCATATATCCCTGAATGCACAACAAAGCGTCTGTTAAGGAACTATATTTTATCGATATAAACACAAATACCGAAAAGTTAAACAATTATTTGAAAAGGTGTGTATAGGAAGAAAAGTGTGGGAAGATTTTATTAAGTCGATACACAATATTCATTATAATAAATGTAACTGCAAAGAACGTCGAAACATTGCATTGTACAAAACTCCAAAACATTTGCTCATTTATAGATACATAAGATTTATAGAAGTAAAAAAAATAGGGGGGGGGGTGCCCTGTCGTTTATTTTAAACACATTTACACAGAACTTTCAAGAGGAACTCCTTATTTTGATCATATAATCTAAAAAGTTCTCCTAGGACTCTTAAATCTCTGAATGTTTTATTAAAATAAATCTCGATGTGATTAAAATAACGTGGCTTCAACGGCTTTACAACATGAAGAGACGCTTTCAGCCCATTTTTCTGCTCTTTGTAGCTCCAGATATGTTCAGAGAAACTTGTCTCAGTTGTTGATTTACAAAATCTGAGGACAAAAATGTTCAACTCTTTTTTTAAATACGACTAAATCTGCTTCAGAAGTTAGTGTTAAACCAGTTTTAATAGTCCGGGTTTTTATCAGTGAACCCCTAACTGTAGGACAAACTCTGATATGTACACGCCTTCGATATAAAACGCAAACTCAAGCTCCGTTTTATTTCATGAATAATTTAAAAAACTAAATCGATACAAATTCTGTGTCAACGCAAAGGCATACGTGAGTCATTACATGTTTCCAGTGCAAAGAAGGATGTCAGTGAAGCAGATGTCAGAAATGAGGAGAAGGAGGACAGCCATGTTGACTAACAGATGTCTTGAACACACGTATGTGAAACATGAGCTTTCTGCTGCTTCGGCTCACACGACTGCCGTTGAAGCTCCGCGTCTGGCCCCCAGCCAGAGCTGAACAACACTTGCTCCTTGTTCGTCTCCTTCGTCTTGGCCTGGAGTGGCCTTGATTCAGGAGGAAAGAGAGTCACGCTAACGGGGGTCTGGATAAAATGGGAACCAACCCCCACACCCCCTGTGTTCTCTCCAAACTGCGCAGACTGAAGGATTCCAGTGCAGGCCATCTGTGAGGGATGAGGAAACATGGCAGCCGCTCTCAACAGGAGCAGTTCCCACAGCCCTTCACACTGTTCAGGATCTCCTCCTGCAGCTTCTTCCTCTCCTCCTCCTTCTGGGACAGACGCTCGACGGGCGGATCGGGCGAGCTCCTGGTGCCGTTCAGGATTTTGTTGTTCTGGGCGTTCCACAGATCTGCGTACAAGCTGCCCGGGGTGTTGAGGAGGGCGCGGTGGCTGCCTCGCTCGGCCACCTTGCCCTGGCAGGGGAACGGGAGAGAAAGAGAGAAACGGGAGATTAGACGTAAAAACGACATGAGTAAACATGAAGGGGGGAACAGAACGTCCTAACGCTTCTTCATGACCACACTGCAGAGTCCACCCCTCCTCTTAGAATCCACGACGCCTCCCCGACAACTGTTGCGTTCCTCTCACGAACGCACGCTCGTGCACAAAAATCACGTCCCCGCCCACGCAGTGGAACACAAACGAGGGCCTCCTCTCCCCCCCCACCTCGAACGAGCGCGCAGAGGTGTTGGCGTCGTCTTCACCGCGCCCGGGACGAGCATGTGACTGAGTCGGCTCGTTATTTTAATGAGCGCCCCAGGCAGTCCTCTGCTGGTGACACTAGCAAACGCTCTGGCGACATCACACGCAAACGTGCCTCCTCGTCCCAACCCTCTGATCCCTGCCATCTGACTCTGGGAACGTGCAGCGAAACACGCTCAGAGAAATCTCCTCTCGTTTTCCAACCTCGGAAATGTCACCTCACCTGCTCCGTACTAAATCTTCCTTTTCTAGATAATAACCGACTTCACTCTTGTCTCCTTTTGTGCTTTAAGTCCAACCCCTCCCGAGCTGCAGCCTTGAACAGTTCTGTGATGTATCAAGCTACAGTGAAGCACAGAAAACATTCGCTTTGCTGCAGTTTAAAACAATCTACTCTGACAAAAAAAGAAAAAAACTAAAAGACCAATTTGAATCTCCAGTCAAAGAGACATACAGCGCTAGCTGCGGCCTCATCAGTGTCTGGGAAGCTGGCCCTTACATTATTAAGACACGGAGACAAACAAGACGAGCCATCTGACCAAAACAGCCAGTCGACTCAGACCGCTTTAATGAGCCCTTATGGAGAAAATAATACATTTCCCTCTGCTAGCAACGTTCTGTTGTTCTTTAAGTTAATGAGAAAAGCTAAACAAAATGCGTTTTCATCACATACGTTGAGGGAAAGGTAACAAGGGAAATAAATGAGTGCCAAAAGCAGCGCGACTTGCTGTATTCTTATTGCTGGCAGAGCCATCGCGCTGAAGGTTACGCAGGGAGCAGGCCATTGTCCTTCCCGTCAATGCAAACACATCTAATTGGGCCGGCAATTAACACAGCGCGTGTTTACTTACGCTCTGGAAACTCAACCGTGATATAATTTGCCTTTCCGTGGAAGTGGAATGGCAAATGAAGATGTTAATGGGTAAAGGTATGTGCTGCGGCAGAGATGAGCTCTTACCTGACTGAGCACTATAATCTCATCTGCGTCTATGATGGTGGAGAGCCTGTGAGCGATGAACAGAGACGTCCTGTCCTTTATCATCTCCTTCATTGAACTCAGGATGGTCTAGAAGCAAAAGACAAAGAGTCATCATCCATACCATCCTAATCCCTACAATAGTATGTCTTAATCCAAAAGAAAACAGTTCTCAGTTTGCAATAATGATAGCTTGGAAAAAAAAGGGCACGAATGACAGAATATATATGAAATATATTGCCAAACTTTGACTTAGGCAAACTGAGTCAACACAATGTTGCTCGGCAACATCCCCCCTTCATATGATTTCCTGTTCAGTGTTTACATATGATAATTTAAAACCACCATTGTGATGAGAAGCAATAGAAAAATCGCAATTAACATCCACGTCGACTGCCCCGCTCTTCTCCCTGAAGTTCGGCGAGAGCGCGCCCAACTTTCTCATTAGGTGTAACATTTACAAAGACTGTGTGGTTTAAGCTGAGCTGGGGATTAAGTGGGAGAAAACAGTGGCAGGTGGCAAGAGAGCGCATGGGGGTGGTGCGTGCGTGTGATGGGGTGTGCGCGTGTGTCACAGCAGGTATGTGATGCAGGAGAGATGAATTATTGTGCACCTACAGCAGGTGACTGAGTGGGTGTTTGTTCTGCTAAATGTGCGTGCAGACAGCCAGAGGCGTCAGCGTGCATGTGCGGCACTGAGCGGCCACTTTGTGTGTGTGCGTCCGTGTGAGCGGTGGTCGGGCCGACCTCTTCGGTGATGGAGTCGAGGGACGACGTCGCTTCGTCGTACAGGAGGACGGGCGGGTTCTTTAGTATGGCGCGGGCGATGGCGACGCGCTGCTTCTCCCCGCCTGAAATGAAACACAAAAGGTTCGATGTGAAGATGAAGCGACAAACGCTGCGATATGTCTGACACGTGCGTGTGACGTTACAGCAGCTCCTCTCATCATAATTACCACAAACTGAGGGGCCATTACTTCGACAATATAAATGCTACAGAGTTCAGGTCTGATAAAACAGACTTCCATTTAATTGTGAGGGAAAAAGTCAGCGGGGCTCAAAAGATTTATCCCACTGTGCTCGACTCGGCCTTTATTACACATGAGCGGCGTGCGGCCCCTTGGAAGCAAGCGGCTTTCAGTGAGTGTAAACATCTCTGGCGGCGGCGAACAGGAGCGACTAACCCCCGCCTCCTTCTCTCACACTCACTGGCAGCTGTCACATATAGCAGCGGTGAAATTAATGAGAAGTTAGTCGTGTCTTTATTTTGTCCGTTCTCTCCCTTGCTCCGTCACTCCACATCAAGAAATCTGGGCTGCTGGTAATTGCGACTTGAATGTTGAGTCAAACAGCTCACACTCTCTTTATAGGGGGGTGGAAG
>JARVLU010000952.1:21357081-21367157 GCA_031762415.1 Simpsonichthys santanae | reverse complement strand
GTTTCTAAATTTTTTTTTTGCTTTGTTTTGTTTTGTTTTTTGAATGTCCAGAGGACCAGACTTAGCTTTTTTAGATATTATGAAAATAGTTCCAAGCGGCGTTCACGTCATCGATACGTTGCCAGTCAAAGTGGGATAGATCCCAGAGGAATGACTGTTCACAAAAACGTTTCAAATTCCTTTTTTGAATTAATCTGGGCTTAGAAGGTGCAAGTTTAATATCTCTGAGAGCCGATATTACACAATGATCACTCAAAATCTCTTATTGCTTGTATCACTCAGCCCTCTGTGAATAGCAAACCATCAGGGTGCTAACGACCCATCGTTAGGCTGATGGTCCTCCTTGATCATGTGAGCAGCTGGTTTCAGCTGTCATCAGCAAACTACTGTATCTGTTTTTCAGCAAGTTCTTAAGCAATACATATTCACACTGCATTTTTGCAGGAAATACAATTTCTCTAGTTATTTTTAAAACACTACTGAAAAAAAAGAGTACAAAATGCATAACTCGGTGACAAACCAACAGTAAATAAGCCCACCTGTGTAGGTTATTGTTTACAACCTGTTGCATATTTAAAGTTTTCATTAGTCTCCCTACAGCTGACCTGCAGATTGAAAGAAGCTCATGAAGGAGTGGGTGAACTCAATAAAAAAATATGAAAGCATTAAAATTTATTTGGAATAATCGGGGGACAACTCACATTAAACAACACAAATTGCTTCATGGAGTGCCTTTTCCGCGCCCCCCCCCCCTCCCCACCCCCCCCCAGTCTGTGCATTAACAGTTGCTGCTGCAGACATAGAGTATTATGAACTGTTAGGTGGAGGAGAGCGCTGAGCAGAGTTTGTCTGCTGCTAGACTGTTGTCACAATTAGACGTGGGGTCTGAGGAATGTGGGGCGCTGCGCCGTGGGGGAAGGAGATCGAGGCAGGAGAGGCATGTGGAGCTCATTACTTACCTCCAGCTGCTGGTTGCTCAAGGAGGCCAAAGCTGCGACGTTGAACGAGAAGTAGTTTGAGGAGCCCATGTCTGGCTGAGCGTATGCTGATGGCTGGTTGGTCCTCACGGACAGACCCTGAGAGATAAAAGACAAGGGGAGGTGGGGGTGAGAGGCAGGTGCCAATTAGACAGGTGTTCAGAACAAACAGGGGAAATGAAGTGAGGGACAGTTTTCAGCTCCTCTAGCTGACCAGAGGTGAAATCACTTTTCCAATCACATTTCTCATGCAGTCCAATAATTAAATCATACTCCCCAGTGGGGCTGGGCAATAACATCTCGAAGTATCCAATAATACCAACATTACTTTGATTACACCCTTAAAAACTCAGCTCCAAATTTTATCCCAACTGTAAAATCAAGTTAAAACGGCATAAAAATAATAAGCTCTCCTGTAGCAACATGTACTATTTAGGAGGGAAGTGGAAAAAAGCATGGTGCATTTTCAATATATAAACAGGAAGTTAACAGCACATCACACTCACTTCATTACTAATGCACAACCTATTTATTTTATAGCCTGATAAAATTAAGTTTTTAACAACAAAACTCAAATTAAACCAGTCAAACTACCACTACTGTAAGATTGCAAACTTTTGTTCAAGGTGTCATCTATTTATCTGTTTACATCTTTTCTGTGATGTCACAGCACTGAGAAATAACACTTGTCTGCAGCACTAGTTAAAATCTATATTAGTTGTGAAAATACCAAAAATCATATGCAGTAAAAGGACAACAGTGCAATCGTTTGGAGCAGGTAGTAATACAGTACCGTACACCACCATGTCATGAGGTATTAAACAATACGTACTAGCATTTCTTAAAGGGATGCATATCACCCATCACCTAGCATGCCAAGCTTTAAACTGTTGAAGAACCGTTCTTCATGCTGTCTGCTTTAACCATCTGCTAACAGCAGTAAGACGTGTTGTCAGCACTGGTTTTCTGGATTCCAAGTCTTCAGTCTGTGCTGCTCCACATACCAGCAAAGAAGAACTAAAAACCTATTTTCATCTGAAATTCTGAAGTGCATTTCAGACCATTTGCAAATAAGGTTCAGACTAGCAAAAGTTGTATTTATTGATATTTTTGGGGCACTCGTCACGATTAAAAAAAAAAGATCTAGATGAAAAAATGATATGGGATAACAGTCTGAACAGCCTTGAACAACTTCAGCTTTTTTTAAAAGCTTGTTTTATTCAGCAAGAGCCACAAGTTCTCCAGTGTCCTCCTGTTGTATAAAGTGTGTGTGTGTGCACGTAGTGACCTGAAGTAAACAGTCTCGTCCCAGTAAAGGCCAGCAAAATGCCGATGTTTGTATGTAATTGAGTCTCAGCTGCAGATGGTTTCCTCATGCCCTGTAATCTGTCCATCCGGTATGTGAAGATGTGTGTTTGAGTGTGTGTGTGTTTGAGTGTGCGTGTGTTTGAGTGTGTTGGGGGCCAACAAGGGTCTCTGGACCTGGTTGGAGACAGGTGTGCAAACCTAAACAGTACAAAACCTCCAAACAACCACAAAACAGCATCACACACACGAATATGCACAAATACACTCAGCTTTGAACAAGAAGTGATTCTTGCACTCCAGCTGCATCCTCAGACACAGAGCAGCCCTCAGGAAACAAAACTAAACCCAGAATTTAAATTCATGTTCTGAATTCACTTTCATTTGTGCTTGCATGGGCTCTAATTTGTTTTGAGCACTAGACCATATTCTTGTTTTTCACCATATGTTTGACTCTAAATAACTACCGTAATTGCCAATGTATAAAACACTACTTTTGTCTCACACTTTGTACCCCATGGTTTATATGCAGGAGTGTCTTGTTTGTGTATTTTTTAAAAAATATTCAACATTTAACTTTTCATATTTTATTTTTAAATTCCTGCTGTTTCTACCGGCATCATTTGACTTCCGGTCACATGACCTAGATAAGAATGGGTTTTACGGGTAAATAATTTTAAAATAATTTCAGTTACGTAAGTGACTGGCACTGTTCTGTCCAGTGATTATGCTTAGATAAATATTGTGTTAATTTTGAATTTTGAAATTTTACAGATACTGATGATGAACAGTGGATGCCCACAGCTTAATAACCATAGCATCTTATTCATGTACAAAATTATGATTTATCTTGTATTTATTAGTAAGAGACAGGTGTGCTCTCAAATCCGAGAATTACAGTCCTCAGGCAATTTCTTTGCCACCACAGACTAGGTTGTAAAGGAATTAGACAATGTTGAAATGCTTTCAAATTGTCACTTTCAAAGCCAAACACTTATTCAGCCTCATTTCAGATGACATCAGTTTCTGCATCTTTCCTGTGGGAGAAACTGCAGCGATGCAAACATAAAATAGGTCCTTCTCACTGTTATCCCTGTGACTGGGAGCCCTGGGTTATCCTGACACGCAGACGAGTTTGGAGGAAAAAGCTGCTTAGAGACACAGCGGAGGAGGGAGAGTGTGTTGGAATAATAATCATTAGGATGAATTAGAATCTAGGATTACAAGAGGACAGAGGAAACTTGCTCTTGCTCTCTTACAACATGACCCCCCCTCCATACACTTCTTCAAATAAACCCCACTAATTGCCCCACAAGGAAGGAGAGGGGAAAGGTGGGGAACGAGTGCGTGAGTGCATGAGGAGTTCCTAACCTTCTGTGACCCCACATGCTTACAGTAAGTAGAACTGGCACTGCCTGGGCAGCTTCAGAGATTTGTGTTGCTGAGGAAAAGCCCCATGTTTGGCCAAACTGACCATCAGTGGGAGAAGAAGAAGAAAAAAGTTGAGTATTAGCTTCTGTCATCTGTTCACTGTAGGTGATGACAGATGCTACAGTCTCTCATCAATCTTCACAAAAGGGCCTCACTCAGCTCACCTTGCTCTTTGATGTTGAACTTTTAGAGGATGACGGACATGAGGCCTACCTGTGTTGGTGTTTTTTCATTCCAGAGGATCTGTCTCTGTTTTACAATAATGTCCCTGTATGTGTTTTTCCTCCTCGCCTACCTTTTTCTCTGCTTCGTACTCGGCCCACGCAGCTTTGCGATCCTCCTCACTGAGGGCTTCCTCCTCTTTGTGGTCCAGCAGGGAGTCGTGTTCATGATAGCACACAATCTGGTCCTTATTGTTCTGCAGCATCTCAGCTAGGATGGGATCCTACAGAATAAAACAAGATAACACGTCTTCATTGTAGTCAAATGTCTATAATTCAAACATGGTAATGATTAAGGTTAAAACAAAAAAAAGTCTGCCCAGTCAGCTCCAGACACAAAATAAATGAATACACAAATCTGGTTTCCATGCCTGCACAGTTATTGAAAACAAGACACAAGTAAAATTAAGGATCTGGACAGGTTTGGTTTACATACGATTCAAATTATTCTCTCCCCATCACATTTACTTTTCTTTTTCTTTGTCTCAATGCAGCTTTACTTAACTGAGACTCTGGAAACATCAAGTTGTCTAATTTACCTCCACACAGACCCATTCAAAGAGGGGGTCTACTTTTTTTGTGGCTCACTTTGATTAGAGATAATGTGTGCGAATGTAATATAAAAAAAAAAGAAAAAAAGAACGCTATTGGGATTAGGAGAAGAAAAAAATAAACTGAAACATCAAACCATGAAATTAAGCATTGATTGCAAACCTGTAGTGAATAAACGTTAAATAAACACCAGACTGGACCGAGTGAAACTGGATCCATCAAAAGGGAGTGGAGCGATCGGCACAAAAACTACATGAGTTATCTGTGTAGAGCTTCTCACCAGCACACACTGTAGTCTGTAAGACTCGTGCTCCTCAATGACATATGTTTACGTCTCCTGGCCATCACTCTCAATCAGGACACAACTGGGCCACCCCTGAGCACAACCAAACATTTCGACGCACAGCACAGCGAGCAATTCAACTGCTACTTTACCCTCCAATTAGGACATAAAAGCACAATGAAGTCTGTTGGCAAAACTTGGAAAAAATGGACTTGTTATGGTTTGTTCTACCAGAAAAGGTGAACAAAAGGTCACACAAAAGCTGAAGTCAATGCAAACACTTGTAAAGATGCGATGTGGATCATTTTGATTGCACTCACAGAAACAAATGAACTCAGCTGTAGCAGTCTACAGAAACTTTCAGGTAAATCAGGGCATTTGCCACCAGGGAAGCACTAGTTAATTAGCTGGTAAGGGGAATCCACTATTCTTTTGCTCAACTAAAAAGTTATCCAAATGGTGATCAGCCGATCAGACATGGAGAAAAATACCTATCTCTGGTGCATATTTACCCTTCACAAATGATCAAAACTTTGATCTGAGTTTGAGCTTAGAGGACAGGGATATAAGACAAATCATTAAATGTAGACCCACTAGACTGAGGAACAGCTTCTACCATGAAGCTGTTAGACTCATGAATCTCTAACCAGAATAATCACTGTGAAAAATCACATGTTGCTGCTGATCTGTTTCATGTTGATGAGTTCATGCATGCTCATCTGCTCACACAGACTCATGTTCGTGCTGCTGTTCGACTTAATGTTTTTATGCTATTAGTGCTTAGTGTATTTCTAGTTGATGTTTTTCTTAGTTCCTATCTTAGATGTTATTACGGTTTTTCTTTTACATTTTATTGTTGGATGTAACTGGGCCCCTGTGTACATAATTTTGTGCCGCCACATGAACAACAATAAAGAATCTCTGACTCTGACAAACAAACTAAAACAGAAACAATCCTTACTTCTGTCTTTACTCATCTGAAGAGGTCAAAACGGACTCTTTTATCTACTATGGTAGTTTGGTCTCATTTATTGCTACAGTTTTTGAGAGGGACAAAAAAGTGAGGATCTTTTCAGGAAGTAGACAGTGTTTTCATTCAAAGGAATGAAAGAAGAGTGTTTCTGAAAGTTGACTGGGTAACGGGTCAGTGACGCTGCAGGTTAAATGACAGTACAGATGCTCCCACCGGTAAATAGTGCATTCTGGGAAAGCCAAGTAATCCCTCTCAACGATGGCTCTGGGGTGGTCCGGTCCATCTTATGCCCTGGAGCTTTCTGTGAGTGAGTCCTGAGGCAGCACTAATGATTGTAGGTAACCCGACCTACACTATTGTCATCCTCGTGAACACGCATGGTGAAGCCTATCCATTTCCTCCACTGCTGAAGGAAATGGAGGCTGGCTTGAGTTGTGCCCCGAGAGGAAAAAAGGTGCTAAATCGCTCTACTTCACTTGCATTTTTAAAAAGTTGACATTTGGCAACTCACAATTCAGTAGTCCTTCACTACTTTGTGGTTCGTCTTTTGCGGACTCGCTCTATTGCGGATGTATAGTATTGTACATAATATTTAAAAAAGAATAAATAAATAAAAATGCACTGCCATTTTGTAGTTTTCTTTTATTAAGCTGTTTTGCCATTCTAAAGAACTATGCTACCCAGAAACCATCAGTTCACTTCCCAGAAGTCAACACTGCTTCCAATCACTTCTTGCTGCACATGGAGGGAAAGTTTTGCAACGCAAAGTCATAAGTTCTGTAAAGATAAACTCCCAGGACTGGCAGGAAAGTCTCAAATAATCCTGAAGCTGAACTCATCCTTCAAGTTGTATCTTCACTGGTGAGCAGCTGGACTGCAGTTGATCTGGACTCAGTGTGACCTGGATCCTGGGAGCTGCAGGCGACAGATAGCTGTGGAGTTCAGCCTGGCTCTAAGGTCATAGTGCTGGTCTGGACCGGGCCAGAGGTGGTGGACTAAATCCTGGACAACCTTGAGCGCTGAGTGTACTTCCTGAAGCAGCAGCACACACGCATCAAGCTGGATGGGGCTTCATCGTGCTGCACCGGGATGTTTATCTATCGGGTCAGACGGAACAGAGCTGCTGGTGTTGCGCAGAGCCCTTGTAAGTAAAATGTAGTAGCTAGATATGTTTGCTGTTAAAATTAGAAGGTTTAATAGTTTAAAAAGATTGATATGTGGGCTTCATCGCTGCAGGATAAGTCTGCAGAATAGAACCGAGTCGGACCCGAACAAGAGCTGCTGCTGTTCTGCAAAGCTAGCACGTACAATTTAGTAGCTACATATACAGTACTATATGTTGTTAAAATGATGTATGGCTAAGAGTTTAGAACAATGCAAGAGTGTGGGAAGTGTTTCTATATACTGTATGTAAATACTAAAATAAACTACTATAGTAAATACTAAAATAAACTACTACCGTACTTACTACTACTGGACATACATAACATAATTTTATTCTGGTGGTAGTGGTGCACTGGTGTGGGGTGGGGTCCTCACTCAGAAAATTCTGAATAAAGTAGATGCCATTTCCTGCATCCTGGTGTATTTTAATTGGTCGTTAAACATCTATGTTTACCTACTTAAGTAAACACTTGATTCAATAACTATTTTAGAGAATGTGGCACAACAAGAAGCTAATATTCAGCTAATATTACTACCTGTGAAATACTTATTTATACATATTCATCCTACTTGCACATTTATATTCCACCATGTTGTTGTTGACTATATTTCATGTAAATATTATCTGCAGCCATCTACTTTGATTTCTGTAAGACATTTTAAACCGTTTGATAATGTCAATGGACAAATCAAAGCAAATGTGTTCTCGTTTGTAGTATTTTACCTTGTTTTATAGCACTACTTTTATATTTTAATTGTATTTTATTGTTTATTGTTGTCCGTACTTTATACGTTGTCTGTCTAAAACAGGTCTCTCTTGTAATTGAGTCCTCTTGACTCAATGAGACTAAACAGTATAAATAAAGATAGATTTAATTATATTTTTTTAAGCTAGTATCTTGGTTCTTCTCATCCCCCCCACCCCCCACCTTCTGCAGGTAAGTGGAGTTTCACTTCAGGACAAAGACATTGCCAATTAGTCAGATGCTGATGAGCCTACTGGATTGATTGGTGGCATCGAGGATCAGAAGTCACCTGATTTTTCTGGCCCGTTTGTGTCATCATTTATTCCATATTTATTCACTATTTTGGTGAATCTAAGGTTTGAGAACTAAGCTTCCTTACAAAATCGTAATACTGGTTTATTTTCATTTTTATTTTCAGGGGTGCTGAATTAAAATTTAGGGACGCCTGAGCTAAAAAGCAGCTAAAATTGCCTCTGATGCCAGCCTAGCACACCATTCATCATTTGCAAGCAGAGTTGCATAATCAGAGCCCTCATTTGTCATAAACTCCTCAAGTTCCTCCCGCAGCTCAAACACACAGGCCAGCATGTTGCAGTGCGCCAACCATCGGACCTCCATATGAAACAGCAAGGCTTCATGCTCTGCTCCAATTTCCTCACACAAAGATGAAAATGATATAGAAGACATGATTACCCTGCCAGTCACTAGACAGCAAAGACTCTTGACAATGGCATATCATTTGCAGATAATTAATTTTCAAAAATATTTTTAGACCAATTAGGTGAAACTGACAAATTTTCCACGGCACGCCTGATGATCTATCACGGCACACTAGTGTGCCACAGCACAGTGTTTGAAAAACACTGCTCGAAGACAAAATTATATTCCCGTTTGTATGAAAGTGTAATGTCTTCAGAAGTTGCAACAGTTCTTGGGTTAAAACGAAGAAAATAAAAGTTTTCCCTTCATGAAGAGAACAATTTATATTACCCTTAACTCAAATTCTTGTACATGTGGAGAATATGATAATGCCTGCCAGCACCATGTGAAATGGGTTTTAAACTCTGCAACTCTCACATCAGAGAAACAAAAACTTGGGAGTCAACACAAGAGAGGCCTCATGTAAACTTTACAACTTGGCACAAACATCTAACGTTTGCTTCATCAACAGATTGAAGGTGCCGCTTGTCTGTAAAAGGAATGATGCAATAAAACACTGCCTGGCAGGACTTCTTTTTTTTTTTGAATCAGTTATCAGATAATTTCTCAAATTAAGAACATTCTCAACGGGTGGCTGTGGCTGAGTGGTTAGAGCAGTTGTCCGCCAATGCAAGAGTTGGAGGTTTTATTCCACCAACAGTCACATGACGAAGTGTCCCTGGGCAAGACACTGAACTAGGGATGCACGATATTATCGGCATGTATTGGTATCAGATGATATTAGCGTTAAGGTTCGCCGATATAAAAGGCACTGACTGTTTTTGCCTGTAGTGGCAGCACAACACGATGACGTTGCAGCGCAACGCGATGACGTCACGTGCGCTACCTGATCTCATGGCGGAGAGGAAAATTCAAAATGTCGGCGGTGTGGAAGTTTTATTTTTCGTTAGTGAGGATGTCGGGTTCTGAAGATTTAAGGACTATGTTGAGCCTCGCTACATTGTCCGCAGTCAGAGATATTTTTCCGACATAATGTTACCCGAGTTACAACCCATCATTTCTGACGTCATTGAGAAGCTAATAGCTGACAGCACGACTTGTTGGGTGAGTTTTACCACAGACATTTGGACGTCATGTGAGCTCCGTTAGCATGATTAGTCTTATGGCACAATGGATAGACAAAAACTGAACTTAAAAAAAAGTCTGCCCTTCATGCAAGAGTGCAGAGGATCTCACACTGCAGCTAAGAACCTGGAATAAGCCTCCACAAGTGAGACTGCATTGCACGTGACTATGTTCTGACAAAGGAAGGTATAGAAAATATTGGCATTGGTTATCGGCCAAATAAGTTTTAACATATCGGCATATTGGATAACGGCCAAATATCCACTATCGTGCATCCCTACACTGAACTCCAATGCGTGTCCCATTACTGTATGAATGTGATAAACACTGATTATTATTTGTACAGATATAGTAGAGTACTATATGAACGGGTAAATAAATGAGGGCAAAGACTGTAGTGTAAAGCACTTTGAGTATCTTGAATAGGTAGAAAAGTGTTATACAAGTGCAGTCCATTTATGATTTACCATCTACCAACTAGGGGTGCACCGATAAATCGGCCGGACGATTTATCGGCCCCGATTTCCTTGATTTTGGGAAATCGGAAATCGGCCAATGCTTTCATGAGAAACCGATTTTACCGATTTTTTTTATTTTAACAACAATTGTCTAAACTTCATTTATATTTCAGAGCACTAC
>JARVLU010000952.1:21302382-21322117 GCA_031762415.1 Simpsonichthys santanae | reverse complement strand
AGAGGTCACTCTTTCAGGGATGAAGATGTTCACATCCTTGATAGAGAGGAACGATGGTTTGAGAGAGGAGTAAAGGAATCCATCTTTAGAAACTGTCCATCATTAAACAGGGGTGGAGGCCTCTGTTTCATTTCATTAATTTATTTTTTACTTTTTGCATCGTCCAGAGGACCTGACTTAACTTTGTTAGACAGATAATTGGTCCTAATTTGACAGATCTTAATGGAGGAGATGAAAGCAGAGCTGCGTTTTTTAAAAACTCAATGTTATAAATAAATATGTACATGAACTGAATGGATTTCACGTGTATTATACGTTTTAAATTGACCACAATCCAGTGCAAATCAAAAAAGACATTCGATTCAGAATGCTTTTTGCCATAATATATTTTAACTGTAGCCTAAAGCTCCAAATATTAGGAACACAAATTCCTGGTTTATGAGGTGAAAGTCTCCATGCTTCGGCAGTTCCACTCTGTCCAGACAAAACACTAAACACCACGCATGGTTCATATACATTTGACGTGAATAAGTGAAAAGAAATCTGTGACCTTTCACATCTCCAACAAATTTACCAGAAATCAAGTTTCAGTTTCCTAGAATAAGCAGCTTTTGCAAAACAGGATGAAGTCACTTTGGGAGCTTTACTTCTCTTGATACAGCATCTTATTGTTTTATAAAATACGTATACAGTTTCCCCAAAATACTGGAAGCATGTTTGTTCTTCACTGTGGTCTGCACGTTGTTTTGGTATGAGTGGTGAGCTTACAATAAATTAAATACAAGTTTAAAAAAAAATACAGTAAATAAAGATAAATTATTCAAACATTAAAAAGGTGTGCAGATTTAAATATTGAATGATCGGCATGATCGTTTTTGTTTTATTACTTCTTTTTTAGGTCACAACTGAAGGAAAGCCAAAGATCGTCGACATCATCGACACAACAGGAAGTGGTGACGTGAACATGACCACAGTGGTAGAACCCAAAGACGGGACAATCAGCGGCCTCTCCGGCAGAACACTTAAGGTTCTTTTGAGCTTAAGCTGTATGGAAAGTGATCGCAGAACTGCTGCCACCTCAGAAATGTTCTGCCAGAGCTATTGACCTACATCTCAAGCCAGCTTTTTGTGGTCTCGTCATGTATCTTTTTATGTCTTTCAGATCCCCCCTGCCTGGGTCAATCCATCAGGGAAGTATCACATTGGAGTTAAAAATGGCTACGAGTTCTTCCCTAAGGCGCTTAAAGAAAGAATACAGGTAAGAATATACGGCATAATTCCTGTTCCAATTCTGTCATTGTTATAACTTTTAATTTTTGTTCAAGTCCACAGAGTTTACAGCGAGCTTTCTAAGAGTGGGAAGCAAAATTTATTTTCTAGATGCATCGCATCACGGAGATGGAAGAATCAAAATCAAATCAAATGTCAAAAATAGTTTTTGTTAAATCCGTGCTGCCACTTTAAGAAAGTATCCAGAGTAACTGCTGTGTGGTCTTTTTTGCCCTTGTAGAGTTATTGTAGCTTCCTGTAGTCTGGGGATGTCCAGTCCTGGTCCTCGAGGGTCACTATCCTGCATGTTTTAGATGTTCCCCTGCTCCAACACATGATTCAGTGGTTGACTTATGTTCTGCAGCATCCTGTTAATCACCCATTGATTCAAATCAGGTGTGCTGGAGCAGATAAATATCTCAAATATGCAGGATAGTGACTCTTGAGGACCAGGATTGTACACTCCTGCTGTCATAGAAACATGTTGCAGTTCTTTTTCATCTTTTCTTTACTGAACTCAGGAGAATGTATGTCTGTAAGTAATAGCAGAAGTTATAATAACACAACTGTCTTAAGTGCTGGATTTAAAACTTTAGATTAGACATTTCCTTTGATAAACACGGTGCTAATTGCATTAGCTTGTCAGAGGCATTTTTAAATAAGCATCTATGCTAATTCTGGGTTATCAGCCTGTAATTATTAGTTTCACATATTACTGTGCACTCTCTGTTAAGGCATGAAAATATACAAAACAGTGCTTGTTAATGCAAAAAAAAAAGCAATGGCTAGAATCCAGATGAATCGATAATTGTTTTGTATTCACATCACATTCTTTTGAATTATAATTTGCTCTTGAGATGCTTAAAGATTCCGCATCCCATGAATCTTGATGAGCTTTCACATATCCGCTTGACATCTCGGGTAGAAACGGTTAAACAGCTGATCTTATTGTTTTTCTCACATTTTCAGACTTGTACATTTATTAATAAGATCATGGGTCAGTAAATGAGGAAACACATCAGTGTGTCATAGATAAATAAATGTTTATAAGAAATATTTGAAGCAAAAATGTAGAGTTAAAAAGACCAATACTGTAATAGTATAAAAAAACCTTTTGTCTTACATTTCTTTTGTGGGTTTGGCTACAATTTTGCTCATTTTGTCAACTAGAAAGAGAGAAAAGAGAAGCTGTGGGACCCACCGCACAGAGCAGCCCTCGCTGAAGTTTGTCGCAAGACAGAAGAGTTTGACCTCGCTCATCCAACACCCTCACAGGTCAGACACAAACCTGAGCCCCTAGTGTTTTCACAAGTGCTGTTCACATCCTTCATCTTGCCTTTCTCTCTCTCCAGATGGAGAAGCTGCAGAAAGAGGAGCTGCAGAGTCAGTCAGAACTGTTGGCCTCGCTGGAAAAGAAGTACAGTGATCCTGGCCCTGTGTTTGACTGTGTACTTTGGCATGATGGCACCACGTGGAAGTAAGCTCTACTCTCTACCTCGCACTAACTACTATTGTTTAGTGAAAGTATATACCGGTAGTTTTTATCTTTCTCATTGTGTATACTTTTGTAGGGCTATAGTGGACACATCAGAGTCTGGAGACCTGTCCCAGTGCACTGTGCTGAGCTCTTACAGAGAAAAACAAGAGTATGCCACGTTAGGAAATGCTGAGATGCTTAACTACTCTGTCAATATATACGATGAGGGAAACACACTCTGCATTGTTACCAGTGGAGGTGAGTTATCCTCAGATGGCAAATCGGAATCCTTTGTGTCGTTCAATCGGTTGATTCCTCACAGCGGAAGAGTTATTGGGAGTTCAGATTGTATAAGTTTTTGACGCTCCAGTGTAATGTGATTTGTCGAAGGGGCTCATGGGACACACGTGGCAAGCATCGCAGCAGGCTACTTCCCAGAGGAACCAGAACGTAACGGCGTTGCTCCTGGCGCTCAAATTCTGGCTCTGAAGATCGGAGACACTCGCCTCAGCACTATGGAAACGGGCACCGGACTCATCCGCGCGGTACATGCCTTCATTAACAAACCATCAAATTTACAATAGACTTTTTTTTCTAAAAAAACATATTTTTTTTGTCTCCCTCTGCTTCTAAAAGATGATTGAAGTGATCAACTACAAGTGTGACCTGGTTAACTATAGCTACGGGGAAGCCACTCACTGGCCCAATTCAGGGTGAGCGCTGGAAAATGGAGCCTTTGATTTTTATTCATTATTATTGTTTAATTTAACTACACTGTTACAGATTGTCATTAGTTCTGTGTGAAATATTTGTCTTTCAGGAGGATTTGTGAGGTGATCACAGAGGCGGTGCAGAAGCACAATGTGATTTTTGTGTCGAGCGCAGGAAACAACGGCCCCTGCCTTTCCACCGTCGGCTGCCCCGGAGGAACCACCGGCAGCGTCATCGGTACACGCTCCCAACTATCACATCTGTTGATCTGAAAACAAAACAAACTATCACATCTGTTGATCTGAAAACAAAACAAACTATCACATCTGTTGATCTGAAAACAAAACAGAAACCTCACTTCCACAATCTTTGGGACATGGTGTAAAATGTAAATATAAGAAAAAATATAATAAATCCATATTTTATTAATAAGCAAACAAAAGTAAACGTATCAGCATTTTCAACTATCGGTAAATAATTGTAGAATGTTTTTGAGAACATAACATTGGGTTTTGTTTTTAAGTGCATTTTACACTTAGTCTCAGATTGTTTAGATTTTTTTTAAATAAATGATAAATGTGAGGAAACTTAAAAAATAATATTTTAGGATTTATTGTGGATTGGTGTGTAAATTATTACAGTAGCAACGTTTTGAATGAATCAACCTCAGGTGTCATTCATGAATGCTTTGTTAAATTAATTTCAGACCCTTTCTTCCCTGTAGGTGTTGGAGCGTATGTGACTCCAGACATGATGGTGGCCGAGTACTCCCTAAGAGAGAAGCTGCCCCCTAACCAGTACACGTGGTCTTCCAGGGGCCCCAGCACTGACGGGGCCCTGGGAGTCAGCATCAGCGCCCCTGGTGGTGCCATCGCCTCTGTGCCCAACTGGACCCTTCGTGGCACCCAGCTGATGAACGGAACGTCCATGTCGTCTCCCAACGCCTGCGGCGGCATCGCGCTCGTCCTCTCGGGTGAGTCACGGACTCTTTGTTGATCTGATAACAGGAAACGTGAACGCACGTCTGACACTGATGAGAAAACGTTTGTGTGAAAAAGGCCTGAAGCAGAATGGGATCCAACCTTCTGTTCCTGCTGTGAGGAGAGCGCTGGAGAACACGGCTCTGAAGGTTGATGACATCGAGGTGTTCGCACAGGGTCATGGAATAATCCAGGTACACCATCCGCTGTGAGATGCATTGTGGGGGGTTACATTTGTTTTTAAATGTTTTTACGCTCCCTGCCTTTCTTCCTTTCAGGTGGACAAGGCTTTAGACTACCTCACTCAGCACGCCTCTTTACCCACAAGCCACCTGGGCTTCTCAGTAAGTGTGGGATCACAGAGAGGCATCTACCTCAGGCATCCAGCCCAAGTTCTCGCACCTTCCGATCACGGAGTTGGAATTGAGCCCATCTTCCCAGAAAACACAGGTGTTTGGAAGCACGTCCGTGAGATTGAATTTGCTTTTTCAACAAACTACGGTTTTGTGTTTTAAATGTCGCTTTAATTGTTCGCAGAAAACTCTGAGCGAATCTCCCTGCAGCTACATCTGTCGCTCACCTGCACCGCCCCGTGGGTTCATTGTCCGTCCCATTTAGAGCTGATGAACCAATGTCGTCACATCAATGTCCGCATTGACCCGACGGGCCTGAGAGAAGGAGTTCACTACACCGAGGTGAGGAGGAGGAAAGGAGAAGGTGAAGGATGTGTGTATTTATGATTTAATGTTCAAACTCTTTTTTTTTTTTTCCCCAGGTGTGTGGATATGATACAGCAGCACCAAGCTGCGGTCCACTATTCAGAGTCCCGATTACTGTTGTTATCCCCCTCAAGTAAGTTCTGACTGTGTGTACACTTTGTTTTTCACTCCTTTTTCCCCGTTTGTGTCAATGTTGTTCCTGTTTTTTCCAAAGAGTGACAGATGGTCATAATGAAGAGGTGCGATTCACAGATGTCCACTTCAGACCAGGACAGATCAAACGCCACTTCATCACGGTTCCTCAGGGGGCCTCCTGGGCAGGTTAGTGTCTCCGAGTGATGAGAGCAGAGCTTCGTGTTGGGAGTGACTTTAATTCAACTTATGGGTCAACATTGCCTCTGCTTTTTGTTTTTTTGTTTTTTGGTTGTTAATAAGAATACAGTAAACATTTAGCTCATGGGTACCTTAAAAAAGGTTAGAAATGCAAACAGTAAAAACATTAAAATTAAGAAAATATGACACAGAGTAAGGACGGAAATCTTTAGACAACTCTAGATTTGATTACGATTCATCGAGCTGCAATGTGATTATGAAATAATTATTCTTGAAAGAAAAACCTGAGCAAAGAATGTCTCAGACCTTAACTATATATATTTCTCTGTACTGTAGTATAAAGTAGTTCTCATTCAAACAAGTCTTCGGGAGCTAAATGAAAAGTATTATTCTGAATAAGGACAAGAGGGCTGCGCTTATAGCAGCAGCTTCGTGCACTCGTCCATCTTCCGGACGACTGTACGTACATGTTCTTGTATCTCGGTGCAGTGATAATAAAGCTTATTCTGATTCTGACAAAGGAGTCAAAATGCTGAGAACAGCGACACAATATTCTGTGGAAACGAGAGTCCATGAATCACATTTTAGTCGTCTTGCCTGCTTTTGTTTCCACCTCTGTTTTTTCTTCACATTGCAGACTAGGAACAGCTCTGTGAGTAAATCTTAAAAGGGTGATCATGATTTTGTGGGTGTCCAAAGGGTGCAAACTAAGGTGATATCTCTGCCACTGCTGGAGACTACTTGATGACAAAATATTGAGTCGTGGTGGGAAAATAGTCAAGTTTTCAGTTGCGGTCTCACTGAGTTGTGATTTTTTGATAACAAGCGAACAGTAGATGTTCTAAACTCTAGATGTTTGTTCGGAAGGTGCCACTTGTAGGTTGCGTGTGTGTTGCATTCACGCCAAAAGCGGTCTGGGCACCGCCCCCTAGTTTCTCGTGATTTCATAACATTAAATAGTGTTTCCTCTACACAAGTGGAGCACCCCGTCCCATTAACAGAACCGAGTGCCTCACCTACCAAACCGAACTGCGCGCTCCCCACTCTTGATGTATCTCTAAGCTAACGACCAGGTACGCCTGTCGCGATAAACAATAAATCAATTAATTGCATGATAAATGTCACAAGGCTTCAAATAATAAAATTAAACCACTACCTCTAATGATTTCATGAATAAATTACAGTATTCTAGGGTTTGTATATGTGATGTACGTACTGTGGTTTGTAATTTGTATATTAGATCATTGTATTGTGTCATTAGGTACTAAGTGATTTAACAAATATAATGATTTGGATATAAATTTGTAAATCTGAAACGATCAAATTCAAAATGATAGGATTTGGATCTAGTTGAAATATCTAAGAACCTAACAGGATCAAAGTATTTCCTCCATCATTCTTCTGAACAGCAGAGTTTAGTGAGTCCGCAGCAGAGCTGAATATTTTATTTAGTGTTTTGTAAATGGCAGCAGTTTTTCCAGTGTTCTATAAACTTCAGACTGTCTGCAGACTCGGCCTTTCCGTGAGTCAAGTTAGGATTTTACTTTGACGCCTGCAGCGAACCACAACCGTGCCACAACAAAGATGAGGCTCGCAGTGACGAATCGATTAAACGTCCTGTAGCGAATGCTTCACTCGAGCCTTCTCATGAAATAAACCCGGCTGTCTCCCTTTATGGTTTGCGTTTTTAAAAAGCTGTTTCTTTTTATATTTTACCCAGAACTGTCACGTTTCCTGGCCTCAATTTTATAAATAAGTTGAGCAAAATGAAAACACCCCACTGTTAACAAACATACCCAATAAACTTTTCTGTGAAACATCTATAATTTTACATAATCTCTGTTGGGATGGAATTTATTGCAGAGTTGTCAACCTGAGGGATTATAGGAAGCTGTTTCAAAATGCTGCTTTAGCATCTTGTTCCATTTCTTTTTCTTTTTTTTTCAATCTACTTTTATTTTGTCTCTCCCCCTGCAGAGATCACTCTGACCTCTCATTCAGGAGACGTGTCGTCAAAGTTCGTACTTCATGCGGTGCACCTGGTCAAGCAGAGAGCCTACAGAGCTAACGAGTTCTACAAGTTCTCCTCATTATTAGAAAAAGGTTCTCTCACGGAGGCTTTCCCAGTTCTGGTGCTTATAGTTCACTTATTACATACATTTGATTCGCTTCATCGTCAAGACGCTGAACCAAAGACGGGACCGAGGTTTTGTTTTCAGTGTGCTCTTGCTTCCTTCTCAGGCAGGTAAGGTGGTCGAGTTTTGCATCGCACGCTGGTGGGCGAGTCTGGGGGGCGTCACCGTGGACTACAGCATCTTGTTTCACGGACTCAACATTTCTCCTTCGCCCCTGCACATCGTAAGAACACCTCATGCACGCACCGATCGTGGAGAACAGAGAGTGTCTGGTTTTGAATTTGTGTTGTCTCGGCCCAGAATGCCTCAGAGGGAGTGACGAGTTTTGAGGTGTCCTCGCCTCTTCGATACGAGGAGGTGTCCCCTACCATCACCCTTAAGTCGTGGGTTCAGCCTCTCCGGTGAGTTTGCAGGCCCATGCACAGTTTTTTTGTTTGTTTATTATTAAAAAATGCAGCTCCTTTAATGTTCACGTTTCTGTCGTCGTAGGCCCTTAAGTTCAAAGATAAAAGCGTTAGGAATGCGAGATGTTCTGCCCAACAACAGACAACTTTATGAAATCGTCCTCACGTACAGCTTTCACCAGGTAATAAACATTTCTGCACATCAGAGTGGATGATTACATACTTTTATTTTGATGTGCGAATCATTTTTGCTCCATCTTCAGCCCAAGAGTGGGGAGGTTACACCCAGCTGCCCGATGCTGTGTGAGCTGCTGTACGAGTCTGAGTTTGACAGTCAGCTCTGGATGCTGTTTGATCAGAACAAGAGGCTCCTGGGTTCAGGAGATGCCTACCCACACCAGGTACGCTCACACCGATGAACAGTTCTGCTCTTTTATTGTGAAAAGTCTCAGTTAACTGACGGGTGTCTTCTTGCTTTACCTGTGCAGTATTCCCTAAAGCTGGAGAAGGGAGATTACACCGTACGACTGCAGGTCCGCCACGAGCAGTCCAGCGAGCTGGAGCGCCTAAAGGATCTGCCATTTGTGGTGTCTCACCGTCTGTCCACCACCCTCAATCTGGACGTGTACGAGACGCACCGCGCTGCGCTCATGGCCAAGAAGAAGGCGAACTCCGTCACCCTGTGTCCAGGTGGTACACAGCCTTTCTACGTCACGAGTCTGCCTGACGACAAGTGAGTCAAACAGGAAGTGTTCTGATGGTTTAGTATAAATTAGGGATGGGTAATTTACGCAAGAACTCCCTTTGAATTGCCAATTGTTAGATTTTTGAATATTCGCCCCAACGTCCGCAGCTGAGAAACCCTCTAATAAAACAGGCTTGGGAGACGTGTGCAGCTGCCAGTCCTTATAAATTAAATTCAGTTATTTCTATAGAGCCAAGTCACAACAGAAGTCGTCTCAGGGCGCTGAACAGAAACGTTCATATTTAAAAATAATAATTTAACACTACTGTATTTATCTGAGGAGCAGACTGAATTTAACTCCATCACAAAACTCTCATCTTGAGCAAGCATGAAGGCGACAGTGGAAAGGAATGAGGATAAGCAATAATGAATAAATAATAATATTAATATTAATTAATAAAAATGTGGATAAATAAATAAAAATAAATAAGTAAATGAGGATTTTATATGCCTGCACTTTCGCCAGTCCAATGTGTCAGCCTGTGGGTATTCTTACAGTAAAGCTGAGCTCATCCGGGACCATGATTTCTACCTTATCCTTTCAAAATAAATTACAAATGCAGAAACAGAGGAGTAGTTGGCTTTGGGTAAAAAAAAATAAAAAAAGCAGCCTGACTGGGAAAGCACCGTTGGGAAATAACGTGACTGGTCACTCACTACCTGTAGTCAGTTTAAAAAAGCAAATAACTGACTGTGGCTCACCAGTCGCTCATTTTAACCAGACTTTGGATAATCAAAGAAAAAAGAAGCTACCCATTCTTAAATGTTGTACATAAAACTCTATTTGATGGGAGTAATTAAAGCTGGGACACAAAAGGACTAATAAGTATTTTAGGTAATTATCAAACATATTTATACCATATTTGGTTTGTAGTCCACACACAACATGTTTCTCAGTACATTTCATTGTGGCTCTTAAATGTTAAGTATTCTGGTAAAGAAACTGCATTTTTGTAACTTTGACATATTTTTGTTGCTACTTTCTGTCTATCTTCGCTGTTTTAGGATCCCTAAAGGAACCAGTCCAGGATGCTACCTTTTAGGATCTCTTGTTGTGCCCAAAAGCGAGTATGGCAAGAAAGCTGTGAGTAACTTTATTATTTTGTTTTAGTACGTTTGCACCGGTCAGTCCTCCTCTTCAGGACTTAGTCATGCTGGAATTTGCCTTTAGTCTAACAAACCAAAGGATAAAGTTTGCACTTATTAACCTATTTGTTTGAATGTCTGATCCTAGAAGTAAAAAAAAAAGGTCCTTAGTTTGAGAGCTGATCAGTTTCTGTCTTCTTTTTTCAGTTGTACTGCAGAATCAGACTGATCAGTTTGATTTATGGCCTCATAAATTGATGAGCACATTTTTCGTTCTCATTTTTTATGTTTTTGTGTTTGCTTGTGCCTTAGTCCAGAAAAACAACTAGATGAGAAAATTGCCAGATGTTACCGCTTCAAATCTGGCTCTTATCTGTTCAGTAAAGGACTGAGTGTCTGTTTACACCTGGCATTAACGTGTTTTTGGTGTTGGGCTGTGGCTGTTAAAGCAGTTCAGTCTCACAAAGATCTGATCACACAGACCACATTTGGACATGTTTAGTGCTCAATCTGAATCTACAGTGTAGTGTAAATAGAGTAAAATTTGATACATTGATGCAACTGTCAGGACTTGTTTTTCTTTTTTTTTTTTAAGACTGGAACCTGGTTGTATGTGCCATGTTATTTTTCATGCTTTTTTTTTTAAGGTGCTTTTTTCAACATAACGTCCACCCACCCTTTCAAAGAGGAGGGTGAGAAAAAAAAAGAGGGCGAGAAACAACTCTGTGTCCCTAGCATCTTTCTGCCTTTATTTTGAAAGGATTATAAAGTGGAAACTATGGTCAAGGGTGAGCTCAGGTTTACAGTCCCCGTTCCCCCTCCATGTTGATCCTGATTAGACAGGTGAAAATGAACGACTATTAAGATAAAAAAAATAATAATAATAATAATCCCCACCTGATTATATGGAACAAGAAAGTTGGGCGTTCCAAGAAAAATCAAATACCGTATTTACCGATATATAAGTTGCACCTTTTTTCCTAATTTGCATGCCCTGCGACTTATAGGGCGAAGCGACATATTTATGGATTTTTTCCCATATTTTTAGACAAATCTTTGGCTGAGATATGACTGTTTTTCATTTTGGCAAAAATGGTTTAGTACCACTTTCGGCCGCTAGGTTCCACCGTCCGTTCCCACCTCATGTGTCCGACGGCAGCCTCCTCTGGTCGGACTCACTCTGTGGCAGCCCGGCCTCCTAACTAAATGGAGGAATACAGTTAGGCTCTATATTGAAAGCCAAGTTAGGAGTAAGTCACCAGTTAAGGTGTTAATTGGGTTTGAGGTGCTTGCTTCAACTCCATCGCCACACAAATTTCCTGAACATGTTCAAAACTCAAGCGACAAGACCTCAAGCGCCTTTGTGGCTCATGTGAGGAAACTGATAAACTTCGCAAATGTTTGGAGATATTTGGAAACTCCTTCAAGAATGTCTGCAAACACAGGTCAGGGAGATAGATAATAAAAACATCAACAACAAAAGTGGATCTTTATTTGCTCACTTCCATGTTTTATGTTCAGAACAAACACTTGATTCTTTATTTATTTATTTATTTAGTGCTGTAATGTCTCATCTTCACACCTCATCCGTAGCTGTTTGTTTGTGGCTGTCCTTAATGCCTCCAATGCATTAAAGTCAACAACAACAAAAAACAAATCAGATTTGTTAGCTGCCATAATAATAAGCAGCACGTATTACAATACAGATGTTGACGACTGTACATTGTTGTGCCAGTACCAGGCGAGTGAATCGACTCAGACTTTCTGAATCAGGATAAGACCTAATCAAATGAAGACAGAGCGATCCTTTATGGCTGGTGTTTTTCTTGTCTCTTCCTTACTGTGTGTTATTTTGACCACCAGGGGCAGGCTTCTGCAAAACGGCAAAGAAAGTTTCAAAAGGTACTGGATGAGCTAGAAACACCGAACAACCGAGCGCCCACTGCTCTCCTTCCATCAGGAATTGGCTGATTATTATTTACTTTAATTCATCTGTGTTTTTAATGTCAAAGCATGTCAATATTTCTGTTCTGAAATTACCAAATACTTGTTTTTATGGTGTAGTATTGTGTTATCTGGTGGTCAGGTCATGTATTTCTTTAAATTATGGTTTTAAACCTTAGAACTGGGTTAAAAAATTTGTTTTAACTTATTTAAGGAGCAAAACCTCAGAGTTTTGTGGTGTTAAGTTTTGACATTGGAGGGAAAAGAGTGAGCCTTTGAGATGCTGAATTTGGGATTAGTTTAATCAACAGTATTCTTTCATCTACTTATTCTTTTGTGTGTTTGTTTGTGTCTACGTAGGATACGGTTTCAGTCATCTACCACCTAATTCCTGCTCCCAACAAGTCGAAGAATGGTGGGAAGGAGAAGGACAAAGACGCAGACAAAGAGAAGGACGTGAAAGAGGAGTTTGCAGAAGCCTTGAGAGATCTGAAGATTCAATGGATGACGAAGTGAGCTCAGTTTTTCTCTGGTTTTATTTGTTAGATCCTTTAGTTTTTTTTAACCTTTCAAATTAATTTCTTACTAACTAATCTGCCTGCTCGGTTCCTCAGGTTGGACTCCAGCACCGTCTATGATGAGCTGGTGGACAACTACTCAGACTTCCTTCCACTGCACGTGCAAAGACTGCACCAGCTGGACTCAGAGAAGGTAAACTGCCAGGATTTTAACGTAAAATAAAAATAAAAAACACATTTGTTCACAGTTTTGCATGTGTTTTTTTTGTGTGAAGGAGCGTGTGAAACGTCTCAAAGAGGTGGTGTCGGCAGCAGACATCGTCATCTCCCACATAGATCAAACCGCCTTGGCTGTTTACCTCAGCATGAAGACGGACCCTCGACCAGAGGCCGCCTCTATCAAGACGTAGGTACCGCAGAGACGGTTCTTGGTGCAGAAATGTTTGTAACGTTGGACCTAAGCTCAAGATGAAGCCATAATTTGATTTAGGCAGAGATGTGGACTAATGAATGAGCCTCCGGTCTTTCAGGGACATGGAGAAGCAGAAGTCGTCTCTTCTGGACGCCCTGTGCAGGAAAGGCTGAGCTCTGGCCGACCAGCTCCTGCTGCCCCCCCGCGGCGCAGGACGGCACTGGCACCAACGCAACAGGACCAACGTCAGCAGAGGAAGCTGGAGAGCAGATGTCCGTCAGTTCTGACGACGTCCTGCAGAACGTGGTGAAAACCCTCACAGATACGTTCTGGGAGGTGCAGAAGTGGGCGGAGCTAACTGACTCCAAGGTGACAACATTTAGAACACTTTTATTTCATTCTGAATGCCGAGACAGCTGAAATGTGTTGAAGAAGCTAAAACTGAAGTGTCAAAGTTTAAACAAGCTAACAGAAGCTAAAATGAGAAGAAAAAAAATCATAACTAAAAGCTAAAGTCAGTAAAACAGTTGTTAGAAGCTATAATTAACAACAAACGAACAAAAAAACCATTGAAAACTATAATAAACAATACAGCAGCTAAAAGATAAAATTGACAAAATTGTGGCTGAACCCTAAAATGAGCAAAACAGTAGTAGCTAAAAGCAAGAAAATTGGGGAAAAAACAGCTAAAATTAGCAACAATAAAAGTATTAAAATCTAAGCTTAGAAAAACAGTATTACAAGCTAGAAGAAGCAATACATCTGGTCATATCTACAATTAGCTAAAGTATAGCTAAAAGCTAAAACAATAACTAAACAGTGGCTAAAACCCAAAATTAGCAAAAAAGAAAAGCGTATTTTCATCTTAAGATGAGAAAAAAAGCTAAAATTTGCAATACAGCAGCTAAACTAGGTAATAAAATGTATATTTGTGTGTTTAATACACTTCTAAAAGTCTAAAGTAGAAAATAGACTAGCTAAAAGCATAAATACATGGCTAAACGGTAGCTAAAACCCAATATTATAAAAACCATAGCTAAAAGCTACAATTAGAACCTCCTCCATAACTAAAAGCTAAATCTAGCGCAACGTCTCAAAGCAAAAAAAAAAAAAAACACACAATCATACACTAAAACCTAAAATATGATTATTTCATTTAAATAAATCCTAAAGTCTGAGAAAAAAAAAGATTACCAGTAGATATTTTGAGGAAGTATAAATGTTACAAATACCGTACCATCAGTCTTACTAACCGTCTCCTGAATGAACTATTTTGATATCCAAATTTATATTTAGATGAAGTTCAAAATGAAGTAGCCATGAAGTTTTGATACCTGAACCGTTAAAATGCCTGAAGGACAAAAATCCTGAAAACAATCAGAAAAACATGACTGTCAGTAGTGGAGTATTCTGATACATATATGAATATGTATTTTAAAATGAAATGAGAGTTAATGGTATGTGCTGTGTTGTATGGTGTGTGTATACTGTATATATATATTCTTTGTTTTATTTGCACACAAAAAAAATAGATTTAGATAATGATACTAGATCATTTAGATGTAATTGAATTTTTTTTTTTTTTTCTGCTCTTTTTTCCCCCCTCCGTTAAGGTTTTAATGTTTTCATACAAACACGCCGTGGCGAACAAGATGTTCGGCCGAGCCTTAAAGTATGCCTCCAAGATGGTCGAGGAGAAGCCGAGCAAAGAGAACATGAAGAACTGCATCCAGGTACGGTACCTGCTCAGTGTCGTGCGCTGTTCTGCACCTTCCTGTTGCTGAAATCACCCGTGTTTTGTTTTTTTCAGCTCATGCGACACCTGGGATGGACGCACTGCTCCGCCTTCAGCGAGAACTGGCTCCCTGTCATGTACCCTGCAGACTACACACCGTTTTAGACAACACACACACGTGCAGGGTCGTACACAGCCCCGGATATCACGCCCCTCAGGAACTCACGGTCTGTGTGTCTGACCACAACCAGCTGCCTCCTGAGTTTTGTTTGATTTTATTTATGTTTTAGCGCCAAAATAAAAGTTTTATTTTACAGAGAGACGGTTGTGAAGCCAATCAAACCAGAGGTTACCTTCTTTATTCCCTTGAGTCCCACCAACAACAAAAATATGAAGAGTTAAGTTGTTTTAAAACACTCGCCAGCGTCTTATTCTGTCCAGAGACGTTTGCCTCCACCCATCCCATGCTTTCAAAACTAATTATCAATTATTAATTTATCTTTTTTTTCTGTAAATACTGTAAAAATCTGACCGTTTGGACACCAGGGATGCATCAAAGTCCTGAAAGAATAACAGACCCCTGTCAAAATGAGAAAACTCAAACCGGTCGTGTTTCTGGCTGGATACGAAGACGTTCGGACACACAGGAGCAAACGGACTCTGCCTGGTTCCTCGTTGCAAAGGAAGAACCAAGCCTTCTTTTTTTTTTTTAAACTTTTTTATTTGTTCCTGCCACATTCTTAATTCAGTCTTGTTTGTTAAACACAAAAACAGTGTTGAGGTGCCTTTCTTCATGTACCTTACCTTTTCTGATGGAATGGAAACGGTGAAGAAGCTGCACAGTTTGTAGCATCGAAGTGATTTCACTCGTCAGCCTCAGATCAAGCGTCAAAGCTGCAAAACCTCAACTGAGCCGAGTGACGCGCCTTCGTCAGACTGTCACCTCAAAAACACATCAAGGTGGCGTCCCTCTGGGCTGTGGCTAGTTGGCAAAACAGCATTTGTGAGAGTCTCCAAATGTCTCGCTACGTTCCTGAGAGTTGAGCTGCAGGGACTTTCAGTCTTGTGGCTGAAATTACATGTTTGATGAATTTTCTCAAAGAATTCAAGGAAACTGTTGCGAGCATCTTGAGTTTAGTCGCGTAGGAGCTCCCCTCAGGTTTAAAATCTGCATTGATGATAAACAATACTGTATTTAAAAAATTATGTCCAAATCTGCCTATTTTCTTTTTAAAAGTGTACTCCAGTAGATTAAAGGCACTTATTGCAAAGCTATGAATAATCCTCCCAAAAAGCTGAGTAAAATAACAAAAATTTACTTTTTTAAAATTTTTATTATTTATAGTTAATGTGTCTTTACATTTAGGGTTTGTTAGCAAAATTTTGTGACCAGCTTCCAACTTCTATGTGCATTTGTTTACCTGTGAAAACAGCTGAAGTAAAATATGTCAACGATGGCAACATTCGTGAAACTGTTTGGGATCGAGGAATCAAACAGTTTTGATGCGTTAGTACGTACTGTGTGCACGTTTGTGGAGTAAAGTTTTAGCGTTACACTGAAAGTGAAAAGGCTTTGAAGTGGTCAACTTACTGGTCTAGCAGAAGTTTGGCAAAAGAAGCGAGTGTTTGAACACTGAGCTCAGTATTTATGATGCTCTGCCTTGGTCATTGGTATTTACCGTACTTTCCAGCGTATAAGTCACAGTTTTAGCATAGATATGTCAGTCCTGCGACTTATACCCCAAAGTGAATTATATACTTTTTGCTTCCGTATTCATAACGCAATTTTGACTGATGCTTTAAATTTCGAAGAACTGCAACAGCGAGTCCTCTCGTGCACGCCTGCTTCACTCAGCTGGTGCAGGCAGAGGAACGCTGGAGAGTTAGCGGCTCCGGCTGCAATGGATGGATGGATTGATAGTGCCGCCCAGGCGAAATGAAGCTGTTCTGACCGTTAAATAAGCTCATAGTAATCGCAATGGGTCAGCGGCGATGCATAATAAATGCAACTTATACGCTGAAGTGACTTCAATATGTTTTTTTTTCCTCCATGATGCTTTTTTTTTTTGACTGATGCAACTTATACGCTGGAAAATACGGTATTATTGAAAGTTGTCTAACTCAGTCTTTCTGTTTGCTATTGTCCACCTTAATGCGTTTTCTGAACTTCCACATGTCTGATTTTGCTCCATTTGTTTACCTTTACCAATGACAAACAGCCTGATTGAGGTTACTTGTGTGACTCAAGCTTTGGAGCAGATTCAGCCAAGTGCTTTGTTTACATTGAGTACATACTCCCATTTCAGAATTGCATATCAAATATATCTGTAAAACTGCTGGAGTAAATTTGTTCAAACAAATTTTTTTTATATAGTTTGTCCTGGAAAACGTGCCTGCGCAGCTTGCTGGTCGCTAACGTTTGTAATTCAGTGAGACCGCGACTGAAAAATTGCCAATTTTCATGCAATTTTGAGCCATAAACTCATCGTGATAGTAGCAGCCTGGTGAGAAACCACCTCAACGACCTTTTGACCCCAACTCGCTAACGTGACACAGTTTGTGAGCAGCAGCAGGACATTCAGAGCAGATTTCTCATAAATATGTTCACTCAAAATATAAAATATTTTATGAGCAGCATTTTGAATGCTGCACAAAGTGTCATAAAATATTGTAAATACACTCATAAAATGATAAGATGCAATATAATACGGATGTTATCTTAACCCATGTATTTTGCATATATGCATGTCTTCTATGATCTAAATTGTGAGGAAAGCTAACTTAACGTGGAAATGGATTTTAGTTTGACAGTTTTTAACACCAGAAACGTGATTCAGAGAAGATCCACTGATGTTTTCATGACATTACGTGCACCTGTGAGCACATCGCGAACGTTGCACCCTAAAACAAAAAAGCCATTTAGACGGGCATTAAACCTCTTAATGGACCGCACCAGTGGAGTTATTGTTAATTTGATTTACTGATGAACTTTACATTTATTGTGTTCTGTGATATTTGGGACTTTTGTTGCACTTTTCAAAGAAGGGTTTAGTTTTTATATACTGGATATGTATGCTAATGGCAAAACCTATCCACATCTATTGAAAGATTATTTGCAATAAATGTTTTGTTTGCTTAAAGTTTCACAAATTCTGGTTTGGTCCTTTTGAACATTTCTCTCCTTAATCATGTAACAAACAAGGGCTACATAGTTAAAACTTCACCCTATTTTACGATCATCAACCTGTTTTAAAACCAATTTTGGGCACAAAAATGTATCCAGATTGATTTAATCAGCACTTTAAAAACTGTCAGTGGCAAGTCACAAGAAAATAAATAAATAATCACAACAAACAAAAACTGTTAAAATTTTCACAAGACATAGAAAACATTCAAATGAAGCAAAACATGTCAACTATTATTTATGATGCGTTAAATCCGGGGTGATATTTCAAAACACCAAACGTTCAAGTCTGATCTGAAGGACAGCTGGTTCTACAGGACAACTGGAGACCTGATCACCTCTGTGGACCAGCTTGGACCTCTGGACAACTTGAATCAAATGATCATTAGGGCTGAAGAAGGGCTAGTCAACTGCCGGCCCGAGGGCCATTTTCAGTCCCCGGTTAACTTCAATCCGGCCCACTTCATTAAATAAATTGTTTATTTTATTGGGGTGGGGGGGTGCTTCTGGATTTGGGTTTTGGCTTCTGTTTGCATTTATGATTCAATGCAATAAAATAAATTTAAAAGGTAACAGATTGTAAACTTTGTTTTATTTACATAATGATTTTAACTGCTGGACGTCTGGCCTCCGAGCTGTTGGCTTTCAGAAACTGGGGCTGCCTGAGCAGAACTGAATAGCCCTGGTCTAAAGGATCTGGAGGACACAAGAAGTTGCAAGAGGTCAGACGGGTCTTCAGGAAGCTGTCCATTCAGGCAGGGGTGGCGCCGCCCCACTAGAACTTCTGGAGCTATTCACCATTTTACATTGAAGGCTTAAAAAAAAATATAAAATAAAAATATTTTAAAATATATGCATATATGTTTTTAGTTGTGTAGGATAAATATTTTATAAGTGATGAGTTGTATTGTTTGTTTAAAAAAAAAAAGTTTTTCTAATTGGTGATGTATTTCCTGTCCTGGGGCGCACGAGTCTTTCAACATGGCGCATGCGCAGTTATTCCAAGATGTTACAAAAGAATGGGAAGATGCGAGGCGCAGGGGTCAGCTATGCCAACACCTGGGAAGCAATTGGGGATTGGGTGTCTTGCTCAGGGAAGCTATGATGTGGGAGTGGCTGGGGATGGAACCTGGGGCTTTTGGGTCCTGAGTCAGCTGCACCTACCTCTACCCCATCTGCCATCCCCAACATGCCCCCAAATGTTTTGACCTCAACATGATTTGAACACGCAACCTTCTGATCTGGAGTCAGACACTACTATAGCACCACAAAGTCACACACTGGGTGTGTTGTTCTTGTACCATTTGTGCTTGGTATATTTTGGGTTTTGCATATTTCTTAGTTCTTATTTTCGATCTTATTACTGTTTTTCCTTTACAATTTATACTTTTGTTGGATGTAACTGGGACCCTGCGTACACAATTTCGTAATAACATTTTTAGTTTATTTAGTGGTTCAAGAGATATTTTGCTAACAGACAAACAATATTGTTTGGTAGTTTGAGTCTGTCATACAGAAACTCTTATTATTCTATCTTACCGCAATACTTCTGCTTCAAGAGAACCTCCCATCATGTCCAGACTGGTTTTTGTCCCTGTCTAGACTGGTTTTTGTCCCTGTCCCTCACCCCCTGAGACGTGCCTCATGTGAGACAAGCGCGCGGCTGGAGACTCACCAGACCCGGCTGTGCTGGGATTTAAATAAGAATCCACCTTTAAAGTCTGTTCAGAAATACAGTATACTGTATACAAGAATATAAAACAAAAGTTTAGGGCCGCCATCTTGTGGTGCAGCCACTTTTATTTCTTAACTGCTTGAGTTTTCAACATTATTACTAAATTAAGACATTTTATTTAAATTACATTTATTTAAAAAATGTAATCAAAATAATTATATAAAAAAATAAAGATTAAAAAACATGTTAATGTAACTTTAGAATACCTCATCAAAAAGAAAAAAAAACATTAAAAGACTAAATCAAGTTGAATAAATGTGTTTGGATTGATTTTGCTCTTTGTTTTTTTTTTTTTTTTTTTTGTTTTTTTAAATAAAATAAGATTTTTTTTGTTATTTATTCCTGCCA
>JARVLU010000952.1:21248577-21263909 GCA_031762415.1 Simpsonichthys santanae | reverse complement strand
TGCATAAAAAAGGCAACGAACGGCGCAATGACGTCACTGGGGGCGGCGCCGTAAGTACGAAGCGCCGTAGGTCGATGGCGCTGTAGGTCGGGGACCACCTTATACTGTACTGTTAAGAGACTAAAATGTTTTTGTTTAAGATTCAATTGATTGTTATCTCTTATCTTTATGCTTCTGACACATCCAACAATGTTCAGTCAGGTCTTCTGGTCTCTCAACAAAAACTGTCCAGATGACCTGACCATTGTTGGATTTTTTTACCTGGATTATTGTGCATGAATTTTAATGTTCTGACACATCAGTTATATTGTTGTATAATCCAGCTAAAAGAAAAAAAAAATTAACTATTTGCTACTTTCTGAAGCAGATGGCCACTTGTCCTGAGCCTGGTTCAGCTTTTCTTCCTCATGAGGGAGTTTTTCCTTTCCACTGTCGCCTTCGTGCTTGCTCAAGATGAAAGTTCTTATTATTTTGCATATATGAATGTTCTGTGTCCTGAGATGACTTCTGTTGTGACTTGACACTATATAAATAAACTGAACTGAATTGTTCTTTGTTGGGGTTTCAGGAGTCATACCAAGTGTTGTGACTCAGCAGCTGCAGAGCTGCTATCTGCCAGGGAGCAACTAAAGTCTATTTTCACTGGCAGAGGCTCTTTCAATCAATTCATATATGAAAATCACAGAAACTGCAATCACAAAGTTGTAAAAAAAAAATAAAAAATAAAAAAATTGAAAACTGCTTACTATAATAGTTTTACAATGAGAGTTCACAACATGTCATTTATATTCAATTTTGGAAACTTTGTGACCAAACTGCATTTGCTGCAAACTGCAAATATTTTTTCAAAGACTGATATTAGTTTGAATTCTCATGCTAGTTTTACTCGTTTTCATGCGTCAATGAATAAAACTTGTTTTAACATTGAAATTTCTAAAAGCTGCAGAATAAATTACTTAAAAAGATACACTTCCTGCTGCTTTGGTCAAAACACCACATGACTACCATAAACCTGCCATAGTTGTATTAAAGTATGTTACATAAGAACACAATGTTAATAAACTATTTGAATTGATCCTGTTTTACAAGATGTTGTAAAGCTAATTCAATTATTTAGGGGCGTTTTACTGATCTTTGGGATAATATGTTTAACATGAACAATAAAGAAATACATTTAAGTATGTAGACAGGTTTTATCTGGGGAAAAAAGACAAGAGATGTTTTAATTATAGATACATAGCTGCTGTTTATATGATTCAGACTAATTAACCTCGCCCTTTATTTGTATATAAGATAGAAAGTAGCAGGGGAATAAAATGTGACACCGTAAAATAGAAACCTCCTACAGTTCCTAATTTTGTCATCTAAAAACTGAATTCCCCCAATATACATAGCACAGAAAATAGAAAAGTCCTGGAAGAAGCAGAACTGTTGAACCCTAAAGAGGTTTCCTGATTTTTTTAAAAGTCATTCATTAAACATTTAACTATGTACCGGTATATAAAAAAATCTAATGGAAAAAGTGTGGTTTAATTTAATTGGTTGTTAAATACTTTTCAGATTTTTTTTTTTGTTACATGCACTTTTTTTTGCCTTACTGATAAATCTTTAATAAATAAACACAATGTGACAAAGAGAAGCCCTTGCTGCTGCCTGCCTCAAAACAAAACAGTTTTCTTCATTTAACTTTATTTAGATTTCTCCTTTCTATGTAAGAGTCAAACAGAAAGGTGGATTTGAATAATTTCCAAAGCATATTATGCATTACAGGGTCAAAGTTAACATTAATAAAATGCATAATGTATTGTAATAGATCCCCAAAAATCATATTAGTAGTTATATGCCATTTTGTCTTTGATTCTATCTTTTATCTCTCTCACATTTTTTTGTTGTACTTTGTTCACCCAACAAATATGACTAAATATGTCAAACATACTCTCACCAATCTCTGAAGGCAAAGTGATAAACATGTTTTTGTGCATGTCTATGTCTGTGAATGAAACTTCCAGAAAGTAATTATTAGATGTGCACCAACTAAAGACAACAGCTAATCTGCATTAGCCAACATAAAAATGGCTACAACTCAATCACTGTTACAGATGTTGAGATAAAATTTGATGTGGTAGTAGCTGAGAGTCATCCACTTGCAAAATATTTCATGAACTATTGGTTCAAATTTAGTGAAACTCTTAAAAAGTAAACACTGAATGTATCTAAAACACATTACCTTTCAGAGTCAACCTAAATCAAGATGCTGCCACAGCTAATCAAGCATAGAAAATGCAGAAATAGCTCTAACTCAGTTTACAGGTATTGAATGGGAGCAAATTCCAGTGATAAATATTTTGTGCTCGTGAATCAGTTTTGTAACCTTGTAAAATAAAGTTGTAAGAGAAAGGCAATTCAGGAGGAAATATTTTTATTCTGAGTTCAAAACTCTTTGTGTCAGATAGTCAGTAATTTTATATTTGATTTTTTTGGACTTCATGTAAAACTACCGGTGCAGTCAGCTTCAGTTTAAAAGCTTCCTGAGTTCATGTTGACAGCATTTAGCTTGTCAGCATTAGCCTGTTTTCAACACTATCTCATTGTGTTATTTTAGCTCATAGACTAATCTTCCTTTCATAAAACCAAAGCAACAAAACTCAGAACAAAACAACTGAATCAAAAACCACAAAGTACCGTAATCCTAATCTTAGCTTTGATCATGGCTGCTACAAAAATGAGTGTACTCCTGTGGCTCTCAACATCTCCTGGTTCTTCACCTCCACACAACAGTCTTATTGGTCATGCCAGATCAATGATACACTGTGAACCATAATGTTTTACCCATCAGGGTAGATAGATAGCGGGTCACGTGACTGAAAGCTATCCAAAGTAACCAAACGTGATTTTCAGAAAACTATATATCTGGACAATGATTTTGTTTTTGCTCCACTAAACCATAATATAATGCAATTCCAGCATGTACGGCTCAGTGAAGTGCCCCCCACCTCCACAACCAAACCCACTTGTTCTTTGATTAGATCGTTAAATTTGTGATTGACGTGACACTGACCAGTCAGCTGAGAGGAAGAAAAATCCGGTCATAATTCTACCTGATTTAGTCTTACCTGACTGACAGGAGTTTTTCTTTTCATTTAGGGGAATGTTCATCATCTGCGGCTCCTCTAATCTATGGAGTCCCTCAAGGGTCTATCTTAGGTCCACTGCTTTTTAATCTTTATATGTTGCCTTTCGGGTCCATTTTTAGAAAACATAACATCCCTTTTCATTGCTTTGCTGATGATATTCAGTTGTATCTGCTCATTAAGTCAGGGTCACTCCACTGGAACCACTCTTGAACTGTCTAATTAAAGTCTGGTTGAAACTAAATTTTCAGAATTTAAATGAAAATAAAACACAAGTTATCAGCTTTGGTAAGTGCAACACACTTGACACTCATTGGCACAGCCACTCCACTGTCAGGAATCTGGGAGTTATTTTTGATAGTGCTTTTAAATTAGACCAGGTATACTCAATGCACGGCTCGCGAGCCACATGCGGCTCGTCATGCTTTATTGGTGGCTCTCATGACAGATTACAACAATACGCCAGCACAGCCAATACATTTTTAAAACGTGCTGGCACATTGCGCAATAGTTGTGCATGTCGACTGAGGCTTATTTGTTGCAGTTTTACAAATAATATTGTGCTAAGCTACTTGAGGAGGAGGCAGGTCTGACCAGATGGTAGAGGTAAAAAAAAAAAAAAAAAGTCCTGTTACTCTTCAGATGGATTATATGATCATCACCGACCACACGCGTCCACTGAACCGCCGGCGGTAAAAAGACGTAAAAAAAAAGTCCTGTTAACCTCAGATGGATCAGCTACTGGCCACGCGTGTCTCTGCACCTGCTGTCATCTGCGGTGAAGTAAATAGGAGCATCACAGGGCCGGTTCTAGGCATGGTTACGAGGGGGCAGGCAGAAATGTGAAGGGGGCATCTTCATCCATGCACATATTACAGCATATTCATTGTTGAGCATGGACTTTGGCATTCATTGTAATTGTTGACGTGTTTTCTTCATGGGATTGGGGTGATAGCTAAAAGCTGAAATTTTTTACACCTGTGTGTCAACATTTTCAACCATGAACACTATCAAGCAAAAACAGAGAAACCGACTGACCCATGCCCATCTTGAATGCTTCAGTGTGGCTGCAACAACAAATTACAAATACAACACAACATGAAGAAAGTCAAGAACATGCTCCACAGCTTCCGCTCATCTCAGTACTAAGATACATTTTGTTTAAACAGATAATGCACTGGCTGTGTTTCTTTTTTGTTTACAGGTGGGTCGTTTCATTTTTTTCTTTTATTTGAGTAACTTGGGGTGATATTGTAGCTCTCCTCTTGACTTTGCACTGTCAATATGGCTCTTTTGAAAACAACAACAAAAACAGAGAGGATCACTGAATTAGACAAACAGATAAACCCAGTTTCTTCCATCCAAGACTTATTGTCAAGATGAAGTCTTATCTCCCTTTCAGAGCCCGTAAAAAGGTGATTCATGCTTTTATTACGTCTCGTTTGGACTATTGTAGTTCATTGTATGTTGGTTTAAATAAATCATGTTTATACCTATCTTACAAACTGTCCACTGTCCATAGCAGCTCATCTTTTAACAGCATCTAGAAAACATGAACACATGAGCCCTGTCCTGGCTTCTCTCCACTGGCTTCCTGTCCACTTCCAGATTGATTTTAAGATTTTATTGCTTGGTTTTAAAGTCTTAAAAGGTCTGGCCCCGTCATATTTATGCAATCTTCTTAACATCTACACTCCAATAAGAGCACTCCATCCAGTTCCTCTTTTAGATGTCCCCAGATCCAAAGTGAAGTCCAGAGGTGATCAGGCTTTTGAGGTTGCTGCTCCCAAACTGTGGAACAGTTCACCTGATCATTTAAAGACTGCAGAGACTGTTGAGACTTTTAAATCTTTCTTAAGACTCATCTTTTTTCCTTGGCATCTGAGTGGCACAGGGTTGTTTTTTTTTTTTTTTGTTTTGTTTTTACTCTTTTTAATCTGACTTGATTATAAAGCACTTTGGCCAGCTTTTGTTGTTTTTTATGTGCTACAGAAATAAACTGACCGACATAATTCGAACTTGCAAATTGAAATTCACATGCAGAGTTTTACACATAGCTTTTGGCTTCGCATCTGTTAACAGATATTAGCAACAACAACAACCCAAAAAAAGATTTGCAACTTGTGTACATTATTTTTTACAAACACTTTACAAATCTTTTTTAAACACAAAAATTCCTATCAATGCATTCACAAAACATAAATTTATTTTACAGTTACAAAACTAATTTACAAACAAAATATTTATGACTGATATATACTGTATGTGTATGTGTGTACTGTATATATATATATATATATACATATATATATATACAGTATATATATACAGTATATATATCTTTAGGACGTTGTAAATATTACATTTACTTTTTCACTTTTTGATACTTTTCTTTTTTTAAAGTACCCTTATTGCATGCTTTTAGTATTTCTTGTTTGTTTGTTCTTTTATCTTTTTAGTGATTGAAATAGGTCCTTCTCATATAAGCATTTCATAATTTCATTGTACTGTTAACCTTATGTTAACTTGCATATGACAAATAAACACAACTTGAACTTGAACCTGAACTGGAATTTGTGCCCATAGTATTGAGATAAACGTTTGTGTCCTGGTAACTGGGAGTCATCCTCAACAGATACTCTGAGCGTTTACGGTACAAGGAAGATCTCTCAATATCACGAGAACAGGCGTAACGTCATTTACAAGGTTTGACCAAAACGGCTAAAACTTTGTCCCTTCTCATCAAAAGATTATTTAAGTTTAACACGTGTCAGTTTAACTTTTTTTTTTTTTAATCAACACTCCACGTCTCTGTACTCCATGATTTCATCCAACAGTAACAATTTGTAAAGCATGATTAAAGATAGTTTGTTTTGTTAGCTTTTGGCTCACGCTCATCCTAAATTTGAGCTCTTACATAACCATGCCAATATTCACACTAATGCCCATTCTCTCATGCACAGTGGGAGTGAAGCTGCAGCTCTCAGTCAAGAAGCAGAGCCAGAGGTGAGAGCTGATGGGACGCTGGCTAAGAATAGCATATATGCTGGCTTGATTACGGAGGCCTTTAAGGGACATGTTCCCTCTGCTTTTAAAAAAGGGGGGGTTGTCAGCCATTAATGGGCCGCTGATGTGAAAAGTCTTACCTGCTTATTGAAGAGGAAGGAGTCTGAAGGCAGGGGAGAGCGGGGTTTGTTATGCAACAACTTCACAAGTGACTCATCATTATCAGCATGAGAGAGATAAGCAGACACACTGAGGGACTCTCCATACCTCCCACTCCATCCATCCATCTCTCATTCCTCCTCCTTCTCTTCTTTCCTCTCCCTCTTGCTTTTTTGCAACAAACTTACGTCTTGTTTTTCTTTTCAGCTCAAAGCCAGTATTTCCTTACATTTGTTCTCCCTTCCAGCCTTATCTCGCCCATTTCCTCTTTTTTTTTTTTTTTTTTTTTTTAATATCACAAATCTTGTGTTCCCTTCACCTTCTTCCTTTCCTCCAACCTGTAAAACGTATTTTCACTTTCAGACATGTTTTAACTCCAGGTTAAATATGTGAAATTTGAGCTGAATCATAAGAAACCCTTGTGTCTGAAGTCAAAACTATATTATTAAATCATCCACACGCTTATAAACGTTCACTGAACTGAAGCCAAAGGTTTGAGTATTAAACTGTACTCTGTGTTTATTGTTTCTCAGTTAAATGAGCTGCAATGTGTCCCTTTATTGATGTGTAATCATTAATTTGATATACTGCATGCCTACCAAAACTTTTCAACTGCTATAGGTCATAAATAAATCATGTCAGTTTACATGATAAAATCATTCAATCATGTTACACATTCAGCATAATGTTGATTGTGAATGCGATGATCCTGAAAATTTCAAATACAAAAGCTTCCAATTGCAAACACTGGCTTTGCTTAATTTACAAGGTTGCTTTCAAATGTTAAAGCAATAGTTCAGATCTTATGAAGTGGAGCTCTGTTGAAAGTTTATGAGCAAGCAATATCTTATCTGGTGAAGATAGCTTTTTGAACAACCTAAATTTGGAAAGAATGGTTGAATTTTTACCGTATCGACAAGATAAGGGCTAGTCCAGGCAAGGCCAAGCCCAAAATGGATTACTGCAACCTTAAAACAACTCTTTTTGTCTCTCCCTCCCTCCATCAACCCATTCAGGGTTGTGGGGAGTTGGGTATATTTCTCCAGCGGTCAGTGAGCTAAAGGCAGCTTGCACCCTGGACAGGTCATCAGTCCATCACAGGACTACACTGAAATGAAAGAGGCAGACAACGCTCCCCACTCTCACTCACACCTGACGACAGTTGAGTGTAGCCATTCAACCTGACGAGCATGTTTTAGGGAGGAAACCTGAGTAAGAAGAGAAAACCTTTACATGCATGAAGAGAACATGCAAAATCCACACAGAAAACCTACGTTTGGAGTCATGCCTGTGTTTGAACCTGTTTGCTTCACACAGGTTGGTCATTATATGTATTATATGCAACGTTTTTATGTCTATATTCTGTTTGTACTTCATTTTGTATGCTGCGTATGTGTTGCCTGTTTTCGGTTTGTTTGTACAGCACTTTGGTTGGCCTTGCTGCTGTTTTAAGTGCTCTATAAATAAAATGGTATGGTATGGTAAACCTGCATTATTATTGCTGCAGGCTAAAGTGCTGACCAACTGGGCCACAGTCCAGACCACAGGACAAGTCCAGTTTAACGCCCCCCACCCCCCTTGACAAAAATCACAGATGAGCGCACTGCCAAGGCAAGTAATGTAAGGGAAACACTGCACAGAATCATATAATTATTTATGAGCAAAAATAGTGGTAGTAGCAGCTAGCTGTAGCACTTCCAGTATAGCCTGAGTCCTTTCTGCAGGAATATTGTATATCATAATATCTCTACAAGAAATAACTGCTCAATGTAAAATTGCTAGCAGTTTAAAGACATACTAATTCAACCTTTATTTATACAGGTTAATCCCATTGAGTCTTGGGCACTCATTTACAAGAGAGACCTGATAAAATAGCATTTGCGAGAACAGCTATGAAATATGTTAAAATGGAGTTCTTTTAAGACGACCGTAATCCACTTTGGTCTATTATTGCATCTGTGTGGCTCCAAGTAAATTTATCCCTCTATAAAATTATGCATTTGCAGCTGTGGTCACTTTTCACCATTTTTATCCATTTTGTACCCACCCTGTCAATTATTTAAACCCACAGTTTTATTACTAATATCATTATTTTGGCGTGATTAGTTGTGATCACCTAGTACTTTTTTTTTATTAAGCATTATGGACTAATAGTTGTTTTTTTTTTTAAATAACCCTGGATATCAAGAAGAAAAAAAAAGAACGTTTAAAATGTGGTTCTATTCAAAACAGGCATTAAGCTCTTTTATGTATACTGTACAGTATTATAAACAATTTAATGTTTGCCTAAAAACAAGCAGGCTAGGTCATGCTTTTTCTGCATTTCATACAAGCAGCTTTTGCCTGAATACACCTGCACTATTGAGCCTGACGTAAGCATGTACAGGTACGTGCATCCAGGGTCACAAAGGTCTTCAGTGTATGCAGGATCATATGCATGTGTGCATATGTGCTTATCGTAAATGCAAGGGTGCAAAGTGGTTACAGTTTTGTAACCAAGTGGCACAAAATGTGAACTGCTGTGTACAAACTGGGACTATGATTTTGCAGAGACAAACTGAATGGCATCCGGTTTGGACTAGCCGTTAGCTAGTCAGTTCCATCAAAATTAAACTATTTCTCCAATCTGAGGCAGTTCAAAAAGCTTCTACAACAGGTGTGACAATAATTGTTCATAACCTTTGAACAGAAATAACTTTTAAAAAGCTGAATAATTCAAGAAGTAATTAGTCTCAATGGCATAACAGAAAAAAAAAAATTCTCCCATGACATTGTGCCTCTTAGTCACAGACATACTTAAAATGAGCCTTTTAGACACAATTCTGTCATTTAGGCGGCCTGAGGAGTTCATCTTTTTCTTCTTCTTGCTGTGCTGATTTTCATTTTGAGAACAAGACATTGCTGGAGCAAGAGGTAAAAAAAAAAAAAAAAGAGCACACACGCCCTGTTAGACTGTAATTCATCACAGAGGAAAATCCCTGGCTTTAGTACCAAAGCCCAGATGATTAACTACCTTTTCAAAGTTACGGTTCACTTCTATATCTCTTATCCAACGCTCTTCCACATCTGTGTTCGCTTAATAAGAGCCTCTTAATCAAATCACAGCCAGCACAAGGGCGATCCCACATTCTCACTTTTTCCTCTTCCCTCGTTGCACTAATGAGGCCAACTTGATTAGTGACTCATACACAAAAAGAAGTGCCAAAAACATGATTCCTGTTCAAACAAATCACTGCCAAGACAACAAAGCCAAATGCACTTAGACACAACGGACACAAGAAAAAAGATAAAAGAACAAGGCACTTGAGAAAGCAGCAGGTGACTCACCTGTGACTGGTGTCTATGAGAGTCAGAGTGCCGGCTAATTCGACGAGAGCTCACCCCAAGGGGGTAAGTGTAGGTCCGTGGGAGGCCAGAGGGCGTTGAGAGGCGTTGTGGATGACCCTGAGGTTTGTAGCTGTCGGAAGGCGTCTGAAAGCTGTTGCTGCGTTCGCCTGTGGGCTGTTTCCTCTGGCTGGAGTGAGGCAGCGCATTGATGATGGGCGTCTTTGCCAGAACTTGAGGGACTCCGTAATGGGCAGCCCAATTTGGCGCGTCAGTGGTCTTGTCTTTGGCCCCGCTCCCTGTCTGATGGCAAAATTCTGCCGACTCACTCCTACTTCGACGCCTTCCTTTTAGCAGTTTGGCAGCAGCCGAGTTCGGCTGAAATCAACCCAAAAGAAAAAAAAAAAGTGAAACGAACAAACGCAGAATGTCTTAAGTTTTAAAATAAAAAATAAAGCTCCTACCTTCTACAATTGAGTGCCAACCTCTGCTCCTGCTGATCAGGAAAACGGCTGTCTAAACACACCCACTTATCACTACTCGGCTCACCCCTACAACTTGTTGGAAAGGCTGGCGAGGAAGGCAGGCAGGAGGATAAGTAGCAGCCAATAAGCCAAGAAGAGTTGACTGATGCTGAGAACGAAGCTGCACAGACGGGCAGGCAGACAGACAGGAATGGCAGGGTTAATGCTTCCACTCGGCACACTGATGTGCTGTTATGTCACCCAAGCAGAGAAAGCATTACTGTGTCTTTACGCCTGGCTGCATGACACGAGAAGAGACAAGCTCGGAGAGGAGAGGGGAGAAAGTGGGAGTAGAAAGAATAGAGGCTGCCACAGATTAAAAAAAGCATCGTCAAAGAAGACGAGAAGACAAAAGCAGGTGGAAGAAGAGAAGTCTAATGAGGGGAAGAAAAACTCTATAGAAAACACCATACATTAGAGAAGCTGGATGTGGCACTGCAATGACCCCATTGTTAGAGCAAATTCAACTCTCCCCATCATAGATGATGTTAATTCCTTGAGGCAGAAAGTCGAGAGGAAAACAAATGACAGCCAGCTAGCTAAGCAAGCCCAGCAAACCTGAGTAAGCCACATAGTCACACTAATGAGCAGCTGCAGACACAGCACAGCTTCACAGATGAGCGTTCTGCCTCAGCGCTTTCCAGCACAAGAGTAACCTTTACTGAATAATCAAAGATTAAAATAAATTAAAAAAATCAAGATAGTCCAGGCAGTGACGTCCAGCCACAACATTTCATTACATCTGGCTACGCTGCCTGACCCAAGTGCAAAACATACAAGAAATGCACTGTACATAAGGAGAACTCACCTCGATGAACTGTTTAGGACAAAGCCCAACGTTTTCACCCAGCTTGGCTTCAATCCATTGCTCATCGACTCGTCTGATGACAGTGAGGATGTCCCCCTGTAAAGCAGAAACAGGTAAGACCGTTAAAACAGGACATCAGATGGGTGTAGCAGAGATATCTCACTCTGGAGACTGAGCACTCAGACCAGAAACTCTCAGAGTTTCTGCTGTAACATGTGACATCAGATCCATTTGTGTCAGTGCTTTCTATGGCCAGCCTAAAAAAAAAAAAAACATTTGACCACCTGCATTAAAAAGAAAGGCAGCTGAAGTGTGCTTTAATGGAGAGCAGTCAAGAACTGAGAGGTTTTATGTAACAGCCTCAGCGATCCTTTGAATAAACAACCAGTGCAGAAGAGGCTGATAACCTCTGCTCCTCAAGCCTCAGGTTTCAGTCCCTGAAACAGTCAAGTGAACAAAAAAAGTAATGACCATTATGTAATTTTTCATGCTCTGTACATAATTACATACTTTAACAAGTCAAAGAATGATGAATAAGAGATCAACCACAGAAGCCCACAGAAGTCAGTTAATGAATATCGTCATAACCAGCAACTCTATCCATTTTCTGATGCCTGTCTGTGGTCGGGTTGCAGAGTCAACCAGTTTAGAAGGGAAACCCAGCCATCTTTCCCTCCAGTGGCACTCCAGTTTATTCTGATTCAAAGGTATTTCCAGTTCCAGAGGGGCTGCATAATCCCACCAGTGAGTTCTCAGTCTGCCTGGGGTCTCCTCAGAGTGGATCATGCTTGGAAAACAATCAAAAGGTATGCACCCAGGAGGCATTCTAATCAGATGCCCAAAACACCTCAGCTGATTCATTTTGATGCTGACGAGCAGCGGCTCTACTCCGAGCTCCCCCTGGAATAAAAAGCTCCTCACCTTATCTCTAACATTAAATTTGGTCACCCTACAAAGGAACTGAAGTCCATCCGTCCGCTTATATCTGGCATCTCGTTCTTTCAGTCATACAAAAGAGACTGTAGGTGAAAGCTGAAACTTCGAGCTCTGCCTCTTTGGCTCAACTCTTTCTTTACAACAGACCCATAAAGCCCTTTATTTCTGCAGACAAGGACCCAATTTACTGCACCATTGTTGTTGTTGTTTTTTTTTTTAACAATACAATTAAAAATTAATATCAGCAGTGATTGATTTTCAAAAGTTTATACACTCATGCTTGTTACTGTAATAATGTGAGGAAACAAAAGCTGAATATTAATGAAAATATTTTACTCCTGTGACAAAGATCAAAAGAAGGTTGTTTTTTTTTAAATAACTTTTACTAAAATCTCCAACCTCTGTTGTTTTTATAGGACTATGACCCATTTTAATTCTCAGGTGGGCTACTGCAAAAAGTAAAGCTTCATAAAGGCTCTCCAAATGTAAGTGCTTTGTGCTGTCATCATACAATGACCAAATTAGTTCTTTGCATTTAACCCATCATACCTGGGATACACCCAGGTGGAGTAGTGAGTAGTCATGTGAGCACCCGGAGAGCAGTTAGGGATTGGGTGTTGTGCTCAATGACACCACGACATGTGGACATGGCGGGGAGTTGAACCTACGACTTTCTGGTCTCAGATCAGCTGCCCTACCTCTACCCCATCTCTGCCCCACTAACTGGGGTTGCTGCAAAGACCACCAGCCTGGAGCTTCTCTGCTTGCAGTCTAATTAATGGAGTTCAGCCTGAGGTCTGGCTGTTTTAAACTACTACTTATAAGATTGTTAGATGGGAAAATCAATGAACTCATTTGATTGCAAAATGTATTTTGAAGGTTCAATAAAAGATGTGAAGCATTGTAAAACAGATGAAGGACTGATGGCGACAGAGATAAGTTGCACTGAACACTAACACTGGTAAAGCATGGGGGTGGAATAATCATCCTCTGGGCATGTGTTGAACTCAATAATACAAATTATATTTCAGTGTAAGGGGAAAAATTAAAAGACTACAGAAAAACAATTTTTGTTTTGCCATAAATACACAGAGGTAAACACATTATACCACAGGAGATGCAAGCTGAAGGTTTTTCCAGGATCGTTGAATTAAAATTCCTTTATCTGGGACTAGAGCTCATGCACAATGCAGGTCTCAGTGGGAAAAAATAAAGAAATTCCCCAAACATTAGGTGTACCTGTATACAAAACATGTCGACAAGCTGTGATATTTGGAAAGACAAGCACTCAAGGTTTTAATTCAGCACCACGTCAAAAACTTTTTGGTTTTCATTTTCCTTAAGAAAATTTATAAAAAATTAAAGAAAAAATATATAAAAAATTAATTAATTAATTTAAAAAGAAACAAGCTATCGTTAAAATTTTTAGCCAAACATTTTCTACACTCAGTCACAGAAATTTTTGTCGGGGCTGCCCCAACTTGTACAAGTTAGCGTGTAAAAATGAATCAAATTGACTTCTAGACATTTTTATGTTGATTACATCAGCAGGTTATAAAAAAATGTAATGAACAGCATATAAAAATAATTTCAAAAGTTTTCCAACAACTAATGAACATACTGTATTCTGTTAATAAAGAGGACATTGTACAACTAATATTACTGTACTTGCCACCGCACATGTCACACTGCCGAATAAGTCACATCAGTCCAAATATATCTAATAAGGAGGAAAAATCCATAAATATGTTGCTTTGTCGTATACGTTGCATCAATTACGTGTCACCGCTGACAACCCAGAAATGTGGGCCGGTGTTGTGCCAAAAATCAATTGGCTGCCAAATGGCAGCCGTGGGAGCGTGCACAGGAGGACTTTAACAATAATTTAACAAGATTAACACTTAAAAACAATTATTTGTTTGCTCAATATTATAGTAAATGTGTGTCTCAGTTGAACTTTTCCTTAATAAATGCACTTTACTGGTCAAATCAGCTGCATTTCGCCTGGGCAGAACGGGGAAATGCGGCTGATTTGACATTTGCCCCAGGAGTTACGGAGCGAGACGAAGGTGGCTTGATATGGCAAGTCAAGTGTCTCATTAATAGCCACTTTTACCTATTAATGAGACACTTGGCTTGCCATATTAGTCAAGGACCCTCTAGTGGCTGAAAATGGTAGTGTTCGATATTTTCTATGTCAGAATGAATGACATTGTCAGATCTCAGCCAAAATTTGGGTTATAAATATGGGACAAAAAAACATAAATAAGTTGCTTCGCTGTATAAGTCACAGCGCATGCTAATTTATGCAAAAAACTGCTACTTATACAGCGAACATTATGGTATTTAATGATGGTGGTTGTTGACTTAGACAAGACCATTTGCACATCAACAACTTGAGCCACTGAACATGAAGTTCTGCTGAGTAAAGTCTGAGAAGATTTACAGACCTTCAGGAAGCTGAGACAATATTGGCTGCCTTCCAGATTCATCTCTTCTGGGTTAAAGTCGCACGTCGCCCTGCAGAGAGGCAGCGGTTGGGCCTGCTGGAAGGACTGTTGCATCTGGGGCGCACTAAAAGATGCTCTGCCAACGTCACCGGGGTCTTCATGGTGCCAGTAGTCCGTTTGGTAGTTGGAGGTGACAGCATTAGCAGGTGTGAAGATAGGCTCTCCTGACATATCAGGCCGTTGGTTTGAGACTCTGGGAGCAGCCTGAGGAGCAGGAAGGAGTCAAAAATAAACATACGATATGAGAATGAATGACACCTTGCATTTTCATTCTATGCTTTCCTGGAAAATTTATAAGAATAAATGTGTGACCAGCAATGTTTGGGCAAAACAAGAAAATTCAATAAGTCCTCTGGTTATGGGTATTTGATGGCCAGTGTGTGAGATTTACATCAAACAAAAAAACTGTAGTCAAATTTCCAAACACTGATCCAGCAGCTTCTTATCTATATATTCTGAATTTATAAGAAGCTTTACAAGAAACCCATCGATGTTCTGTCACTGTCCAGATGACCTGACTGAACAGTGTTGGGTTTTTGTACCTGGATTATTCAGCATGAACCTTGAAGTACTTTACAAGAAAGTTTATCAGTTACAGACTTAAGTTTTTGAATAAGTAATTTTTTTTTTCAGAAACAGCATAACTGTCTGCACAAAAATAACGATAGGTGGAAAGGGAAAATATACAGGTAGTCCCCGAGTTACGAACGGGTTCCGTTCCTACGGCGCGTTCGTAACTCAATTTGCCGTAAGTTGGAGCGCCGGCCACGTGGTTGCCATAACTCCGGATTTTCGGCCGTAACTCAAAACTGAAACCACATGGGGAACGGGAACGGCATTTTAAACACGTTTTTTTTTTTTTTTTTTTAAATTTAAAACAAAAACAGCGTACTTAGAACGCCGTTTAGCTTTATTTCAAGCAGTTAGCTAACAA
>JARVLU010000952.1:21186955-21198330 GCA_031762415.1 Simpsonichthys santanae | reverse complement strand
TTTCTACAATTTTTTTTGCTTTGTTTTGTTTTGTTTTTTGAATGTCCAGAGGACCAGACTTAGCTTTTTTAGATGAACCAATTGGTGCTTTGTCATTTTTTTTTTGTCAATGAATGCCCAAAAGGAATGTGGCTTTGTCGAAGTTTACACCTGAATGTAGTTGTCCATGTTTGAGTTTCATAAGAAGGCTGGTCAAGTGTCAAGAGTTGAAGTCCCCCTTCAAATCCTCAACTGGAAACAATAAGAGCCCTGTCAGGAAACACAGTCCTCCTCTGGTCCATTTAAACAAGTGGGTGTGTGCACTTCAGTGTCTTTTCAGGGAAGCTATTGATTGTAATGTGTTTTTCTCAGCTCACTGCCGCCCGACTAAGAGATCTTATTTCCTCCACGGTAAAAGGCTGGGGCAGGTCCAGACTCAGGCGGTGTCTGCACTTTTCATAAAATATCACAGAGATGGAGTGGAGTTCTGCACAAAGCCATGCCTCACAGGGAGTGGGGCTCTTCTCAAGCTGCTCTCCATCTTCAACAGCAGCTGCAATGTTTGTCCTCGTGCCTGAGAGAAAATAATTTTGCGGAGGATTGCTTGTAGATTTTAAATCTTTTAATTGGCAGCAATGTAGAAGGGGATGTGGACTGTGGATTGAGAAGCTCAGATGAGCTTCTCACCCTGACTCAGGGCTACTTTACAGAGTTTCAGTCATATAAAAAATAAGATAATTATAGGATGAAAGTTTTGCAATATTAAAAAAAAATCATGTCCATTTTATGACTTGAGTGGCTCAAAGGGTTGAGCTCTGATGTAAAATGTGCCCTCAATCACAATTATTTTTAACCACTTGAATCATTAAAAGCGTTTTACATTTAAGGCATTCAAGACATTATTTAAAAAAAAAAATCCTTTTATGGAAAAACCATGAGTTTATTCGCTCTCGATACTGCTCGTTGTTTGCAGCGTCGCAGCCTCGGCCTGTGAGACTGAACCGCCTGAATCATCTTGATGTGCTCCAGGTGCTGCACGGCCCAGGTGCAATAACATTTTCTGCACAAGACTTTGTAAAGTAAACAAAACGAGGCGAAGCCGCCTATACCTTCATCGAAAGACGAAGGCGGGCAACCATGTTTTGGGCTTGTGTCTGTGTGCATGTGGAGTAAGTTGTCTGCTGGCAAAATGCCACCAATGGGTGAGTTTGACAGAAAGTAATCAGGGAAAAGTTCATCAATGAATGATTAACCGTTGAAGTCAACCTGAATCAAGATGGCTGCCACAGCCAGCTGACCTTTAAAACCATGAATATGGCAATAACTCAAACAACTTTGCAAATATTGAACTAAATTATAGTGAGTTAGTAGCTGAGACTGATCCCCAGCAAGTATTTTGTGCCCTGACGTGTTGCACAAGCTCTTTGTTCAAAAGTCTGCAGGTAAGTAGTTGGAGTCTGTTAACAAAATATTTCAAAAACTACTGGATGGATTTTAATGACATAAATTATTTAATTATTGATTATTAATCTAAAACTGATTAAAATTTGAAGACAATACAAATTAAAATGGCCACCACAACCAACTGACTTTGCAAAACGCAAAAATGTCTATAATTCAGTCCATTTTACAGATATCATGCTGACGTTTAGGGTGGTAGTAGCTTAGAGTAATTCACAATATGTAACTTTAGTGCTGCTTGTTTCTCAAGATCTTTGCTTCAAACTTTAGCATCAACCTTTGGAGTCAACTGCGTTTGTCTGTTAGCAAAACATCTCTTGAACCACAGGACAGATTTTACTGAAACGTTGAGAAAGGAATCACCGGATGTACTGCTACAGCTGATTAATCTATGGAGCCAACATGGTTCAAGATGGTCACCACAGCCTTTCGATCTTAGAAAACCTCAAAATTCTCATAAAGAACTCAGTTTTGCAGTTATTGAATTTAAGTTTGGCAAGGTAGTAGCTTAGAGTCACTTACAAAACATACTTGAACATACTCGAGCGTGACAACTCAAGATATCACAAGATCACGTATGAGTACGTCGTTTCTCAGTTCAAGATAATCTTAGTCTAACACGCTGGCGTGAAAGGCAGTGGGTGACATGCAATCCTTGAAGAAATGCGAGGTCTTTAGTTTAGAAAAAGAAATCAATCTCTGTATTGAGCACAAACCTCCTTATGCATGAATTAGCAGTCAGGGCTGAATCAAGAGGCTTTAATGCTCTCCAGGTCTCATATTTTTAATGTTAACTGCCTCAAGAGAAGAATCCTTTACTGGCTTCTTTGGCAAATTAGGCCAGCGTCCTTGCAGCAGAAAAAAAAAGAGCTTCTCTTGCAAACCTCCTCAAAGGGAGAGAGAAATCCATTCCAACAATATTCACTTCATCAGTTTACGTCCAGCCCAACTGATGACTACAACCATTCTGCTGCCTTGTAGCATAATGTCTGTATCATCTGCATACGCTTAAATTTATCAACGATAATAATTACTTCCACCCAACAGCCCCGGCCTGCCCTCTCAGGAACTTTGATAAGACGAAGGGAGAGAAGCACACATCACAGTTAGAATGTCAACCTGTTTTGGATTTACACCCCCGTATCCAACAATGTTGAGATGTTGTGTAAAATATAAAAGAAGCAATGATTTGCAAATGTCATTACTCACAATGGAACCATATAAAACATTTTAAATGTTTAAACTAAGAACTTGTAAAATTCTTTTGGGGGAAAAAAGGTAATTTTGAATTTGATGACTGCCACACATCTCTACCCCTGCAACGTTGTCTTATCTAATGTTGTAGCTGTTCAACAGTCCTGACTCACATTTGGTGATTTTATTAGTTTTTTATGATGAGCCAAATCGTTATTAATTAGTGAAAGATCTAGACTTTAGGCAGGAAAATTCAGCACCAACACTCTTCTAACAAAAAGCCATGCTGTTGTAATGGATGCAGTATGTGTTTTACAATTGTCTTGCTGGAAAAATGCAAGATCTACCCTGAAAAACAAAACTGATGTTATTCTAAAACATGTAACTTTCAGCATTAATGGTGTCGTTTCAGATGTGTAAACTGCTCATGCCAGAGTCACCAATGCACCCCCATACCATCAGCGAGGCAAGGTTTGAAACTGTATTTTAACAGACTTATTAGTCCCTCTTTCTTATAAAAGTTGTAGTGATGGCGGTTTACAAAAATAATTCTAAATTTCAATTAGTCTGACCACAGAACAGTTTTCCACTTTGCTTCAGCCCATTTAAAACCAGTTTTGGCCCAGAAAAGTCACATCCTGTCCGTATGCGGCTTCTACTTTGCATGATAGAGCTTTAACCAGCTTTTGTAGTTGTCCTCACAGTGTACAGACAATGACTTGTGGGAGTGTTCCTGAACCCGTGCAGAGGTGTCCAAAAGAGAATCAGAACTTTTCAATGCAGAGGCCCCTGAGGGCCCGATGAGCACTGCCATACAACAGTGACTTTAGGCTCTGTTTACTGAGCTCGATAATCACCCCAGTTTTTAATAAATATTTTGATGATATTATGAGCTATGTGATGTTAAAAGATTCCCCAATTTTTTATAATAGTGGAACATTATTCTAAAATTTTTCCTCTATTTTTAGACACATTATTTATAAACTGGTGAATCTCTGCCAGTCTACCCCTGGTCAGAGTAAACCTCTCTAAAGTGCTCTTTTTATACCTAGTCCTCTCACCTCAGTCCAATTTACCCAATAACTATCATACCAGTTATTTCTACAGCCCTTTGTTGCCCTCTTCAAAAACCTTTTGACATATTGCTGTCATCAAATTCAAAATACTCTTATTTGGTCCTAAAAATAAAAAGAACAGTTTAATAATTTAAAGAGCCAGTGACATCTGATTTTTGTGATGAATATAAATGCATGTTGAAGTGTCATTACTAACACATTGCAAAAACCAGTTCACACTACTGAGATGAACAATTGTTGACGTGTTCACATGTGCAGGAACAGGAAGTGATGACAAAGAGGAACGCCTGCATGTGAACAGAGCAGTGCTACCATGGCTAAAACTACAGAGATTAGAGAAGAACCTGATGTTTCTTTAGATCATTTTGAGTCAAGTTGCAAGAAGAAGACTCAGGGTTCGTACAAACAAAAGATCGAGGAGTTCCCCTTTGATGTCACTTCCTGTTTCACTTGGGTTGCGCCAAGTAAAGAAAATATGCCAGTTATGTGATAAAATGCATAAAATCATAGATTTTATCCATCCATCCATCCATCCATCCATCCATCCATCCATCCATCCATTACCTTCTGCTTATTCTGAAGTTGGGTCATGGGAGCAGCAGTTTGAACAGGGAGGTCCAGACATTTTTTTTCCACAGCCACCTCTTTCATCTCTTTTGGTTCAGGCCAACTAAGATAGTCTCTCCAGCACATCCTGGGTCTTCCCCAGAGTCTCCTCCCAGTCAGACATGCCTGAAGCACCTCCAGGGAGGCGCCCAAGAAGCATCCTTACCAGATGCCTGAACCACCTCAACTGGCTCCCCTCGATGTGGAGGAGCGGCGGTTCTACTCCGAGTCTCTCCTGATAACTGAACTTCTCACCCTCTCTCTAAGGGAGAGTCCAGCTACCCTGCAGAGGAAACTCATTTCAACGGCCTGCATCTGTGATCTCATTCTTTTGGTCACTACCCAGAGCTCGTGACCATAGATGAGGGTAGAAACGTAGACCGACCAGTAAACAGAGCTTTGCCTTAAAGCTCAGCTCCCTCTTCACCACAACGGACCGGTACAGAGTCCGCAACACTGCAAACGCTGCACCAAATCCATCTGTCAATCATTTGACGGATGGTTATCTTTTAAAATATTAAGATGTTATCTTCCACCTTTAGCATGGCACGTACACTTTAAGCATTTAACATCTTTATTATGGTTCACTGGGAGTTAAATTTGGGTTTATGAGATTTGCAAATCATTACAATCTGTATTTAATTACATTTTCCCTCAACATCCCAGTTTCGTTGGCACCGGGGTTGCAGTTCAAGGTCGTAGTCCACATTAGCCGAGCACCACGAGGAGAGTGACAGCTTCGCCGACTGGGTGTTAAAGACAAATGAACGCCGTCCCCCACTATGAGTCGACTGAGTGTCACCCTGACAGGGAGATGAACAAGCAACACAGGCAGATTTAAACATCTACATCAGCCTCTCCTTTGACCCTGAGCCACACCTTTTTTTTTCCTCTCTGCACAAGCCCTGATGAAGCAAGATGAAGCTGGGAGGAAGGTGTCCGATCTGTCTCAGCATCTTATCGCCCTCTAAATGAAGCCACGTCTGAAGAAGACACACATGGAGCCTCAAAAACACCAGAAGGTCACGTCCTGCATCCTAACACAGGGAATCCAGGTGTCTTCAGAAAAAGGCTCAGCATCCTGCGGAGTGAGGAGATTCACATCCAAGAAGCCACTAGGTGCCTCTGGAGTGCTTGTTAAGGTGTTAAATGTATCAGGATGAACTGCTACACCTGCAGCAGCTTCATGCTGCAGAAAAAGCTGAATCAGGGACAAAAACAACAAACAGTGTTTCAAGTAAAGGCCAAGCAGTTCCAGTGTCTAAATGTTTGTAACTGGTGTGAGGCTTGTTTGATGTGTTACCCCTTGATTTTCGTAACTTACGTGGAGAACTTACAGCAAAAGTGTGCATTTTCTTTTATTTATCAGTGAAAACACTTTTGTGAAGCCGGGACGTAAAAAGTGCTTAAAAAGTACACTAGCATTCCTAAAGGAAATGCATTTCACCCACCGTGATCCTTTACCGCCAGACGTGTGTGGTGGGGATGACTCTCAGCTACTACCACACCTTAGCCTGATTGAATTGACTGATATAAACACTTGTGTTTGCTAAGTTTAATTAGCTGTGGCAGCGACGCTGAACTGAATAGATTCCAAAAGTGAATCAGTTTCAGATGTTTAACTGTTATTAGAGTTTTATACCAGTCGGTTCAGTGGTTCATGAGATATTTTGTTAAATGACAGACAAACAAAAACACAGTCAATTTTGTGCTCGTCTGCCATTCCTGCAGGTGGTCAGTAATATTCATCCATCCATTATCTTTTACCCGCTTCTTCCTTTGTGGGTCACGAAGGTCGCCAGTTCCCATGTCCAGCAATCACTGTGCGATGGGCGGGGGACACCATGGACAGGTCGCAAGTCCATCAGAGGGCCAACAATAATCAGACAGTGTAAATTATGTTTGGAATTAAATAAACTGATGTAGTCCCCATGTCACCGTGGCTCAATTAGAAGAGCTGCCGCCTCTCAGCCAAAAGGTCACTGGATCGAATCCCGGCTGGGGGCCTTTGCATGTTCTCTCCATATGGGTTTTCTCCAGTTTCCTCCCACAGGCCAAAAACATGCATGTTAGGCTGATTGGCAGCTCTAAATTGTCCTTATAGAGAGAGAGTGAATGGTTGTTTGTCTCATTTGTCTCTGTGTCTCTGTGATGGACTGAACACCTGTCCAGGGTGTACCCCCACCTCTCCCGCAGCGACTCATGCATATGGGCACCAGTGACCCCCCGCTACCAAAAAGGAAGAAGCAGGTAAAGATAATGGATGGATTTCGTCCCCAATTTAAAAATATTAAAGTAATTGTTAACCTAATTATAAATAACCCAATTATAAATAACCTATAACAGCTCAGCAGGTTCATACAACTGTTTTTCAGTTTCTCATTTTTCTGTACAATTTTTTTATAATCAACTACTTCTGCACACTTTGTGCTGTTTTTAACCATTCGTATAGCTAAACTGTCAGCTCATTCAGGAGATGGGTACTATTACTTTTAGTTTCTGCAACTTTTATACATTTCAATATATTCATCTTTATTAACATATAGTTTCCCCATAAAAATACTTTAAGCTTTCTTCAATTACTTCAGAAACATCGTTGCCTCTGACGTCTGCTTTAGCCAACTTGCTCTGTCTTTTTAAGCAACTTTTAGGTTTTATCATTCTCCTACCTTTAGCTTTTAGCTAACATTACTAGTCTGTTACTTAGCTTTGGACAAGTCTTTTACTACTTTAGCTTGTAATATTACTTTTGCTGTTAAGCTAGCCTTTTGCAACTTTTTAGCTTTTTGCCAGCCTGCTTTTAGCTTCTAACAGGCCTTTTGATCATTTTAGTTAACCTTTGATATGTCTAGCTCTTAGCAAGCATTTTATTAATTTTGACTTTTAGCTATTGTTTTGGTACTTTTAGCTGTCGTCCAGTGTTTTGCTCTTTTAAGCTTTTCATTTATTTCATTTTAGCTGGTCTAATGTTCTGCTTTTTGTAGCTCGAGCAGCTCAGTTTCAGCTCTTTTAGTGATGACATCCAGCTCTCAGCATCCAGAATGCAATAGCTGTGGTTAAATTTCCTTCCTCTGCAGGCCCATTTCTGAACATATTTAATGTTGAAATAGTTCTGGCAAAACTCTGTAAAGGAAATTGTTGCCCCAAAAGGCCGAACACGCAACAGAGATCCAATTTGTGCTGCTTTAAAGGATGAATGATTTAAAAAAAAAAAAAAAACCTCCATTTTCCGTTTTATATCTGCAGCTTTTCAGTGAAGTCAGATTTTTTCCAGAGCCGGCGCAGATTGTGTGCTTGGATTGATAAAGTGCACGGAGTTCTAATACACCTTCCCTCTCTTCCAACGATTCCTTCGCCCAGGTACTGTTAAAGACATGAATGAGTTATTCATGGGAACGCCATCCATCTCTTGTTGCCAACCTGGAGCCCAACCAGGCTCCGGTTAGAGCTCGGCGACGAGCCAATCTCTGCCTTCATGGCACCCAGACCATTGATTACTGTCCACGTCGCTCCCTGCCGACTCGTGGCCATTGTTCAGACGCCTTTATGGCCACACTTTATCTCATTCCAGACCAAAAATGAAGGCTGTGCTATTATTTTAAACAGAAAGGCTCACAATCTCTACTTTTAGAGTCAATATTTCTCATTTTGACTGCAGGGCACTCTGTCAGAGTGGATCAGATGATGCTGCTGGTTGAGAGTCCAAAAGTTCAACGATGTCCTCCGTTCCTGGGAGCAGGAATCCAATTCAAAGCAGGTTCGCATTTTTTTGAGTCTTATTGTTTTGTCTTGTACAAACGTACATCTTAATCTTCTTTCATGACTCTGGACCAGATATTTTCATGGCACTGAGAAAAAAGATCCACTCGCCCTGCTCACATCCCCTGCAGAGAATCAGCTCCACTCCCTCATAAGTGACACAAATGAAAAGGTCTTGATTAGTTAGAAGTCTTGTTAAACATCCAGCAACTCTGATTCAATTAATAAAGAAGGTGGATATAAATGTTAATCGTTTGAGCCAGATACTTTAAGCTCTGATGAGAGTGCCCTTTTACTGAAAGTGTTCATATTATTGTCATTTTGTTCTGTCTGCAGAAAACAACCTGAGAGGATGACGGTGAGCTGCAGCAGTCAGTCCTAATGAGGTCAGGACTGTCTGCACCGACGACACTGGGAAGGAAAAAAATCAGTGAGCTGCTGGTGCGTCCAACAAGGAGACGGATGTGAATGATGCTGAGAAGGTGACAGGCCGAGGGGACGTCTGACTGTTTGTTTACCGCTCTGGATTGCTCGTTTTACACTCCCAGCCATGGATCACTTTCACTCTGGATGTTTGCAGCAAAATGTTCTGCTGGGGACAGCAAAACAACATCTCCCCCCAAAAAAGTGTCTTTTTTGTTGAGCCGCTCGGGGCAGCCGGTGGCCCACATTCAGATCGAGGTTACAGTCTTCGTTTTGATGCTGGATCGGAGGCTGCAGAGGAGGAAGAGCTCTCACGCCTGTCTGCTTCTGATGTGTCTATCCATCATCCTGACAAGGCCCCTGTCTCCTCATGCCTACATTAAGTGCAGCTTTCCTCTAACTCTCACCTCGTCCCAGTCGAACAAAGACACTTCTCATCCCATCATAAATTTCTTCTAACCCTCCACTTCCACTCAATGAATTTTTCCTGTCCGATCCCTACTTTAATCTATTTTTTGCTCCCTCTCACTTCTTTCTGCATCAGCTCCTTCCTCCCATGGCCAGGTCTCATGCAACTTTTACTCCCTCCATCCCTCCTCCTTCTCCTCAGCAGCTCTCTCTCTCATCCATCTGCTCCTCTTCACTTTGCTTCCTTTAAGTCCTCCCAGTTTTCCCTCGCCGTGTTTTTTTTTTCCATCTCCTAACACCTTCTCATTCTCATTCATCTGTTTATGTTGAGCGCATACCTGCATTTCAGAAGTAAGAGCTTCAAACTGCACGGTTTGATATAATTCAGGGGGTGGGGGGGATCCTGTTTTATTTAGTTTGTAAAGTATGCCTGCACCATTTGGGAGTAATTTGCTGTTCTCATCCTCAGTTCTTGCACCTCCACCACCTTTCTCTCACAATCTGGGCTCTCCTTAACTTTTCCACAGGGAGAAAATGGAGATAATAAACAAAAAACTGCATTTTAATTGGCCATATGGTCCAATCTCCTCCATTCCGCAAAGAAATGAGACAGATTTGCTGCTAATTAAGTTCCTTTCTGGTGCGCAGTCTTTGCAGAACTGATTCGACGGGAAGCAGAAGCGTTCCTTGCTTTGTGCTCTCCTGCCCACTGGTGCTTTATTATTCATAGCCCGGCGGCTGCAGAATCTGAGCGATGAGCGCGCGTGTTTACGCATGACGCATGTGTGCGTGAACGTGTAGCAGCATTTGTGACTCAACTTCCCTGGGGATCAGGAACATCTCGACCCTTAAACACAAGTTTTATTTCAGCAGCTGCAGGAATTCAAGGATTAGGGTCAAACGGGGAAAGATGGGACTAGTTACAATATACTGTATATACAGTAGCCTATATATATTTTGTAATTTTCTAAGTTTGCATTTACAGTAATTGGTTTGGTTTGTTGACTTATTAGTGCATTTCATGAAGTATAAGCGCTCACTTGTACAGGAGATGAGACAAATCTTCACTCACGGTAGAAGATGTACTGTGCGTAATTGGACCAGACCCTGTCCTCCGCGTAATGGCCCGCGGAGGCGCACGCAGTCAGGGACGTGTTGCAGGCCACGACGTGGAAGCCGCACTCGGACAGCATGTCGAAAGCCCTCTCCAGGTGCTTGAACTTCAGGTGGAACCTGCAGGTGTAGCGGTCCGGCGGCCTGTCCGCATCCCGGTTCTCGTTGAGCGCGTCTCCGAACACCTCCTTGGCCAGGCCGATCCTGCTGCTGATGAAGATCCTCGGGAACTTTTTGGCCCTGCTGGGGTCCGCGTGGCTTTCCCTGCCCCTGAACGCCACCGTGACGTAGCCGTACCTCCTGTCCAAGGAGTGGGACGAGTAAAACCTCTGCTCGCTGCCCTGGGACTCGTCGTCCCGGTCGCTGAAGCCCAAATCATCCGGGAGGAGTTTGGACTCGTCCGCGGACAAAAGTTTGACCAGGTCCGGCAGCTGGAAGTACTCCGCCTCTCTTTTCAGCCTCCCCCTCTCCGGGAAGTGGTCGGGGAGGACCACCTGCTTGTCTCTGAGGTAGTCGAGCACGTACCGGAACAAAAACCCGTCCCTGTCAATGAAGTAGCGTCCTCTGAGGTCGCGCGCCAGGTCGTTCGTGGAGCCTTTCTTGTTGGAGAACAGCTTCCCCAGGAGGGAATTTGGAAAGCTCGCCAGGGTGGCGTGGCGCGTGTAATACACCTGCCCACCCACGTTCAGCTCGATCACATCGGTTTGCGCGGCGCACTGCTCTTTGGGTGCTTTGCAGTTGTCGCTCATTTTTATTCTAAATGTATTTTCTCAGCTGTTGCAGGAACGAGAGAGGGAGTAACAAAAAGGGCGATGGTTCTTCCAGAGGTTCAGGGTGTGGGGAGCCTGGTTCAGCGTGTCATGACAGGACAAGGTGCGTCCACTGTCCATCCTCCGAGCCCTGCGTGCGTAAAGGTGCGCGGTGCCTCCTCTCCCAGCAGGAATCGATCATCCCATCCAGCATCGTGTTACACACACATCCAGCTGCGCTCAGGCGACCGTCCACTCTGTGCTCTTTCTTTCTACCATGAATAAGAAGTACAAAAAATCAAATAAATGAATGCAACACGCGCACATGTCAAAGTTTTAGTTCTTTCCGTTTACCCACCTCCAGAAAAAAAAAATGCAAACGGATTAAAACCACATGAAGTCATCTTGTTCTCCTGCTATGAGCGCTGCTCCTGAGTGCTGGGATGCTGAAATGAGCAGGGAGGAGGAGGAGGAGGAGGTGGAGGAGGAGGAGGAGGAGGTGGAAGCTCGGCGCACTCTCCAAACTGCTGAGTGCGGAAGCAGCTAAAGCAGCAGAGGTTCAGATAATGTTGCTCGAAGCTGCGCCGCGAGGAAGTAAGGGCTGGTG
>JARVLU010000952.1:21101353-21112962 GCA_031762415.1 Simpsonichthys santanae | reverse complement strand
ATTATTTCAGTCGAGCGGTTTATTGGATAATAATGTAACAAATGCATGAAAAACATTATCACCCACTTTCACCTCTTGTTTGTGTGCAGGTAACATACTGATTAAGATGTAGCTTTGCAGACTCACCTTTGTTTTTGCGCTTATGTCTTTGACTTTAACTGCTGGATCTGCAGTCAGGCTCTGCTTGCTTTGCTGGTTCATGGCACTGTTCATCCACATCATTGTTTCAGTGGTGAGTTTGTCCACTTTGGTTACATCTGCTTCCTCCAAATGGTCGTACTGCTCATCCTTGAAACAAAAACATTTTAAATTGTAAAATCATGTTTGTGGATGTGTTTATTGACTGACTTTATTGTAATTCCAATGTACAGAATAAAAAGGCTCCAAATATGGAGAACTGAACCAATTTAATTTTAAAAAGTTTTCAGTCCTACCTTCATTTTGTAGGCTTCAACAAATTTCATGTACTGCTGAATTTGTTTTCCCATCTCATCGAAGGCTTTGGGTCTGTCCTCTGCCTCCATGTACCGTTCCAGGATGGGCTGCCCAAGTTTCTGTAGCGCACAAAGTGAAAAAGTCAGTTATATAAGATAAGATATATAAGATACAACTATCTCAACAACAACACAGGAATAAAAAAATGTTATTAAGGCAATATTTACCTTCAACTCTGCCAGTTTGTCAATGTAAACCTGTTTGGGTTGGTCCTCTCCCTCTTCATACAGCCAGTTTTCAGTGTCCTCCAGCTTCAGAGACAGAGCATCTCGGTCCTGAAAAAATAAAAACAGCATATTTGAATTAATCGTTATACATTGCAACAGTGATGGTATATGCTCTTGTGAAAAACGAGTCCCTCTTGGTCATTTTACTCACAGATTCACTGACAAACTTCTCCAGCATCCCGTGCAGTTTATCCCTCATATCGTACACATACTCCTCTACATTATTCTTGGCATCGTTCCTCTCCTTCTCCAGCTTGTCCTGCATGATCATCTTACCCTGCAGAGACAAGCACCAACTGAACAAGGCTGCTAACAGGAGGCTGGACGAGCGTGTGACGCTGAAACCACGGGTACCTCATTTTCTACAAAAAGATTGAGCATGTCGTTTGCTAGCTGCCACTGAGGGCTGTTTTCAATGGGAAGCTCCAGCACTTTTGTCTTGACTTTAGCCTTTTTGGCTTGAGGGGGCTGGTCAGACTTTTTCTCACTCTTGCCCTCCTCCGTGCTTGTCTAAAAATAGAAAAAGAAAGAACAATGGAGACATGAAGTGACCAGATTTTTCTGCAATTTAATGGAGTACTGTTAAAAAAACAACATTTAATATAAAACAGAAGAAAATGAATGTTATTTGATTCTCCTACGTCTATTTAGTGGGTATAATATAATGCGCACCCTGATCAATTATATTTACTTAAAAAGGAGCATCTTACTTCCATTTCTTCATTCTCTTGAGGCGTCTTCTCCTCAGTTTCCTTCTGAGCTTCCCCTTGAGCCTCCTGCCCACCCTGATCGGTCTGCATCTTGCTCTGAAAAACAAGTCAGACTGTGTCTAAAAAACCTGATGGGGCAGCTAATTTAAAATCAAATATAAAAGTCAAAATATTTAAATACAGTTTGAAGCTGCACGATTGATTAAAAATTTTCATTCATTCATAAAAGTTGTTTGCACTTGAGCTACACATGAGCAAACCCAGCAAGTTGTAGATTTGTTCACAAGTTCAATGTAGTTTCCAAGATCCTAAAAAGTATTTAGTAAAAAACAAAAAGTTAAGAAAAAGTCGGGCAAAAGTTCCTGTACTTCCTCAACACTTATGTCCAACTTAATTACTAGCTTCAAAAGTTATTTTCCATGAATGATTATTTAATCTGCAAAAAAAAGCATTAAAATGTGCAATTATGATAGAATCACCACAAAAAGTTTTTCTTTTTCTAATAATCAACATATAGTTAATGCTTCTGTTCTAATTTTAGACCTGCTCTGTTGTCAAGACAACAGAAACCCACAAAATTTTGATCATGACAAAAGAACATCTAGATGTTTGTTGTGCTTCTGTGGTGACAAAATAATCATAATATAATAATAATGAATTTAATTTGTAACAAACTTTTCATTAGCGAAAATCTCAAAGTGCTAAAACGACAAAAACTAAATTAAACAAGTGCTGCTGTGCGGCTGTGGTACCTCTCCATCCTTGTCAGAGACTTGTTCGGTTTCCATGGGTTCCTCTCCCTCGTCAGACTTTTGCACTTCAACCAGAGAGGCGCTGGACACACTGAAGATGCCATGAATGTTCACCCGCACCTTCACTTTCACCTTTGAGCTTTCTCCAGATGTCTGTGGGACAACCTTCTGGATCAGAAACTGACCTGTAGAAAGGGAGAAAAACAGCATTAATCAACGTTCTGTTGTTCCTAATGTCAGGAAAATATCTATTAGATTACACATTGACAGCAGAATGTGTCTTTTTATACCCGTGTCCTTCAGAAGCTTTGTATCTTACCAATGATGGGATCAGGATAAGGCAGCTCATTGGGACAAGCGTAGTACGCCTCCAAAGAGAAAGGCTCCCTCCGGTAGAAGGTCAGCACTTTGGAGAAAGGTGCTGCGTGGTTCTTAGGAAATACCTCACAATCACTGTGCCAACAACACAATTTTACTAAAAATATACACTTTTATACAGTAGAAATAAATCTGCTCGTTTTTTTTCTTTCCATTTACTTTACCTTAAACCTTCTTCTGCAGCAGAGTGCCACTTCAGAGAGATTGGATACGGAACCACGTCTGTGATGGAGAACTCCCGGACTTTGAAGGCAGGGGAAAGTATTGCACACTGAGGGAATAAAAATATAACTTTTTTTTTTGATGATTCATTCCACACAAACAGATGTTTATACTCCTCAGATTGAAACACGTGATCATCTTGTGAGCTACACAAGGGGCTGGATCAGTATGGTACCTGAAGGGCACATCCTCTTGCCACTGCTTCGTCAGCATTCAGCGTGGTGCTCAGCTCTTTCCCGAAAAATTTGCTGATTCTCTCTTTAACAGCTTGGATTCTGGAGGCGCCGCCTACTATCTCAACTGCATAGATGTCATCCTTTTTCAGTTCTTATCACGGGACAGAGAAAGAAAATCAAGGTCATATCCTGAACTTGGTAAACAGGACAAGATAATTTTTTTATTCTTCTGCACATTCTACTTACTGGCATGTTCCAACAGGCTATGAAGAGGAGGCTCAACTCGAGCCAAGAGATCAGCACACATCTCTTCAAAGTGACCCCTGTGGTAAGAATAAAACACAGGATTTAATCTTTGTAGGAGAAACTCGAGACATGAGTCAGTACAAGCAGCAGAAATAGGTTTGGCATTGGTCTACCTGTTCATGTGTCCAGAGACGTCGATGTCGTTCATGAAGCACTCGATGTTCAGCGGCAGGTCAGAGGAGTTGGCGCTCATGAGCTTCTTCAGTTTTTCACACTCCTGGTAGAGCCTGACCAGAGCTCTGGGCTTGGACTTGACATCAAGTTTGTACTTCTTGCCAAATTCTTCTACAAAGTATTTGACCAGTACCTCGTCAAAATCTTTACCTCCCAGCTGGGGGTCGCATGCTGTGGCAAGAACCTGAGGTGGGAGGAAGAGGCAATGAGACGAGGACGAAACAAATATAGATCGGTAACTAGTTGAATGCTGATTGAGTTCCACCTTGAGTTTGCCCTTATTGAAGGCACACACTGATGTCTGATATCCAGAGTGGCCGAGATCCACAAACACCACGTTTCTGGGCTTCTCCTCTGGAGCAGGGAGGTCCTGTTTATAGATCCCATATGCCAAAGCAACTGTATGGAACAATGATGTATTAACAAAGTGAATTAACTATTTTAAGTACTGTAGTCCTTTGTGACTCCTTAATATTAGTGTGAATTTAGATCTACAATTAGTAACATGTACACAAAAATATCTTGGTACAAACCTGCAGTTGTTTCATTCATAAGCCTCAAGCAGTTGAGTCCAGCAACCTGAGCAGCATCTATCAATGATCTCCTCTCAGCATCCGTGTAGTAGCAAGGAACCTGGTTCCAGCAGAACACCATTTACAATCAAACAACAGAGGATATATATTACGCAGTCATTAAACTATGTAAAAATTAAATGGCTATATCAATTATGTCACCAGTTTTCCATCTTCTCAGATTCAGCATTATTCTTTGAAAGTTAAAATAAAATCTATGTGACACACTTTGGTCAAAATGTATGTCCCTCTTAAAACGTCAAAAGATTATTCAATCGATCTACTTCTTAAGGGTCTTAAAAACATTAAGTCCTGGATGGCACTTGACTCTGAGTTTGAACAAAACCAAGACAGAGGTGATGATTTCTGGAGGTATTGCTGGGCCCTCCCCGTAGATCTCGGTTTCTTGACCCCGTACAGCAAATTGACAAGAGAGGGATTTAGGGGTTGAATTGAATTTAACAGCCAGATCAGGTCAATTGTTAAAAGTTTATTATTTGAGACAGACAGCCAAAATAAAACCCATCATTCCTAAAAGACACTTGGAGAAAGTAATCCATGCCTTTGTTACCACCCGGCTGGATTACTGGAACACAGTTTATGTAGGGGTTAGTGGGTCCGCCATGGCCCGACTGCAGAGGATACAAAATACTGCAGCAAGGCTTTTAACTGGCACATGTAAATATGAGCCCATCTCTTTTATCCTCACGTCAATGACTGCTCATGCAATTTAAAACACTTTGATTTTAAAACTTTGAATGGCCTTGCATCCTCCTACCTCTCTGAACTGCTGCATCTCTACAAACCCTCCCGCTCGCTCAGATCAGCTGCTCCTGAGGGTCCCTAAAACCAGACTCAAACTCAGGGGGGTCATCAAGCTTTCTGCTGCAGCAGCTGCTATACTGTGGAACAAGCTGCCTCTCCATCTCAGACTGGCCTCTACATTATGTTTTTATAACTCTTCTTAAAACCCCCACTTTCTTTGGATTTTAACACTGGGCTGCAGATGCCACACAACAGTTGTTTTTATTTATAACATTTCTTTTGTAGGTTTTATTGTTTTAGTTCCTTCCTTAGATAACTTTACTAATTGGCATTTATAATGTATGTGAATGTTTCTGTTCAGTGCCCTGAGATGACTTCAGTTGTGACTTGGCATTATATAAATAAACTGAATTGAAATTAATAGTTTGATCGTATCTTGTGCATTTTACTGTTTGTTACGTGGTTTTTATTTCACTTTTGTTTTTAATTGTAATTTGTATTGTGTGAGCCGTGTTTTAATGTGATTCTGTGAAGCAATTTGGACTGCTGTGGTGAGTGAAGTGCTTTACAAATAAAAGTTAGATTTAATTGGAAAATGTACAAGGATTGCAAAGATAAAACTTGAATTTTAACTCTCCTTTGTAAGTGACTCTGGGCTGCATATGCCACACAACAAAGAAATGTTTTTCTCTCTCATCCACTCCATAAAACTTGGTATCCACTGCTGGCTCATTCTATCATTTTATTAAAATTTTAAAAGCTGATGTAAAAAAAAAAAAAAAATTAAAAAAAGTGCAATTTTTAACCAATGTCAGGCCTTTTTTTTTTTAACCATGACAGCTTTCATGAAAGCATTGATGTCGCAATCAATCACATGGTAATTTAGAAAAACTTTAGGAAAAACTGAACACCCACATTAGATTTCCTACTCACTGCAGTACTGATAACAAAATAGCTTTTTTTATTTGCATGAAGTTTACAACTTGATTTTAATTTACTGTCAACTTTAATAAAAGTAGGAGAAGAGTTCTTGAACTTGATGCATCAACTCAAGACAAGTCTCGTCAAGTGAAAAAGCTGTAAATCAGGGTGTGTCGGGGTGTGTGTTTTCTAAAGATGACCCACTTACAGACACTACACAGTCAGCTACAGGCTTCTTGAGAGCACTCTCTGCTGTCTCCTTCAGCTTGGTCAGCAGCATGGCAGTGACCTGCTCAATGCTGAACACCTTCTCCTCCTCCATGTACATCACCTTCAGTAACAAACATGAAGATGCAGAACATTGGTGTCAGCTCAACACTAGAAAACTGGACAAAGTAATAACTGCTAGATGAAGCATAACTGTCTGACAAGCTATTGTCAAATAATAAAGTGATTTAATCTCATCAATACAAGTAAAATGACAGGGATCCACACATAAATTACTGTGATGCAACACTATTTGTAATTATTTTCAGGCAAAACACTCTTCCAGTCTGCTTTTACAATACAAAACTATAACTTTCAGTTTTATCAGGGCTTCTTTTGAGTTGGTACCAAAGGTCTAAGTGATGATACGGACACTTTATAACTTCAGTAAACTCCATTTATAGACGTGCTGTTACTGCTTTTTTAATCTGAAATGCTCAAGTGAAGAACACATTAAATAATTAAAAATAATAATAACAAACACTCAAAACTGAGAACAAATACATAAACTTAATAAACACTAGTCCCAGAAATGTCCATGTTCTGAACTTTAAGTGCATGTGAGCAGTAGGAAGATGCCTAATTTTTTTTTAAAGTTTACTAGATGCCCCGTGACCTTCTCACCTTGATGCCTGTTGTGCCTGAAGGCATTTGTGCAATATCATAAACCAGACTGTTTTTGAGGGACTGCACATAAGGATCTGAAAACGCTCTGCCATGAAAACGCTTGAACCCTTGGACTGTGTTCTTGCAGTTTGTGACAACCTGTAAAGAGACACAGTAGAAGCCAAACTGTGAATGTATGACTTGAATGCTTGTCCTGTGTTGGTGCTGCATGTGTACTGTAACCATGTCCAGTGTTCATTCTTAAAGCAGCACAGAAACTCTCATCCTTCTTCATAATTTTTTTTATGAAAAAGTGCTAAGTGGCCTCGGAGCTTCACAGAAAACGTACCTGGCTTTTTGCAGCGGCACCGATTGATCGATTTCTGGGTCCAAATGAAACACATGCTCTGCAAAGAGAAAACGCAATAAAATCAACTTTCTTACACATGTGCAGGCATGATAATTAGGTTTTGTGTTGTTTGATGATTAAAACAGACCAAAACTATTGACTGACATATTTGTATTGATTATCAACGATACTGGATTTATACACTTATGAACAAAAGATATGTTTTGTTCAGCTGCTCCCTTCTTCAGGTGTTGCTACAGCAAGCCAACTCATGAAAGATTTGACAACAGTTTTACGCCAAATGCCTTTCCTGATGCAAACTGGGCTTGAACCCGCAGCCTCAGGATTACAGGACCGTGGCACTGACCACAAAGCTACCGCTGCCTCCTTAAGCACTTATGAAAAGTAGAATACAAAATTTAAAATAAACCTATTCAAAAGGTCATCTTTTAAAATAAGGTATGAAAAAAAAAGGAGCAAAGATTAATTACAGGTATTTTAAATCTCATGCATATTTTATCAATTAGGTAAGGCCAAATATGAATTTGTCAAATTTTTATTTTTGCTAATGTGACTTGGAACAATTAGTTGTAAGATAAGATAGAACTTTATTGATCCCATAGGAAATTGTTGTGCCAGAGTATCAGTACAAAGGAACACACACAAGGAATCACACAAGGTATAAAAATAAGAGGTAGAAAAGTACCATGAGTTAAGGTCCAGGAGGTACATAAGGTATATTATGGCATTATGAGTTTTTTAATCTTCCATTTTGGAGCTACTAAACTATGCACTGTTACTTCCGATTTTGGACTGAGTAAGAAAATCAAGCACAATGGACTGATGGAGCCGTGTTTGACAGCCAGCCAGAATGTAACCGGCCTCCATTCAACATCATGTGTCTCAGTCACTTGACACGTTGATAGACTCCAAATTACGAAATTTATTTATATTTAACAGCAAGTATTAAACTATGTAATGTGGTTTTAAAATAGCTAATTTAAACCGGAATCGTTTAGGAAAAGCTAATGTTAGCTTTAGCACTCACATGCTGTGTTTCCTGTTGTGAAATCTGTTAGCATGCTAACTAGCTAGGTAGCAGCCTTAGCTTAATTCAGCTGTGATATGTTAGCATGCTAACTAGCTAGGTAGCAACATTAGCTTGGACCAGCATTTTGGATAACGGCAAGATAATTCACTCCAGTTTAGTACGTGACTAAGTAACATTACATAAATCATACACGAATAATGCGAGTCCTCATACTTACGGTGTACATCGGTCGCTGTATTCATTAGCGACAGTTTCAATGCCTCCGGCTCTTGCTACCGCTACATAGCAGTTCATAAACCCGACGTCAAAACCTACAACCGACATTTTTCACTAGTTGACTCACGTGTTGGGAGTTGTATAAAGAGAAAACAAACTAAAGTCGAGTGCTAAAATGTACAGCAGCAACTACGGTGGATTCCAGTGAATGGACAGTGAACCACCGTCGTCGCTCTTTTTCCATGAAACTGAACAGCAGCGTGCAGTGCGATGAGCCGAGAGCTTTCAGGAATCTTCTGTCACTTCGTCGTCCCACTGCAGCCTCCGCAGTCTGGCGCCGCCTACAGCTCGGGAATGGTACTACAAGGTTGCGCTGTCTTTTTCATAGTCCTTTAGGCACAAAATTAAGTAAGGCAAGGGGTTGGTTTTTTGGGGGGGCTGCTCCCTTTTTCAGGGATCAGCGAACTCGCATGAAAGATTTGTCTTTTTTTTTTACGCTGGCCTCGAATCCATCCTCTCAGTGGCACAGACCACCGATCTACAAGCCCCAAAACATACATAAATTAGCAAAATAAATAAGTAATTAATTAATTTATTTATATAGCAGGAATGGTTAAACACATTAAAAAATGTTGTTCTTGGTTGATGTAGAAGTAGGCGTTTACATAATCATTTTGTGCACATGTGGGATCTTCTCTGGGTATTATGGTGTCCTTCCACAAACCAAAAACATCTATGTTAGATTAAAAGGTAAATTATCCCTAGACCTAGACGTGGAAGTGTGAATGACAGTGCTATAAAGGTTGATATTATAAAATAATAAAACTATATACATGTACTTTTTAATCCCAAAGGGAAATTAAATGTTTTTGTAGCTCATCAGCCTGGTTTCATTACGAGTTGTTATAGATGTTTATGGCTGTGGCAGGAAGGATATCCCACAGCAGTCCATCTTGCAGCAGATCTGAAGAAACTGGCTACAGATGTCAATCTGTCCACCCAGTGGTCTCTCAGTCCTCCTGGGCAGCAGGACCACCTGAATGTCAGGCAGAGCTCCTCCCTGAGCGATGGCCACTCCTCACAGCAGCTTATTGAGCTCCTCATCATTGCAGACAGCCAACTGCAGGTGTCAGGGGATGATCCTGGTCTTCTTCTTGTCATGAGCCACGTTTCCTGCCAGCACCAAGGATCTCAGCAGTCAGTCAATTTAACACCTCCAAAAGGTAGATAGAGATGCATCCACGGCACCTCCTTTACAACTCATTTGGGATTTGGGGCTGCATTTGAGGTAATATTTGAGCTTTGAGATGTTAATCTGCTGCTCCTGGTTGTAAAAACCACTTTGTTGTCATGGTTACGCTTCATAACAAATGTCCAAAGGTAAAAATGCTTCAGTAAAAATCCTTCCAGCTGAACAGCATCCAATACCAGAGGAAGTTATCATCCAAAAAAATAAATAAATAAATAAATAAAAGCCATTTAAATCCAGAAAAAAGGAGGGAATAAAGTTTTCAAAAGTTTTCACAGTGGCACAACTGGTAGAGCTGCTGCCTCTCAGCAAGCCACTTTGAAAATAAAAGCATGAACTCAGGAAATATTGCACGTCACACCAGACATGCAGTGAATGTGTTACAAATTACCCTCAGCTACTACTACATCAAATTTAGAGAAGTGATTCGAAGGTCACCGGTTCAACTCCCCGGACCGACAACATCAAAATGTGGGTGGGAAAGGTGAAACACCCATATGTGCCTCAACATTCATTTGCCCCACTCTTGAGCAAGGCCCTTAACTTCCACCATCTCCTTCCCCAGGTGATCTAGATGGCAGCTCTCTGCTCCACACCGATGGCTGTGGTAGCTCAGTGGTCTGTGGTTGTCAGCAAGGGCATCTGGCATAAAATCAAATGCCAAGTCTTCAAGAGAGTTAGTGCGCTGTGGCAACCCCTGAAGAAGGGAGCAGCCGAAAGACGAATAAAAAAGTACTAACTAACGTTAAAGCGGCTGCCAATTTAAATTGGCTCTAAAAAGTTAATCCGTTGTAGATTCTCCGCCAATGATTATTTTATAAATGTCTCATAAAATAGTGGTTTATGAGATATTTTAGAAAAAGATAATACACTGACACAAGCAAAAACATGCATCATTTTTCACAGCAGTCTTTCAACGGTGGACAGCGATCATTGCGTGACCCTCAAACTCCCAGTAATTTTATTTAAACAACTTTTAACTAAATTTGAACCCTGTTTTAGTCTAAGAAAATAAAATTTCACGACAAGCTGATGTGTGACTTTGTCAGAGGCAGAAGTCAAACAAACCTTTTTTTTTTCTTTTCTCTCCAGATAAAATAAAATCTAATCAAATGGATGACTGCACCATCTGCAAACTGTTTGGCACAAAAATCAAGCTGACAGGTCTAAAGTTTGATTTATTCAGCACCTCAGGTCATCACTGTTGACTTCTGTGATGACAGTAGTATTAAACTGTACTTGCACAGACGTTACAGAAAATACCAGCAGGACATACTGTATGATATATGCTCCGAATCTGAATTAAATTTTAGGATATTCATGTAATTTGAATTCAGTTGGTGCAAAACCTTGTTCATAAGGAGGTATTTTCTGAGAAAATATTAAAACGATGTTTTCCAGGCATTAAAATATTGAGCAAGATCAGTATATTGGACATAGTTGAACATAGTTAAAATCTACAGAAATATGCAATGATTCTCACAAAGTAACTTTTTTAATAGTTTCATAGTTCAAAATATTTGGGTAGCTGAGTCCGAAAGTTTTGGTGCGTTACTTTATAAAATACATTTATTCATATAAGTTCTTCTTGTGAATTATTTGTGTAAAAAATATCCACAGGCCAATTGTGATCATTTTGACATTCATTTACATTTTAACCAGGACATTTTCTCACAAAGCATGTCAAAATATTTACAAAAGGCAGTTTTACCAGTATCTTTTATGTTTTTAATAGTTGCCAGTGAACAAACACAAAATTGGGCAATTGTTTTATCTTAACACCAGCTCAAAGATACATTCGCCTCAGGATTGGAGTTTTATTTCATTTTCCACTCAGTTTTATGTGCTTTATGTACAAGTCTTTATTAGTGACACATCCACACTGTATTGTGGTTCACTTTTGCAGCTTCACTGCATTGTGCGTTTTTAAACCCCCTAAATATTGTGAGCACATGCTGTGCTGTACATTCATTTCATAACCATCATCTTCATCACTAAAGTGCTTAAAAGCATATGATAAGTTTATATGAGAGTGGGAGGGGTTAGTAGGTTTATAAAGACTAAATTTACACACACACACAAGTACTGGTATGTAATATATATACAGGTAGTCCTCGGTTTACAGCGGACTTGGTTTACAGCGTTTCGCGTATACAGCCGTCGCGCCCCAGTG
>JARVLU010000952.1:21056091-21070157 GCA_031762415.1 Simpsonichthys santanae | reverse complement strand
AGGCAGAAGAAAGAAGAAAAAAAATCTTATTATATCGGCCCCTTTTTTCAAACAATTAGTTCAAACAATATTAAACTTCAAATAATATCAAACTTCAAATAATATTAAACTTCAACTCCAACTCAAACCTAAACTTCAACTTGAACTTAAAGTAAAAAAACAAATGAATAACTCTTTCTAATTGTTCTAACTCTAATACATTACACATTAGGCTACTTCATATTTCATATTTCTTCAGTCTGAAGAAGTCTTTCGGATGAAAGACAAAACGTTTATACAAATTTTTGTTTTGTTTTGTTTTGTTTTTTGAATGTCCAGAGGACCAGACTTTACTTTTATTTAGATTATTCTACCTGGATTATTGAGCATGCACCATGGCACAAGAATGTTCTTTATGAATTCTTCTTCATTATTCTTCCTTTGAGTTGAGAAAGCTCCTCGGATGAGGAGTTGTTTTTGCTTTTAATCTCATCTGGATGTCCTTCTGGATGACTGAGAATCTACACCAGTGAATATACTTCATGGTTTCACAGTGCAACTTTATTTTCCCCTCCTTTTTCAAAATACAGTAGTCCTCATTTAGAGCTGCACCCTTAGTGTTGACATTCGATTCTATTTCTGTTTTTTTTCTCTGCCACGACTCTGCAGCTGAAAACAGTCGGAGCAGTCCGTCACTTTGGCAGGCTTTCTGCTAATGAAGTGGACCTTTGAATGTTCTCTACACCAGGCTTTTCCAGGAACTGATAACATCACAACCAGAAGTCCCGCTGCAGAGATGGAGCAAAGTGAAGCCATTCAATCTGACCTCATATTTCCTGTACTAAATTTCTATTTATTTATTGAATTAGTTTTACTTTACTTTTTTATGAGCTCACTCAGCACAGGGTATCCTGAGGTATACTCTCAAAAACAATTTCCATTAACACATTTTCAAAAATTGTTTTTAGTAATGATTTTTTTTGTTCATTGTTTAAACTGACCTGAATACTACAATTGAAATTGTCTTTTTTTTTTCTTCTTCAGGATTCAGTTTGATCACATAAAACAGATTGTTCTGCGTTTTGCATGACCTCAATGAAGAAACCATGATAATCTTTTGTCAGATGTCTAGACTCTGAGCTGAAAAAAGTCGAGCTGCCTCAGGATCTGAAGCTACGCTTGGACTCACAAGAGCTTATAAGCTCTGACGCAGCGGGCATGAGTCCAAGACATGCCTCAGAGGTAAAGAGTAAAATTTCTGACATTCAATTTACACCTAGCTAAATCATGCAAAGGCCAGCATTTGTATATACAAGCTCTTTGAAAATTATAGGAAGAATTAAAATATTTAATTGTGATTCTTTGTGCATGACAGGTGTCATTGGAAATCCAACATCTTCTTTCAAAAAGACCTTCAATCAATGCTCCTAAAATCATTACCTGTAAAAAAAATAAAATAAATAAAAAAAAAAATGCATTAAAATAAAAGGCTAACTACTCTTAACAAATATAATAGACTTTTGATTAGTAATTTAAGTCAACCAGACATTTGCTTGATGCATTCATCTAACAAACCCATCCCATTCTGGGACAACCAAATAAAACATGTCAAAATAATTAAACTGCAGATTCAAAGCTTTTCACGATGAGAAATTACACATTTAATTTCCATTTTCCTTGTTTGGATTATTTTACAGTTTTTTTGTAGATTGAAAACTTTTAATCAGAATTGTTCAATAATTTATTCAATTATAAACTGTTACGTTGGTATTATTTTATAAACAGTTCCACTGAAAAATGGTCAACAGGGGACTATTTTTCATTAGTTTTGCAAAACGCATCCCTTCTTTGTTTTGTCTTTTGTCTGCTGTGATATTAGTGTGACTCATTGTTAAACATGAAAAGGCTAATGGAATATATCAAAATAATGAAAAATTCTGTCTAAAAAACATATCTTTTTGAGCATGAATCATAACTATTGATCGCAGCATGTTCATTTTTGCACTTTTATGTGAACAGTAGCTTTAGAAAAAAGTTTTACTAAACTGAAATAGAAGCATGACTCAGTGGTCATAATAATGAAACATACCACAGTTGAGCTTTAAAGTAGCCATTTCTTTTGGTCCTCTGCCATCGAGCTATTTATTTGGTAATTGAATACAATCCCTTCTGAGCCCTGGGAGCACTTCTTCCCTCGCAGCTTTCTCATCGAACAGACAGCTGCAACAAGAACATGCCAATCGTTTTGATCCCTTGTAGTTTCTTTATCATCCCTGCACAGCTTATGGTATTCGATTGTCGTTGCATTAATGTGTCATTTCAGTCTCCCGTGAAGCACAGAAGCAAGAGAAACAGACAGCAGATAGCACTGGTGGACGTAGGATTATGTTGTTTTTCCCACTCGTCTATTTATTGTATATTAAAGGTATACAGGAGAACGTGTTATTATTTCAGTCTCTAAAAGAGACAAAAGCCTTTGAAAGAGGAAGATTAAAGGAAAGACTCATGAGGAGGAAAGGGAGAATCACCTGCAGGCTGGAGCTTGTGAGGTGACGAGATTTTTTTTAAAACTTTTTTTGTTTGAGTTCATGCCGAATCAAAATGATGGTGGAAAAGAAACGAGTGAAGGGAGAGGAAATCAAGGCAGAGATCTATAAACACACTCAGAGCTCAGGTATTTGATAGGTAGGCTGTTTGATATCAGAAATGCAGGTTCTATACAAAGGAGATGCAACAAAAAGATAAGTGATGCTGTCCAAACCTTTATAAATATAGTGTTGTGTAGTTTTTAGCCAACCTTGTTTCTTTTTATTATTATTTTTATTTTATTTGATTTTTTTTAGGTTTTGAAACTTTCTTGCAATAGTTTTGAGCAATGTTTTTTCAGGTTTTCTGTCAATCGTTATCCTTTAAACATTAGTTCCCTTTTGAATCTACAAAGTGCCAAAAACAACAGATTGCCATCATTAAGTTTTTGCAACAAGTTAGATCTTAACATTTACCAGAAAGAAAGTAATAAATAATATGATTATCTCAGTAAGGTTAAGCAGACCAGTTTGACCATCTGTCTTTGTCCAAATTGTGAATAACAGGGTCCTCAAATGAGTGTCCCTTGTCATTGATGTGAACTTAAACCTGCTGTGCACCTACACCTCACTTTTGGACAAATAAGACGTGGTTGTGGTACATTCATTTTTGGACACACTTTTCACAGTCCATGAGACACAGAGTCCAAAAACTTCTCGCTAATCACTCAATACTTGATGTGTACGTCTGTGAGAAAAAGTTTGGTCTGGGCCTTGTGTCGAGAAGGGGTGGGCGAAGCTGCTCTGAGAAAAAAAGGCAGTTTTTGTCGGCCTGATTCCCAGTCGTTTTCAACCAAACTGTCAACTTTATGCATGTGACCAAAACCTCTCATGTGATCCAGACAAACAAAGCCTCCAACAACTCTCATTTGTAAGGTTTGTCATTTTAATCTGATGTGCATGTGGATCTAGGTACATAACCGAGCCTCTCATGCAGTTATGAAAAGCTTGAATCACCACACTGTTCAGATACGTTTTGAACCGACAAACTCTCCTGATGGGAAGCGAAACGTCTTCCGCTACAAATTAGATGTCCAGTTGTTTTGTTTCACAACCTTTTTGTGGATCAATTGAGAAACCAACGTGACAGAAAACAGATGAAACATTTAAAGGGAACATTTATGAGGACTTTAAAGAACAGTTTGTTTTAAAATATACTTCAAGAAGGCTAAGGTGTGTTATAGTAGAAAAACGTAATAATATCAAATATTGACATAATAACTAATGCAGTTTCATTATATTTTGCATTTCCATTTTATTGTCTATGGTTAACTGATTTTTCCCCCACATTTTTTTTAAACTATAAATAAATATGAACTTGTTTCATTCTTTAAAACAGTAATATGTTTAAAGTAGCAACACAGATCTTTTCAAAGCGCTGATTTAGTAGATTGAATTTAGAGCACATTTCCTAGAATCATCAAATTATTATTTTTTTTTTTTTTCATTGCTTAACTTTTATTTGTTTTTTGTTGTTCTGAAACGACCGGCAAGTAGCTCTGAAATGTTAAATGAATTTGCTAAAAGCCATGCATTATATCAGGACACAGCTGAAGAGCAGTGGGTGTTCGGCTGCAACAGACAAGTGGAAGCGCTTTTCAATTCTTCCCAGTTCATAGCTGAGTGAGCTCAAAAGGACTTAAGACTTTACCTTCACTCTTTACATGTTCAGTGTTCTATTATAAATTTTCCTCTCCCTTTTCTGTCTGTCTCACTCTGGTTTTGTGCCAGATTTTAATTAGATTTATTTGGAGTTGCATATTTTTGTGGTTTTACAGTACAGTTTGTCTAGATCCTTTTTATGTGTGTCTGCACTCTTTCTATTTTTTGTCCTAGTCTTTATGTACCTGCAATAACAAGCCCAGATCAAGGCTGGATGCAATGTGGTGTCTGTATATACTTTAAATAGTGATGTTATTACACAGTTAAGTTGTCAATGTGAAGCTTATGTTTAATTACATAACATTTGGAAATTGAGATTCTTGTCTGAAGAACTACACAAACTGAACACTGATATATCGAGCACAATTCTTAGACAAATGGTTATTCTAATTTTAACAATACGTAAACAGGATGACATGTTCATTGCTCAAATCATGTAAAGTTCAATGCTGTATAAATGCCTTTAAATCATCTGTACTGTGGGAGAAAAATGCCATAAGTAGTATTCAAAAGACTCATCCAAGGATTGAGACCACCTTCATTATACTGATAAACAGCTTATATTATATAAGGTTGTACTTTTAGACAGCCTTTAAGACTGAACGGTGATGGAGCAGACGTCAAAGCTGGACTTTATCGTTAATAGAAATGGGGCAACACATGACGAGTTGCTGTCAATGAAGTTATTTAGTTACTAAATTCAAGATGGAATGACATTTATAAACTTGCAGCTGGTTTTATAAGTGGTAATGAAAAATCTGAGCAGCATGTAATATGACTACATGCCCTCCCATCTCACATGTCTCCAAGAATAAGGTTGACAAAAGCCAAACGTGTTACCCATGACTGATTACTTGGATAAAGTTCAAAGTTTAAAATCATCAATTAAAAGGCTATACCAACTGTTACAGATGTAAACGTATGAATAGGGTCAGGTGCTTGTAGGGTGAGTAATAAACTCACCAATATACAGTATATATATATACAGTATATATATATATATATATATATATATACAGTATATGATTGTGATGATTATGTAAATATTATTATTATTATTATTATTATTATATTATACAGTATATATGTTGGCACTTTTTTGTTATAGCTGACTTTCCAATCAACACATCCAAGACAACCAGGAATGTCTGAAGGAATGGGAACAGATCGTGTTGTAATTCCTTGTTAACTAAATGTTAATCACACTGATGTGATGGCTGCAAAACACTGTTTTATTGTCTGTGCAATAAAACTGTAGCTTTCCCTAATGTGCCTAATTCGTCTGTAATGTTAACAATGCTTGGCGTAGGCTAGAATAAGATACAAACTAACCATTTGCATATAACTGATATTTTCTAATTGTGGGGAAAAAGCATATTTTTTTTATAAAGAACTAAATATTTATGTACATGGAGACTGATTTTAAAAGACATTTCCTCTTATTAAAACAAACAAAAAAATTCATTAAATAATGAATGGGGCATCAGTTCATCACTTTTCATCTCCTTCAGTATTTTGAATTTGCATCACATTCACTTTTATAAAAGACTCAAACCAAAAACATTATTATCTTCACTGCAACGTCTGGCACAAAGTTAACGGCTCAAACAGAACTTCTATAAAACTGAATTATTTCATCCAGAGTCTTAGTTTTTATTTATTTATTTTTTATTTCCCTCCTTAAGTTGCAGTAAACAGAACCGTAACAAACAGGTTTTACTGAAATTTACTTCGAAATACTACCTTTTTATGTGTGTTTTTAAGATTGCTCTAATTTGATTGTGTCAAATGAATAACCAGTTTTTTTTTCTTTCCTTTCAAAGCTTCTTTAGTCTTCCCTCTGCGTGCTCCTTAACCTCAGGAAGGAATTTGAATTAGAAGACTCAACTGCATGAATCCATCAAACTAACAATCAGGTGTTGTATTTTTACAATGATAGATAAAGATTTTTATAAGGGGAAACTGTTCAAGGTGAGTCAGCCAGGTCTTCCATGTTAGCCAAACATTGCTCTTTAATCTTTTAAACTGTGTTTGGTCTTTGCATGACTCCTAAACTTCATTCCTGCAAGTGTTAACAACTCTCCTTTGCCAAAACACGTTTGTACTAAACGTACTGTCATGCTTGTAACCTGACTATTCAAAAACACTGTGAATTAAACTGTATAACCTCATGTACTGTTGCTGTTACAAGATGGACTTTTTGTTGTCACATTATGATTTAAAAGCACTTTAAATCAATCATTTCAAATACTATCTTAAATTATATTAAGAACTATATACTGTCATGTCATTCTAATATTTATAGCCTTGTATTACTTTTGAAATGTAGAGCTATAAGTATTTAACAGTTTAAATGATAAAAACTATATAATCTGTTATTGAAAAAAAAAAAGCCTGGATGGGTTTAAATTCAGGATTAAAAGTCTTGCTGTCAGTAAATCTATGTTGTGGGTCAGTGTAGGCCTGCATGCAGATTATGACCTCTGATGTAATAAAGAAGCACTTTGTTGAAAACTGTGTATTGTTCTCCCCATGTGTGTATTTTTTGACAGAAAAAAAAAGCTGTACAAAAGTTTGGTTGTTTGAACATGCAAAGCTTGCATCTTATGTTTCTGGAAACCTGCCAGTATGCTAAATTTAGATACAAGTTGGGATTGTGAGCCAAAACATTATTCCAGTTTTCTGCTTAGTTTTTTCCTAGATGTTTGAATTTACTGTTTCATTTCACATTAAAGTTTAAAATATTGTTTTTTATTGGGTATCTTATAAGACTTGGCAAGTGAATGAATCAGAGTCAGAGTTTCTTTATTGTTGTTCACACCATGTGAAACTTGTGGTGGAACGAGATTATGTACACATGGTAGAATAAACCCTAAATTGCAACTTTAATATTATTTTATAGGCTATTAATTGCAGTAGTTGTAATTTTTTTTTAGGTTAAGGTAATGTAATACTGTACTGTACTTGCAAATGCGGCAGGCCTTTTTTGCTGCGCAACAGTGATTGGCTCTGGCTCTCAAAGAAGGCGGAGTCTATTGGTGACTGACTGGTAACTTGTCCAATGGTATTTTAATTCAAGTTGGTCAGCAGCCAATGACAGCCCGGCTCTTGGGACATGGCTTCCTTTTATTCCTCCTTATTTACCTGAACTGTCCTTTCCCCGTCGCCTTTAGTCCAGGGTAGGGGGTGTGCATAGGCAGAAAACGACCTATGCTTAAAACTGCATTTTGTGCGAAGCTCATACTTTCACTTTTTGTGTTTTAAATCACTTTACGCTTGCTTTTCGAAAGTGCGTGCTAATTTTTTTTTGTAAGCTACTCTTTTTTTCATTTTTATAATAAAAGCAGCGAAACCATTAAAGGTAAGTTAATCTAATATAAAACTAACTAACTGCTAGTTTACCGTCAAAAAGTGCCAAGACTTGGTTGCGTGACAGTAATATAAAGCCGCAGTAAACGACTTGATTTTAGCTAGCGTCAACCGTGATAGCAGCTAACTCTGTCGTTTCTGTACATTAGTTTTAACATTAACCTTCAGATATATTGTAACAACCTCGAAAGTGCTGTCAGCAGCTGTGTTTATCATAACTTCGGCCTCAGTTTGTGTAGTTTGGACTGTGTTGTCTCAGTTTGTTGTCATGGTCAGGCCTCCATTAGCGCGTGAGGCAGGAACATGTCCCGACATGACGCAGGAGCTGCCCCAACGAGGCCTCTCCTGCTACACTCTCAACATGTCACTGAAACTGCAGGAATAAACAGATTAAATTAAAGCTGTGGTGACATAGACACGATATATAGTTTTTAAAAAATGCTTGAGAAACTTGTGAAGCGTATTATTGTATAAATGTGATGGTTCACCTGTTCAGTGACGTGAGTAAAGATTGGTTGACCTACAGACATGTAGTTTTCTACTGTCCTGAGCCATACCTAAGTAATCTGATTATGAAGAAGAAGGGTGGTTGTCATTTTTGTAACTTTCGGTTTTTTTCCCTTTATCTAAATAGATGCCTGACACAGTGACACCTGTTGCACAGCCCTTCGCAGTTCAGCTGAAGACCCTGATGGACCTGGAAGGCAGATGCCAACCAAAGCTCAGTGGTCTGAGACTGATTGACAGTGCCCAGGACAACGGCCTCAGGATGACCACCCGGCTGAGAGAGCTGGAGGTGAAAGACCTGCTCTCCCTATCCAGGTTCTTTGGCTTCTGCTCGGAGACCTTCTCGCTGGCCGTCAGCTTGCTCGATCGATTCCTCTCTGTGATGAAGGTTTGTAAATACTCGAGGTCTGTCGCATAAAGCGTTTTGTTTTTGTGCTCATAGTTGCCCACTTTGTGTCAAACAGATACAACCGAAGCACCTGTCCTGTGTTGGCTTGTGCTGCTTCTACATTGCTGTGAAATCTTCTGAGGAGGAGAAGAACGTGCCTCTGGCCAGTGACCTAATCCGCATTAGTCAGAATCGCTTTACGGTGTCTGACATGATCAGGATGGAAAAGATCATCATGGAGAAGCTCCACTGGAAGGTGAAGGCTCCTACAGCTCTGCACTTCCTCCGCCTGTTTCACGCTCACATCCAGGAGCAGCTCGATGCTGAGAGGTAAGAAACAAAACCAGTGTTTTAAAAAATTTTTTAACAGAGGACAATTATTAAACTTACACTAAGTGCATTAAAAGATATTAGAAGTTTATGATGGGTGATATATATATATATATATATATATATTTTTTTTTTTTTTAAATAAATCTTACCTTGTAAACCCTTTTTGAATTCCTAACTTTATCGTAACTGTCTGAGTTTTGTCTGACATATTCAGTTGTATTCTTTTCATTAAAGGCAGTCGTGTATTTTTTACAGCAGGGATATACTGAGCCTTGAGAGACTGGAGGCGCAGCTGAAAGCATGTCACTGCTCATTTGTCTTCTCCAAAATCAAGGTAATGTGAAAACTTGTCTGAAGATTTGTGCAGAAAACCTCCGCACCTGGCTAAAATAGTTTTTGCTCTGGACTAGCAATGATTAGTGTGATTGTTTTACCAGTATCTCAGGCCCATAACCATTATTTTAATTAGTTTTAAGTGCAAAGCTGTGCACTCTCCTGATCAAATACTTTGGGACAAATGAAGAAACTAGTAAGGCTGCAGCCCTAAACCAGTCTATTAAAACAAAGTTGCTTTTAATAATTAGTTTCTTGTCAGATCCATTATTTACAGAAACCTTTTGTGCTGATATTGTAAAAATTTGGACATCTTATTAACGACTATGGGGGAAAATAAACTGAAATCAGCTAAAAGTAGGATTAAAGGAGCTCCCATCAGCGTGAACAGATACCGTTAATGTTCAGAAAGGGTCTGCTCCTGTATTCAAATGTAGGCAAAGGTTTACGTTAACTGAGTGCAACCTTAAGCTGGTAAATTTATTTAATTTTATAATTCTGAGCAGATGTCCTAAGTCATTGTATCTGTTTTCTACAGCCCTCTCTTCTTGCCATTGCTCTGCTGTGTTTTGAGGCCCAGGAACAACATGACCCTGAGCACACAAACCAAATATCTGAGGCTCTGAGGAGTCTGCAGCAGCTGCTCAGCGTAAGTTGTTCTGAGACAGTTATTTGCCTAAAACCACAGTTTTTGTAAATGTTCTCTGGTATAATTTTAAACAGCACAAAGGGATGCTTCATTTGGACTTCTCTGCCTTGCATAGGTAAAAGATGGTGACCTGGTGTGCATGAGAGAGCTGGTGGGGAAATGCCTGTCTGAATACGCCACCACCAAGTGCTCCAGACCCAACAACCAGAGGCTCCGCTGGACGATCTCGGGAAGAACTGCTCGTCAGCTGAAGCACAGCTACTACAAGATCGCTCATCTTCCCACCATACCCGAGTCGGCTTCCTAAAACTGGAGCATATAAGTGGGTGATTTAGGCTGCAGAGAGAAGTTTAACCTGTTCTCAGGATTGCAGCCTGTTCACCCATTTATATCTCCACTAATTTTCCTTACAGACTTCCATCAAAGATGATGGATTTCTTTAAGGAAGAGCTTTACGTCCCAATAACAAGAAGTAATACTTCATCAGAAAGGCTTATCTGTTGCCAAGTTTTACTTTCCTGGTTGAGTTGTTCACACAGGTGTACAGTATGTTCTCATTTATAAATTCATACCAGGCCATTTTCTGGTATGGGTTGTTGGTTTAAGCTAATAATGTATTGAACCACCTAGGTCCTCAGTCCACCATGTGGAAGAGGAGGGAGAAGGATTTTGTGAAAAGCAAAAATGGAACCAAGAAATCAGGCCCAAGATCCTTAACTCCCACCCTAGGTTGCTAAACTGTCCTGAATGCACACTCCTACCCAAGGTGACTTTTTTTTGTTTTTTCATTTTGACAAGGGCAAGGAGGCTGGTTTGAGCCAGCAAAGTGAAACTAGTGACAATTTTGTCACCTGTGGCTGAAACATCACTTGACCTGAAATCGGCAACAGTGTAGTTAATTTCACTGAACCTTTATTCTGTTGTGCCACCACACAATTGAACTGGTTTTAGCTGAATAAGTTGCAGCTGCAGTGGAAATGTTGGTTGGAATTTGTCCAGCGTTTTCTCCTCCAGTTTCCCCGTGTAGTTTGTTTCATAGACAAAACGATCAAAGGAATACACTGATCCACGGATTTACTTGCACCTTTCAATAAAACTATTGAAAAGCTAACCGACTTTATTTGTTTTCATAACAAAAGGCGACATCTTTGCACCTTTTAACATGACAGATCTTCAGTCTTCCTGTGTAATATGACTCTTAAAGCTGTAAAAGTACAGTCCTTTGAGGCTGAGAAAATCCAGAGGGGGGAAAAAACTTGAGAAACACCTGGTAAACATCTCAGTACATCCCATAATTGATTGCCAGCTCTGTTGGTGGAGTCATGACGTCATTGGACTGAGTTTCCAGATTAATGCAAAAGTCACTTCATTAAGTTGGAAAAATCTGGACCTCCGCCTGCGAAATTCCCAGAAATTTCAGCACCACTGAAGTCAAATCCAGGGTTCTACAAAACAAACAGGCAAACATTGAGAATTCATATCCAAATACATTTAAGCAGAAGTACACAAGAACAAGTGACTTTTTGCATTTCACAATCCCAACACTTCCATCAACCACAGATTTATAACAAGAATGTTCATTTCTATGGTTTATTTCTGGGAAACTTCTTTAAAAAATTCAATTGCTTAAAAATTCAAGAAAAACAACTGATAACTTCTAGAGTTTTGAATGAAAGTGCAATCTGAAATGTCAATTTTATTTTTAAGAAAAGCTTAACGTCCAATTAATATTTTTTGGTTAAATCAAGTTGAGGAAAATTATAAGATTGAGATTTTCCACATGAAAGTCCCACAATGTCTAGTACCTACATTTATTTAGAAGCCATTAAAGCAAGTGGACAACTTTTAATCTCTTTGTAACGTAAAAAGACAAATTTGTTTTAATTACTTAAATATGGAGCCCGTCTAGATGACTGGTGTAGTGATGTGCTAAATGGTCTCTAACACCATCTCAACTAAAAGTTGTATTCATCTCAGATGGACCAGAATGGAGCAAACCTCGCGTTGAAATCTCTCCAGAGTGAGTTTTCTTTGCATCTGGTCCTGGACCCAGGCGTTGGCGCCGTACTCCCCCTCCAGCAGGGAGGACCAGCAGTTCCCTGCTTCCCTGTTGGTCTTCATTAGAACAATACGAATGAGACATTTATCCTCTGAAGAGAAGAAAAAACATAAAATAGTACACAGATCTTGTCAGTACAGGAAGTTGGATAGTTTGTACATTTAAGTCCAAATGAAGTCAATGTATTTTTATTCACTCACCAAGCGTCCACGTAGCCTCGTCGGACACGGTTGTGTCAAACAACTTTCCCTGGCAGGAGTCAAAAAGGAAGATCAACTGTACTTTATCTACATCAACATAACACATTATAGTTATAGACTGTACATCTGTGAGGTTCAAATTAGAAGATCATCATGATGCAGTAAAATTCAAGTGATTCAGTAAATTAATTACCGGTACTTGTATCAAGCTTCATTTTTGTTACATATTGCTGCAATTTATATTCATGTATGCATTATTACAACCCATGTTCCCAGGTGTAGATGTTTTAGGACCAGATGATGGTTTTCTTGATGAGTTTCAGCTTATGTCAAATGATGAAAATGGCCGTGTTTGTCTTTTTTTTGTTTTTATTTTTCAGGGCTGGGATCGTGACAAAACCTGAATTTTTCATTCAACCCTTATTTAGGCAGGTTAATCTCATTGAGCCTCGAGGACTCATTTACAAGAGAGACCTGGCTACAAACTAAGGATGATGACAACAACAACAATACAGCAATAGATTTTCCTTAGACAATCAACAATAGACAATCATAAGAGAGAAGTACAGATTTTTTTTTCAAACAAGTTAAAGCAAAGATGTCAAAAATTGCTAAAACTTATACGCTGAAGCGACTTATATACTTTTTTTCCCCATATTCATAACGCAATTTTTGACTGACACTTGAAACGTTCAGTCATACTGACATAAAGCAGAGTAAACATTACCATTTGCAGCCACAAGAGGTGTGAGAGGGCCCTCTGGACTTTTGACAACTACCGGTAGGTGGATACGTTGTGCCTGTACCGCTAACCCTGCCAAACATTGACTGTTAAAGTGTATAAGGAAACATTTAAACTGAGACACACATTTGCTTAGCAAACAAATAATTGTTTTTACGTGTTAATCTTGTTAACTTTCGAACAACTACAACAGTGAGTCCTCCCGTGCACACTTCCACGGCCACTCATCGGTTTTTGGCAGCCAATCCATTTTTGGCACAACACCATCACACATTTCCTAGGGGTTAGTGGTGACGCATAATAAACTGGACTTATACGCCGAAGTGACTTCTATGTTTTTTCCTCTTCATGGTACTTTTTTGACTGATGCGACTTATACACCGGAGCGACTTATACGCCAGAAAATACGGTAATTTGATTAAACCTGATCTATGTAATCCACTTTAAATGATCAATTCTGAAGGAAATATTGCCTGAATAAATATTATCTCAGTGATACACATATTATTACTCTAAACTGAACTCATGCAACTATTTGTTGAAGCATGAATTTATTTTGTTACTTATTTTATAACCATATGTATTAATTTGAACAAATCCAACTGCAACAGTTGTTATAGCACCGCTTGAAGCTCCACATTTCCTCCTTCTGTACCTGGATAGTCCTGCAGCACTGAAGGACCCCACCAGAGCCTGCCTTGCCCTAGCAGGCTGACTGGCCGAGCACGAGCAGCGTGCCAATCCGTTTACACGCGTTACACACTTACACATGCGGAAGAAAAAGTAGTTCCCACCAACCACGTATCATTTAGACAAGATCTTAATAGTTACTTTCCACTATTTTCCTGTTATTGATATGCATTACCTGAAATGACTGAAGTATCAAAAGTGTTGATAGTTTGATTTAAGAATCGATTGTAGAATACAAAGTTCTGATATTGGCAATACTGTATTGATATGTTAAGTGTTGATCCGCACATCACTACTTTTGTGTCTAAAAGATGCAAGGAAGCAGCAAACGATTCCATATAAGGAGTTGCTTCCGGGACTGCTCATCTCTGAGCAGAGGAAAAAAAACTGTTTGGTCAGAGACAGGCCCAAGGTCTGATTCTGGACAAAGTAAGGTTCTCTTTTGAGTCAAAAGAGATATAACAGATGGCAGACCTTAACTTTGGTCTTGGCGCTGCTCATATGAGTTAGCTTTATTCTACCTATGTCCTTAAGTGCTATTGTCAAAATGATTGTGGTTATATATATATA